>JAREIK010003173.1:2639022-3059022 GCA_029783825.1 Sapria himalayana
ATACTTTCCATCTTTTTAACATATAATAATGGTGGTAAGAATAGATATGACTGATATATTTCATTTTTATAATCCAAAGTTGTTCCATTTGGAATCATTTATGATTTTAGTCATTTTTCAAGAGAAAAAAAAGTCACAGTCCTAAAAATGAGCATGACTCGAGTATTGCTCTCTAGAAATCATAGTTTTTTCCTTGACTTGGTGGCTATGTAATAAGAAAGTCATGGTACTGAAAGTTGTCATGGCTTTTAACACTAGTGGAGTATTTGATTATTATAATATAAAATAATTTAATATCCATAAATATTATTATGAGCTAGTGTGACTCTGACTTTAGAAAAGTTTCAAGACCGAAAAGAAAGTGTTGCATAGTTAAATGATTATGACAACAAGATAGTAGAGTCATGATACTTGAGTATTTTTGTAGAGAAAAAAATATAACAAAAGTCGTAACACAAAATATTTTGTTACTTTGTTACACACCTAATTTTATGGTTGGGTGTATTCCAAAATCTAGTTGGGTGAGGGTCTCTCATCCAATATCATTCCACAAGTATATGAATCATACAAGTAATAAAATAGACCTTTAACCTAGATATTGATTCCACAAGGATTGCACGCACATATTAGATCAATCAACTATAATATGTAGTTGCTCTAATAGGCATGATAAATATGATTTAAGTAGTAAACCTTAAATTCTAGAAATGATTCATATTTTTATTCGTGATAGAATTCATAAATAATCTTGTTGTGATTACACTTAGTCATACAATGAAAGTTGGATAAATACATAATGATTATTTCTATACCAGTATACAAGGTGGTTATCAACTATTGAGTCCTTCTCAATGATGGTTTCCTCATAGTTATTCCTTTGGTACTTTATCACTGAGATTATACATCAACCCTACTCGGAGATCATTCATAAGTTTGTATCTTTTAAGAAACTAATCAATTGCCCTTAATAGTTACTTTAAATATATATTCTTATTCTTCAACTTCTAGTATCTTTATTGATGAAAATTTTTATGATATTAAAAGTATTTGTATATTTGGTTTCATTAGTGTCATACTCACATAATTAATATGTCTTTTCCTTCATGTTTCATCAGTGATAGCCGTATGACTAAACATAACTCGTAGGACTATAACCTCCGTATGAATTATATTCATTAGCATCTATCATGGGGCTTGCCTATCACCATTCCCTAATACGACAAGTAACTCTCATATTAAATGTGAAACCCATAGGAGAACATTCAATTTATTACCCAATATCAATTAAGGGTCAATTCCTATAAGACATACATAATATAAAGGCATATAAAAGCATTCATGCTTTCTACTTTATAAGTGACATACTCATAATAATTAAATAAACCTCAATTTTATGTTTTAGCATATAGGGTTGTTTTATGCATCATGATCAAAAGGACCGTCACTTCCTTTCATATCATATGTGTGATTATTTTATATGACTAATTTATCACTATCCCCCACTCCAATCTCGCATAAACCTACAGGCAGCCAAAAATTTAGTATTAGTTTTATTTAATTACCAAACCATCTATAATCAAATAATATCACAACAAAAAATCATATTAAAGCATTAAATATAATATCCATCACAAAAAATATATTATACCATCAATATATTCTTTTTCTAGCCTATAATTAGGAAGAATAATACATAAAACAAGTAAAAATTCATCTCATATAAATTTGAGGGCCCAATTTTAGTCATATGAAGAATTTAGGCTTCAAAGTTAATTCTTTCAAAATTTATCTAATTCACTTTGATTTGACCCAAGGAGGAGGTCAGAATGTGTATATGCCTCTTTGAATTTATGATTTTTCCTTGTTTAGCCCATGTTGCTCATGGATCTCCCTAAAAAATGAAATTATGAAGTCGTTTAATTTTAGGTCATTTTCCTTGTACCTCTCATTGTTTTTCTTGGCTTCTTAAAGCTTTCATTATATATATGAGCATCTGGTATGAGTTTTTTTTAATTGAAGTTGTGGTACTAAATAAAAGTCATGAGTTTGATCTTTTGATATATAATATAAAATCATAGTATTGGGTATGAGCTATGGGTTTGGTTTGCTTCCTCTACTTGATGCTTGTGACATTGAAAATATCATAATAACTCATTTACTCTCCATAACATAAATTCATATGGCTAAAATATGGTCATGGATTATGCATTTAGTCTCTGTAACCCATTTTCATGGTGTTGAGTGTGACCATTACTTGTGCATGTTACTTCTATAACCAAGAGTCGTGGTACAGAAGAATGACAATGGACTTAAGTTTGACTCTCTATAATATTCTATAGCCAAAAGTTGGGATGCTATATCATCTTTGCAGCTTTGGCATGAATATTATGTGGATTGGTAAAGATAAAGTTATAATACTTGGAGGCTACCAAAGCTTTTATCACTAAAGGGGTAATTGGTTGCTAAAATTTGAAATTAATGTCATAATCATTAAGTTATTTCGAGCTAGTTTGACTATGACTCTAAGAAATCTTCACAGCCAAAAGAATATATTATACAATAAAATAATTATATTAACAAAGTAGTAGAGTCATGACATATAAAATTTCCACAACTATGTGTGTAGAGTTTTGGCCAAGAATGGATGCCAAAACAAAATTAGACTATAAATCCTTAACCCGATAAGGTACACCAACCCTAATTTTTTTGTGAAAAAAATTTATTTTTCTCCATTTCTGATTGAAATTTACTTTGACACCTATTTTAGAAAAATTAAGCTAAAATAGAGGATGAAATATTAATTTCAAAGCTTATAGTAAGAAAAAATTAGACTTAGATGAGTTGCAAGCCTAAGGGGAAGTGACAAAATCCAACCATCACCGAGACTTCTTTTCAAGTCTTGGTATTCATAGTCATATTTTTGATATGAAGGAAAAAAGATGGATGATATCTATCCTAACTAAGAAGAGCTTTGTGGAGGAGGGAGATTTCACAAAATCATCCCAACTTTATAGGACATAAAAGAGATAAGGAAATGGAATAAATTTTGCACTCACATAGAAATGGGCAATATGATGATCATTGGGGAGTTTTACTCCGATCATGAACATATTCAAGACAAGCCGTGCTATCTATGAAGATTTTGGGTGCATTCTGATAGGGTTTTTATTAATTTACTATTTGGATTGCATGAGGTTGTGAATAGTATTTTCTTCAACACCATATAAAGAACTATTTAATCAAGATATCTTTATCCAAATTATTACAAAAAAAAACTATTTTTTTTCAAGAATAGTTACATCAACTAAACTTAGCTAATCAAACTAAATAATCACCAACAATAGCACTAAAAACTTATTGTGACTTTGTTATGATATATAATTTTTAAGATTAATCAATATCTCAAAATCTCATTGGACAAAGGTCTTTCTTCATTATATTTTTGTAAGTATATGTATCTTACAAGTAGTAAAAAAAATACTTTTATCTAGATATTGATCATACATCAATTGTGTAGGTAGTTTGATCAACTAACAATTAGTCCATTGATACTCTAGTCAAAAGGATAAAACTAGTTTTTTGGTATGACTCTTAGATTCTAGTATTGATCTATTTTATTATGCATAATAATATGTCTAAATTGTCTGATTATTATTGTTCTTAGTTATATAATGAATGCTAGATTATTATACTAATGCTTTAGTATCCCAATGGTATACAATATAATTATCACCTATTATGCCCTCCATAATGATGGTCATTTTATAATTATCCCTTCAGTAATTTACTATTGAAAAATAAATTATCCCTACTTGAGGGTCATTCACAAGTCCATACATTTTAGGTAATTTATCAACTACCTTTAATGGTTGCTTCAATTGTATATTATTATTCCTCTAATCTCATATATTATAAAAATATGACCTGATATGAATTTAAAAATATTTTTATTTTTGGCTTTGTAAGTGTCATACTCATGATAATTAATATTTGAGGGAAGTATTAATTATGTAGTTAATTTGAAAATAAATAAGAATAAGGTACTAAGAATTAATATTATATCAATCAATATACTTGAGAAAAAATTATTGTGATTGAGGAACTAAAATGATGAGTACTACCCTAATGTACTATATGTACTATCTTAATTACCCCTCTTAAGGTTGTATATACAATATATTAAGGTAGTACATATAGTAAATTAAGATAGTACTCATCACTTTAGTTCCTTAATCACAATAATTTTTTTTAAGTGTACTAACTGATATAGTATTAATTCTTAGTACTTTATTTCCATTTATTTTCAAATAAACTACCTGGAACATACTAATATATGTCTTATTTCAAATCACACCTCTAGTCGTTTGGTCTCATGGTTTGCTTGCCATCATGCATCATGATGACACATGACTCAGAAACTAATTATGAAATATTTATAAAAATATTAGATAAAATCCTCATATCAATTGTGAATTAGTTCATCTAATATATACATAATGGATTAAGTTATAAAAGTGCTTGTACTTTTAACTTCAAAAGTATCATACTCGTAATAATTAAAGTTACCTTAATTTTGGGTTTTCATATATAAGTTTATCTCATGTATCATGATTAGAAAGAATATCACATTCTTTCCACTATTATGTATGAGTGTTCTTCATGATTTACATGTCTCCTACCATGATGACATATAGAAACCTACTAATAATAAAATCTTAATTTCAATTCTAATTAAGAAAGTATCTATCAATAATCAAATAACAACACAAATCAAATATAAAATTCATCAAATATATACATCTATTACAATTTACATGTAACAAAATATATCAATACTAGACTTTAATTTAGCCTGATATTGGGAAGGAATTCACCTGAGATAATTTAAAATATATCTTGAGAAAATGAGGTTGTAATGATAATTCTCAGAAGAATCTATGATTAAAAACCACAAACCCATAATTCTCAGTTTGGGTGCCTCAGACTACCCCTAAGGGAGGGTCAAAATTCATGCCAACTTTCTTAGTGTTTAAGCTTGTGCCTTACCTCACCTCCTTGCTCTTTTATCCCTCCTATAGTTTGGTAGAATTTGCCCTCTCCTAGCTTTTCTCTCTTTCACAAACTTTACCCCATCTTTTTTTTTCAGCTTTACAACATTGTCTATTTGATATAAGTCATGCTTTTATACTCGTGTGTCTGGGTACATTTTCAAGTGGAAATCCATGGTACTGAGAAATAGTCATAACTTTAGTCACGTCTCTCTATAACACAAAGTCATTGTGTTGTAATAATCATGGCTTTAATTTCTTTCTTTTATTAGATTGCGGGGGCATTATGAATGATCATATCTCATGTGTGTGTCTTCTCTATAACACAATGGTGGGAATGGTCATGACTTATATATATTTTTTATGTAGCATGCAATTGCAATATCGAGAATGGTAATAGATCATATATTTTCCCTCTATAACCCAAAGTCATGGTGCTCATAATGATCATAGCTTCTGCCTTTTCTCTAGAGCAAAAAGTCGTAGCTTTGAAAATGATCTTGGCTCAAGTAAATACTATTTGTAACTCTATTTAGCCAAAAGTCATGATAATAGTGAATTACCATGAATTTTGCCTTAGTATTTGTGATCTAGAAAGAGAAAGTAATGATATTGGAGAATACCTTAACTTTTAGCATTAGCGAAGTACTTGACTATTGTGATATAAATTTAATATTATAACTATTTATGAGTTACCAAGCTAGTGTGGCTACTACTCCAAGAAAGTTTTATAGCCTAAAAAAATATACAATAAAATAATTATGCCAACAAGTTGGTAGTTATGGTGTATATAGATTTTCACAACTAATAATATAAATTTTTGGCAAAAAATGAACACTAAAACTACTTTATATGCTCATTAGGGTATAGCTAAGTCATAACATAAAAAATAATATGGTTTTACATAAATTTTTGCTCCCCTCCTACTCAAAAATTCCACCAAGTTTTATTACTCACATAGAAACTATCCAATTTCACTATTTTTTATCATAATCAATCAAAACTATAATTTCATGAAATCATTTTATTTATTTTTTTTTTCATGCAAACATATAAAGAATAATCACCAAAAAAATTAGTAATATTCAATATTTGACATATGAATAAGTCTCTACACAGATGAACCTGGAGGATTAATTGTAGAAGGGAAAAAAATGTCTTATTTGAAAATTGAACATAATATTGTATACGAAATTTTATACAAGATAATTGTATAAAATTTTATAGAAGAGAAAAAATGTCTTATTTGCAAATCCACCAAGCTTAACAAACTCCTATATAATTTTAGAAATTTTTTTTTTTCATAAATAGATTCTTATGAATTTCAACATACTTCTTGTGACTATTATGTATTTGTTAGTCATTAGTTGGGTGATGATATACTTATATGTTTATTGAAAGTCATTGAAATGTTGATCATTAGTCATGAAAGAGTACAAATTGACAGGCTTGAAAATGAGATGGAAAAATATTTTCTATGAAAGACTTAATTAGTCTCTGTCAAGTATATTCTAGAATTGAGTGTCATCTAAGATAGACCTATTAGGCATATATTATTATCTCAAAAAAAAAAAAAATACATCACTAAAGTTCTTGATAGATATTTTTATGAAAAAGAATAAGTTAATCTCAACCTCCCTGTCCAAATATTGTAAACTGAGTACTAAGCATAGTCTCAAAATTGATAAAGAAGTATGAGGCTTTAGACATGTTCTATATGCCTCAAGAGTTAATAATGGTATGTATGCTATGGTCTACACTAGATTGGATATAACATATGATGTCAGCTTTGTCAATCATTTGGTCTTGAATTTAAGTAGATATCAATGATCTATTGTGAAATATATCTTGAGGTATCTACAAAGTACTTAGCTATCTTTGTACTTGAATGAGTTAAAACTCATACTTCTCGAATATATTAATTCTGATATTATCGATACTTTGGGTTCACATAGATTCACAATGGGTTATATAATAATCTTTGGAGGGAGAGTTATATTATGACAATTCAAGTTGCAGAAGAGCATGGTAATATTCAACACTAAAATTGAGCTTATAGTAACTATTGAAGCTTATAAAAAAACCTTATGGATGTAGATATTTATTAAAGACTTGAATGTGCGACATGATATATATATATTATATGACATGATAGTGAGAGTGATATATATTTTTCAAATAAATCGACATTGCACAATATTTCAAAACATATTGATGTGTGATATTACTAAATATGAGATATATTAGACAAAAATTCAATTATTACACACACACACACACACACACAAAACACACACACATATATGGTTTTTAATGATTTTGATTAATAATAAAAAGAGATATGAGAACTAGCTAGTTTAATCTCTTAAGCCCGTTAAATTCATATCTCTATTTTGTGAATCTATGCATAATAAATAAATAAATAAATAAATAAATATATATATATATATTCACCTAAAATCCATTTGGATTTTTGCCTAAAATTTTGATATAAATAATGACTACACACACACACACACACTATATATATATATATATATATTGATGCATATATTTCAAGTTTTTTTTGATAGTTACAAGGTGTTTTGTAAATAGGGCTGTAACCGAGCCGAGCTGCTCGCGAGCTGCTCGGTGTTCGGCTCGTTAGAAACTCGCTCGAACTCGTTTATTAAGTTAAACGAGCCGAGCCCGAACATCATTTTGAGGCTCGTAAGTTAAATGAGTCGACCCCGAGCACCTTCAAACTTGGCTCGTCATCTCGTAAATAGGCTCGTGAATAGGCTCGTGAACAAGCTCGTGAACAGGCTCGTGAACATGGAGAAGGCTTGATACACAACAAACTTTTCCTACAAATGAACATGATGAATAATTTGACTCTTGAACTTGAATCAAGTTAATTGAACTTTTATTATCTTATCTTTTTAATTTAGTTGTATGTTGGCTATTTTAGATGAATATTTTCTTTAATTCCCGAACATCATCTTGAGGCTCGTAAGTTAAATGAGCCGAGCCTGAGCACCCATAAACTCAGCTTGTCAGTTCATAAATAGACTCGTGAATAGGCTTGTGAACAAGCTCGTGAACAAGCTCGTGAACAAGCTCGTGAACAAGCTCGTGAACAAGCTCGTGAACCAAGCTCGTGAACCAAGCTCGTGAACCAAGCTCATGAACAAGCTCGTAGGTTAAACGAGCCGAGCCCGAGCACCCTCAAACTCGGCTCGTCAGCTCGTAAACAGGCTCGTGAACAAGCTCGAGCCTACTCCTTCAAAATTGAGCCGAGCCGAGCCTACCTAATACTCGGCTCGACTATGCTCGGTTGCACCCCTATTTGTAGATGATCATATTTGTTTATTATATTTCACGATTATGTAATAAGTTGATGGATTATATTATAATGTTAAATTAATTTATGATTATTATATTATATTTGATACTTTTTATTGTTTATTTGATACTCTAAATTTGATACTTCTCATTTGGAATATAATTAAAATAGAATCTTTCAATGTATTACACAAAACTTTTTGTTATTTGTTAATGAAAATTTTCAAAAAATGTAACTAAACTAAAATGAATTGCAATTTACCAAAGCTTCATACCATATTAGGCATCATCATAAAATAATATAATAAATTTGATGTTTTTTATTAATATTTTTTAGTAAACAATCTCTAACAAAATTGGTATTAAATCTAAAAATTATTATAAAATAGAAGGACAAAAGAAGAGATATAGAAGAAATAGGGGAGAGATTTCTTATTCCTTCATGTGTATTGTGACTCATACAAAGGTTCCTTATTTATAAGGTTTAATATATGAATACATATTAAATATACCAATTAATACATATTAATTCATGCCAATTAATACATATTAATATATGTATAATAAGAATCACAAGATTATCAATAGTCAAGAGATTAATGGAGAGTTTATGGATGTCCATAATATTGTTCATAATACTCCCCCCTTGATGTCTATGATACTACCACATTAAAAATCTTGCCAGGAAAACCCAGTGGTATAAAACCATGGTAAAGGGAAAAAAAGTACAGTATAAAAAATTTATTCCCCCTCTTCTTAACATCACTTTAAATCTCTAAGCTTGTACATTCCAATACTATGAACTAGCCTTTCAAATATTATAGTAGGCAGAGTCTTGTTGAATAAATCTGCTAGATTATTAGTTGAACGAATTGATTGAACATCAATATCACCTTTCTTTTTTATAACAAGAGTGAAAAAGAATTTTGGTGATATATATTTTATTCTATTCTCTTTAATGTACCCATTTTTTAATTGAACAATGTATGCATCATCTTCATACAATGTCACTGTGACTTCCTTAATAAAAGAAAAACCACATGACCCTCGAATATGATGTATTACATATTTTAACCAAAAATATTCCGACTTACTTCATGAATTGCTAAGATCTCTACATGATTAGAGGATGTGGTGGTAGTTAATTATTTCGTAGA
This sequence comes from Sapria himalayana, assembly GCA_029783825.1. NCBI lineage: Eukaryota > Viridiplantae > Streptophyta > Magnoliopsida > Malpighiales > Rafflesiaceae > Sapria > Sapria himalayana. The sequence goes on from JAREIK010003173.1 coordinate 2,648,552, forward strand.
ATGCCATGAAGTAAGATCTCTACATGTGAACAAATAGCCCATTTTTGATCGAGCATGATAAGGGTCAGATATATATCCCGTATCTGCAATCAATTAATTTTGCTTTGGGTACATTGGGATAATATAAGTTGATATCCATTGTATCTTGAAGATATCTCACTATATATTTAACTCCATTCCAATGTTTTCTTGTTGGAAAAGAATTATATCTTTCTAATAAATTTATAGAAAATTATATACCAAGTCATGTATGACTTGCAAGATACATTAGTACTCCAATAATACTAAGATATAGTACTTCAGGACCAAGAAGCTCTTCATCATCCCATCCGAGGTCGGAAAAGAACTTTATTCACATCTAATGACCTTACAACCATTGGAGTGCTCAATGGATGTGCATTATCCATATAGAATTGTTTCAACACATTTGATATATAAGCTGATTGATTAACAAAAATTCCATTCTCTAAGTGTTCAATCTGCAAACCAAGGAAAAGTTTTATTTTTTCGAGATTTTTTATCTCAAATTCTTTCTTTAAGTTGCATACTACTTTTGAAAGCTCATTCATAGTTCTAATAATATTCAAGTAATCAACATAAATTACAATTATAAAGAACTCAAATCTAGTTCTCTTAATAAAAATCATGAGAAAATGAGATCATTCTTATACCCTTTTTGCAATAAATATTCACTAAGATGATTATACCACATGCATTCATATTGTTTCAACCCATATAGAGATCTACATAATTTTATCAAGTAAAGTTAATGAGGACCTGAATTATGTGTTGGAGACAATTTTAATTATTCTGGAATTTTTATGTAAATGTCACTGTCAAGTGGCCCATATAAATAAGTCATAACTACATCAATTAAATACATACCAAGTTTTTCATATATTGCCATGTTAATTAAATATCAAAAAGTAGTTGCATCCACTACAGGGGAATATGTCTCTTCATAATCAATGCCAGACCTTTGAGAGAATCCTTGTGCATCTAATCATGCCTTATATTTGACATCTATATTTGTCACATCTCATTTTCACACAAATACCCATTTATATCCTATAGGTTTGACACCATTAGGTGTACGTACAATAGGATCAAAAACTTTGTGTTTTGAAAGAGAATTCAATTCCGCTTCAATTGCATCTTTCCATTTTGACCAATCATCTTTATGTCTAAATTTCTCTATAGACTTTGCCTCAAGGTTCTTATTGTCATTAACAATGTTGAGTGCCACATTATAGGAAAATATTTCATCGACATCGATTTTATTCCAATTCCACTTTTGGCCAGTTATGACATAGTTTATCGCGATCTCTTGATTGTCACAAGTTTTAGGTACCTGAATATCTTCTGGAATTACAACTGGAGACTCTTCTAGAGTCATCAATTCCTCAAATTGATTCTTTGATCCTTTTCTTTTCTGAGGATTTTTATCTTTGGAACCAACTAGTTAACTATGTTTCACTGATACTTTAGGTTCATTAGCAATAGATTATTCTGTAGGGACTTCAATTCTAACTAGAATATTAGCAGCTGATATGTAAGATATAGTTACTCTCTTCGGATTAGTAAAGGCATCTAGCAATTGATTTGCTAAATTTTGCAAATGAAAATTTCTTTTGAACTTTAAGTTCACATTTTTTGTGTGAGGGTCAAGATGAGACAATGACAATTGATTCTAATTAATAGTTTTTTCTAATTGTTTATTTTCTTTCTTTAAAGTTGGAAAATCTGATTCATTAAAATGACAATCAACAAAATGGGCCGTAAATAAATCTCTAGTTAATGGCTCTAAATATTTGATTATCGATGAAGATTTATATCCAATATGTATTCTTAATCTTCTTTGGGGACCCATCTTAGTATGTTTTGGTAGAGTAATTGGAACATATACCGCACACTCAAAAATCCTTAGATGGGAAATATTTGGTTCTAGACTAAAAATCAATTGTAAATGAGAAAACTCATGATAATTTGTGGGTCTAATACGAATCAGTGCTCTGCATGTAAAATAGCGTGGCCTCAAGCAAAAGTTCGGAGCTTTGTCCTCATTAGTTTTGGCCTTCAATCAATTGAAGGTGTTTAATAAATGATTATGCAAGACCATTTTATGTATGAACATATGCTACAGGATGTTCAACAGTTATTCAATTAGATATACAATAATCATTAAAAGCTCGGGAAGTAAATTCTCCAGCATTATCATGACGAATTGACTTAATTAGATAATCTGGAAAATTAGCCCATAATCAAATTATTTGAGAAAATAATCTAACAAATGTATATTTACATGTTGATAACAAACATACATGTGACCATCTCGTTGATGTATCAATTAGAATCATAAAATATTAAAATGATCTACATGGTGGATGGATAGGATCACATATATCACCTTGTATATGTTGCAAAAATTCAAGGGGTTCTAACCTTATTTTTATTGGTGATGGCCTTGCGAAAATGCAAGGGGTTCTATCCTTAGAACAAACAGCACATGAAGATTCATTGGATAGAAAAATCTTTTGATTTTTCAGTGAATGCCCAACAATAAAATTATTTTCATCAGTAAACTTTTGGTTTACTTTGGCATGTGCCTCAATTATGCATATGTTTGTGTAGTACAAACTAGAGGAAAAAATGAGTAATTTTTTCCAATATATTTTTCATACCCGAGACAATATTGGTAATATATAAATATTCAGTGTTGTCTTTATTTATAGTCTCAATATGATATCCATTTTATCAAATATCTTTAAAACTTAATAAATTTCTGAGACTTTGTAGAATATAATGCATTATCAATATGAATTTTTGGTCCCCCAAGTAACAATATATTAGCTTTTCTAGAGCCCTCAATCAATTTTGCACTACCTGATATTGTATTTACATCTGATCCTTGTATTATTAAAAAAATAAAAGAATTCTTTATCCTTAAGTATAATATGCATTGATGCACTATCTGCGAGACACATATCATTGTCACCGATTGAGGTTCCCACCAGTGAGTATTCATATTCTTCAATATATCACTTGAAAATTAAACAGAGTTTCATGCTGATAACGTATTATAATATAGAAGGACAAGAGAGTGTGAGATATAGAAGAAATAGTGGAAAGATTTTTTATTCCTTCAAGTGTATTGTGACTCATATAAAGGCTCCATATTTTTAGGGTTTAATACATGAATACATTTTAAATATACCAATGGATACATATTAGTTTATGCTAATGAATACACATAATTTATGAATAATAAGAGTTATAATAATATAAATAGTTAAGAGATTAATGGAGATAATGTTTTGGTGCACATAATTTATGAATACACATAATTTATGAATTTATATCATCAATCAATCAATACACAAATATCTGGGAGATAATGTTTTGGTGCACTCGGTGTAAAATAATTGAAAAAAAAACTTAAAGTTAATATTTTAAAAATAGTGCACTAAACTCTTAACTAATTGATTTTTGAAGCACTTAATTATCATAATACCAAAATACTCTTGCCCCTCTCCCCTTACCCATCGTCCCTCTCCCATCGCTTCTATCCCCTCGGCCCTCGCTAGAGCACTCCATCAAGGAGCTCGTGGAGCTCCATTAAGGAGCTCGATGGAGTTCCTCAAACTCCTCCGTGGAGCTACATTGAGGAGCACTAGGGAGGAGCTACAGCGAGATCCATGATGAAGCTCCTTGGAGCTCCAGCGATGAGCAAGGAGAAAGGGGCGAGTGGGGATGGGGAGAAAGGGGCAAGTGGGGATGGGGAGAAAGGTCAGGGGTGTACTTTTTTTTAAATATTAAAATTTTAATTCTCTTTTTTCAAATATTTTCTTGTGAGTCAACAAAAATATAATTCTCCTAAAAAAATTATAAATCTATTATATTTGTGCTAATAAATTATTGAATTGATAAAATATTAATCTTGTCTAATTGAGTTTGTACCGTTCCCTTAAATGAAACAATACCATTATAACTCATGGACATAAATAATAATTGATTATGATAATGATTATTATCAAGAAAAAAATTTCATTTGTCAAACTAATAATTCCTAAAATCATTTGAAAAGAAAAAAAAATCAAATAAAATAAAAAAATATACATGAGCACCCCCAAATATTTGACTTACTTTCACTAAGCAATAATGAAATTAAAAAACAAAAAAGATATGGTAATGATTTTTACCAATGATAAGTGATAGACCTAATGTATTATGAATTTATGATGATTATTTTTTGGATCTCATAGTGAAACCTTACTATTTGCTAAATAATAATAATATTATTATTGAATAATATTTCTTAAATTAATCAACATATCATTTTGGATCTCATAAGTTTAAAGTGTATCTAAATGTAAAATATTTATATTTTTACTATATAATAAAAGTTATTTTTGGTAATAATTTTTTGAATGTTGCCCAAAAACATAATTCAGTATTTTAACTATATTTTTTCCTGTTTCAAAAAAAAAAAAAAATTCAAATCATTGTTGTTTAAATAATTATCTAATATGAAACAAAATTAAATAAAATTCACATCCACCATACAAAATAACAAAAAAACTTATTATATTCAAATTTAAAATAATGAAAGAATTTTGAAAATCTAAAAAATCATCAAAATTATACAACCTTTACTACAATATATATTTACAAAAATTATATAAAAATAATAATATATAAAGTTTATAAAATTTGTTATAATTATTAAAAAAAAACAAAACTATAAAAGTTATAAATATTTTTAATTAGAATTAAATCAAACACCATATTAAGTTTTAAAAATTATTAAAAAAAAAAATTTATAATATATATTTTTAATTCCTAATTTTATAAACCTGGAAAATTAAATTTCACCAATCAAATCTCAAAAATGATTTGAGGGCAAAAACAAGCAAATCTGAGAAATAAATTTAAGTACTGAATCTAATTCATCTTTTATCAGAAAAAAGTCAAGAGGTTCCTAAAAACGAACAAATTGATCAAAGCGAACGCATTGCCACAATACCCTGGCCGTAGTCTCTCTCTCAAACCTCCAAATGTAATTCAATCCAACCAGAAGCTCGGTAATGGCGGTTTCCGTTTTTTGCTTGTTGGCAAAGTGCAGAGTTTCCACGAGAAGAACATGACTTCTTGACATCCAACTTCGCCGCTCGTATCTCCTTTCGCGTTGCCATCTGATCATGTTATTGGCTAATGGAGTCAACCACTCCAAAATCTCCCATATGGCATTTCTCCATTGTCTGGCAAGAACAGGATCGCTGGCTGAAAACTCCACTCCTTTCAATCGAGCTCTTAACGAACATCGTAAACTGTTCGGTAACATCGAGTACAGAACGTCTCTTTCTTCGATACCTACTAGATGTGGCGATCGGATCATATTTTCGATGATTAGTATCATGTTCGCGTAGTGCAGAGCCAAGGCTGATCCACCTACTGTTGTTTCTGGTGGATTTGGAAAAAACGAACTTGGATCGAAAAATCCTTTGTAGAAGAGAATTTTGGATCCGTCTAAGTCAGAAACTCGCGATTTAGCCCCCCGAGTGATAGAATCTGAACATCGATGAACGATTTCTGATTCATCGAGAAGATTGGTACAAATCGTTTCGAACACCGAACCGTCCACAGAATCTTCATTCGTAGGGTCTGATCCACTATTGCTATGATTTTTATGAACGATAGCAGAAGATGATGATGATGATGAACAGCCAGTTGGAGAAGATGAAGGTTCATGTCCGATGCAGAAGACCTGTTTGATTCGTGCTAAAGTAGTGAAGATCGAACTTACTAGCATGCAGAAAATAGTGTCAAATCTTCGATTGCATAGCGATTTTGCTCTCAGCTGCTTCACCTTCTCTCTCTTCAAACGCAGCGAGTCCTCGAGCTCCAAAATCTTACGCAATGGTTTTTCCATGTCCTCTTCCTTGCTCTGCAACTCCTTCATTAGTTCGTTCTCCATCACTGACAACTCATCCATCAGCCGGTACAGGCTGACCGTCTCAGCTACCAATCTATTCATCCTCTTGCACAAACGGTCCATTTCACTCTCACTCAACGTCCATGATTTCACATCGCGACCATGACTCGCGAAATTGTGGAGCAGATGATCGAAGCGACGCAAGCTGATGTCATTACATCGCTCACTCAATCTGGAGACCGATGTCGCAGTGACAGCCAGATTATCGATGAATTCGGCGCATGCGAGCCGGAGAAGGAGCTCATCGTCGTCGGATACGATTTTGCGAATACTCTCATGGCAGATCGTCTCGGTTTGTAATCGGATTAGATTTTGATGAGAAAAAGAATGCCACAGGTCTAGAAGCTTGGACATGATCGCGGCGATCTCCAGAGCAAGCACTCCGACGACGGATTTGTGTGACGCAAGTGGAGCAGGGGCGGATTTGGTCATGGCTGCTTTTACTTTGGCGAATACTGTTTCGAGAGCCATGGCCGTTTGATGCTCAAGGAAGAAACGGGAAGTAAGCGTCATCAACGGGAAACTAAGAGTAGACTGGAGACCTGACGTAAAGGTGAAAGTTGGGAAAACTTTTGCGGAGAAGCAGTCACAGCAAAAGGCTGATATTGGCGGGGTGATTGGGGAATTGACATTTTTCAAAGTCTTGTAAGCAACTGCGTCCGTGGCGTTTTCCTTTTCATATGGGAAGCGAAAGCAAATATTTTTTTTTAAGAAAACAAATTAGGTCAAGTTCTCGGACCTCACTGAAAAATTTGGTCTGGGCTACTCAGGCCGGAGTCCTTGCACCTGGGCCCTGGCTGTGCCTTCCTTCACCCCACATGGAATAATCTGCCCTGTCATCGTACTATAGTTGTCCTGAAACTAGAGGTGTCAAACGGCACGGTCCAGCCCGTTTTTTTACGGCACGTTCGTGCTACCGTGCCCGGCCCGGCACGGTTTAAAAAATAGCCGAGCCCGGCACGGCCCGTAGGCACGGCGGGCCGTGCCGTGCCTTGCCTGGCCCGCTCGGGCGTGCCTGTCCGAGCGGTTCGGGATATGGGAAGACTGCGGGTCGGGTCGAATCAGACCCGATCCGCGGTCTTTTTTTGCGGAAGGGGCATCCTGGGGTCGGGCTCACGGGACACCCGGCACGGGACTGACCCGTGCCAGGGTGCCGTGCCGCGTGCTGAACCGTGCCGGGTCAGGAACGGCACGGCAAGGCTCAGGCCGGGCACGGCACGGCTCAGGCCGGGCACGGCACGGCACGGCACGCGCCTAACCCGGGCATGGAATTTTTCCGTGCCGGGCCGGCCTAGGCATGGCTCAACCGTGCCGTGCCTCGTCGGTTGACACCTGTACCTGAAACACAAATTATAGTAATTTTTTTATTTTTTTTACTATTTTGTTTTAATTTTTTATTTTTTTTTTCTTGATTTTTTTAGATTTTTATATTTTTATAATTGTATATTTTTATATTTGTATATATATTTTTTATATTTTTATATTTTTATAATTGTTTATTTTTTATTTTTTATATTTTTTATATTTTTTATATTTTTTATATTTTTTATATTTATATATATTTATTTTTTAATATTTTTATATTTTTATAATTTCTTTATTTTTTATTTTTTTATTTTTTATTTTTTTATTTTTTTATTTTTATTTTTTATTTTTTATTTTTTATTTTTTATTTTTTTTATTTTTTTTATTTTTTTATTTTTTTATTTTTTTATTTTTTTATTTTTTTATTTTTTTATTTTTTTATTTTTTTATTTTTTTATTTTTTTATTTTTTTATTTTTTTATTTTTTTATTTTTTTATTTTTTTATTTTTTTATTTTTTTATTTTTTTATTTTTTTATTTTTTTATTTTTTTATTTTTTTATTTTTTTATTTTTTTTTATTTTTTTTTGTTTTATTGTTTTATTGTTTTATTTTTTTATTTTTTTATTTTTTTTTTATTTTTTATTGTTTTATTGTTTTATTGTTTTATTTTTTATTTTTTTATATTTTATTTTTTATTTTTTATTTCTTTATTTCTTTATTTTTTATTTTTTTATTTCTTTATTTTTTTATTTCTTTATTTTTTTATTTCTTTATTTTTTATTTTTTTATTTTTTTATTTTTTTATTTTTTTATTTTTTTTATTTTTCTTATATATATCTATGTTTTTTAGTTTTTTTTTTTTTTGTTTTATATATGATGTTAGGCTAGTTATTATATTCTTTGTATGTCTAAATTAGTTAAATTTTACTTAATGCAAGTCAATTGCATTCATAAACTAAATAAAATAAAGAAATTTTAGAAAAAGAAAGCATAAACAATTATGAAATATTTAAATGAATTCAAGTGAAAATATAATTTCCTTATATATATATACACACACACACACACACTCTTACACTAATGAACAAGAAAGCACCAGGTGTCACGATCATATATTACAAGAAAAAAAAAGAAAGATAAAATCATAGAGAATTTTGGAACATTAACTAAACTTTAGATTATCTGGGATGCTTTGATATGTTCCAAAATCTTCTAGTATTCCCAACTCATACTAGTTCCTGACTCGTGTGTGGGCCTCAAGGCTTGAACGAAGCAAGTAAGACTCTCTTCCCAATGTCATGATAGAGCAATCCGACACAATTGAGAGTTTATCCGACATCCTTCGTGTCCACAAGATGAGAGCATTTATCCTTTTTGCCAATCATACAATCAGGGTGAGCATCCATCCAATCTTTCTGACAAACACTACATGTCACCATCAGATACTTCATTATTGAAATTCATTTTAAATTTGAAAATTTTGTGAATAAAGTATGATTAAATTTAAAAAAAGGAAATAAAAATAACGAAAAAAATGTAAGGTGATCATCATATGTTGAAATCTTTTTTGGCGACTTTGAAAAATATGAGAAGGCCAACATAGAAAAATGTCTAATCAAAATTGAAGTGAAACCATGTTCACGTATGTGTCAATGTGTAATGTTCATGTGGTGCTCCTGTGAAGTTCATGTGGTGTTTGCATTTTGTTCTTGGATACTGAACATCCTCGAAAAATACCAAATCCGAGAAATTAAACATTACAATTAAGGTATTTTCAATTACATTTATTTTTTGTTCTCCAATGAAATTATATGGTTTTTAACTGCAAATATTCTACCACCCTGGAGGCATAATATTTGTTTGTGATTGTATATGCATGTGGTGAAATTTTATAGTTGTGTGTGTGTGTGTGTGTGTGTGTGTGTATTAAAAAATTGGAATATATATTTACATATTTTAGATAGAAAATCTATAAACCTGAAACAATATTTTGAATTCATTGTGTATTTTGGATACAATTTTCAGAAGGATAATATTTAAAAAATTTTAAAATATAACATCAAATTGATCAACTTTGTTGGATCAATAATCTTTTTTCAAAATTGTTCTTAATTTTTCAGGCTACATCTTAGTCAGACCCTAACAATTGGGATCAAATCATTGATTATTTTGACATTTTTATTTTACAATGATGGATTATTTTCTTCGTGATGAATACAGAAAATAATTCATTTGATATGATAAAACTGAAATCATTCAACTATTCATCATAGAAAATAGAGGTCTTTTAACGACGAGAGAGTTATTTGAACTAGGTGTTGGTGATTTGAAACCAAAAAGTATGAATGAATCAAAGTGAAAAAAAATACACTACAAAACATCTACCACAACAAGATAGTAGGTTGGATCGATACATTTCCACCAAATTTGTGCTATCATAAAATTAGATGAGATATGAAAAAGTTGGAATTAATGTATGAGAAAAATATATCAAGAAATAAAACCATCTCATTCTAATGCTTGGTTAAAATATAATATCGGGACATATTTGATATGACTACTCACTTGCATGTTTTCCAAGTATTATTTAATCAATTAGTATCTTTTAAAGAATAGTACTAGGTGATGAGGTGCATACGTCATTGCTTCTTAGCTTACTTTTTGAGAGTTGGGAGACACTCATAATTTATTTAAGTATCTCTGCTTCGAATCATATTCTTACCATGGTTATCAGTACCGATAGCTTGGTAAGTGATGTTGCGAGATGAAACAAAAAATGAACTTCTTTAGATATGCTTATTTCCAATGAAAATGAGAGGAAATGTAGAATGAGTTAAAATCTCATATAAGAAAAGGGAAGTGAGAGTTATGTTAAAGGGAAGTTGATAGTCAAAGTCATAGTGAAATATTACTATTGCAACCAAATAGGACATTTCAAGAGGAATTACCTTAGGTAGAAGAAACTCCAAGAGATGCATAAGAAAAGAGCATGTTGTTCCATTTTTAAGTAGTGTTGAACTATATGAATTAAGAGAGTGACTGGGTGACAGATTTGACAATTATCTTATACATTATTCTAAATCATGAATGCTTGTGATATATTTGTCATTTTGTATGTGCACTATGGATTAATCAGGATAGATAATGGAACAACATCAATAATACTAGACATCAAAGTTTATCTGGAGACAAAGGCAAAATACTAATTATTTCTCAAAGATATTTGATATATCCTGAATTCCCAAATGAACTATTGCCCATTTGAATATTAGGAAAAGACAATATGAGTGGAAAAATATGGTTAGCTCGGATTGGAAAAATGTTGGAGAAATTACAAGCATTGGCTCCAAGATGCATAGACATGGATATGTTTGTGTGGATAAACTACTTTTCATAGGAAACAAGTTCACACTTACTATCCAAAAGTCACCTAGCAATGTGAAGTTATTTGGTATGACTAGGAAAGATCCTAGTTACCCATGTGCTTAATTTGAGATAAGCAGAAATATCAGAGGAATTTCTTATGATATGACTTTTACTCCATCAACTCATAGAGATCACACAAATTAATGGGGAGCTTATGAGTTAGAAGTAAGAATATACTTTTACTTTGTCTACTCTTGGGGATCAGTTGAATCAAGGGGGAGCTATTGGCTTGGAGGAAAAATTTGAGATCTTGGGTTGTTGTGTGAGTGCTTCTAATTTTTGATAATTTTTTCTCGTATGATGAATGGGAAACGATTTTGTTGTCCATGTACAAAATAAAATTTCCTATGACTTAGATTTTTTAAATATAAACCAATGAATTATCATAGTTTGCCCAAATATAACATAGGGGAAGATTGTTGAGTTTACCTTAGTTAGGCAGATCATCTTGGTTTTATTTTAATTTAAGTTTAATTTAATTTTATTTGGGTTGATATTAATATTAATTTAATTTAAAAGAGTATGAGTGCTCTCATTTAAATTGATTGATATTAACAATTTAAAATAAAATTATACAATTTTTTATTACGAAACCTTATTTTGAAAAAAAAAAATAGATAGATGAGATGAAAACATGGGTTGAACCATGTGCGGAAAATAATTTTCAAAAAATCACATGGATTGTGACTTTTCCAAAAATATAACAAACCATCTGCTTTATGGTGTACATGGGCCATGGTGTGCTTGTTTGGGGAGGGTGAGGAATAAGAAAACAAGAATTATTCTAAAATTTTTATTGAGTTTTCTCTTCTGAAACTTTAAAAAAAACAAAGAGTCTTCAATTTTTTTTTTGGAAGTTTTTTTTCTTCTATAATTCATTTTATTATGTAACAATTTGAAGAGGGAGTAGTTTACTTCCAATGAGTGGTTCATTTCTCATTTTATTTTGTTCGAGGGCTTGTGAAAGAAGATATAATGTTCATGCAAAGTTTATGTAGTATTCGTGCAGAGTCTGTGCATGATGTTCACATAGTATTCATGTAGTGTTCGTAAAGTGATTATTCATAGAGTGTTCCTGTTGTGCTTGTGGATGCTCAAAGATCTTAAAAAAATTCTGGATTCAAGAAATTAAACTTTACAATTAAGGTGTTTTTCAATTACATTCACCTTTCATTCTTGAACTATGTTATGGATTGAACATTTTTAAATTGTATGGTTTTTAATTAAGAATATTCTACAATTTTTTGGGGTAGAATATTTATTTGCGATAGTGTTTTTTTATGATGAAATTTTATAGTTTAATATATATATATATAGAATATAAAATCTATAAACCTAAAATGTTGTTTGGAATCTACTATATGTTTAGGGTAAATTTTTAAATGAATAAAAAATAAAGGATTTCAAAATATAATACCAAATTGATTAACTTTGTTGGACTGATAATCTATTTCCAAACCATTCTTAATTTTTTTAGCTCTATCTTGATCATACCCCAACAAATCATACAAAATATAATCATACAATAATGTAGATTTATTTTCAAACTATATTCTAGTTCGTGCTTAATCATATATGAATATTTCCATAACATAAAATGTAATTATCATGGGAAATGGAAATAATAGACTTGTTGTCATATTAGATTTTTGAAGCTTCGGGGTTTTCATTCATATCAATAAGTAACCTTCTTAACCATATTCCTTGAAAAGTAGCCAAAGATGCAGAAAATATTCCAAGTATGCTGTGGATAATGCCATAGTCGATTATTTTTTTTGAAGTCCAAGATACAATTACATAATTAAAAGAGAAAACATACCCAGATGTGCTTTTGAAATCATCTAGAAAATCACTTCAGTCACTATCACAATGCTCAAACAACTTTACATTCATAGTTTTGAAGTATCTCAAACCAAGGTGCAAGGTTCCTTTAATATATCTTAGCAACCTTCTTGCAGCACCATGATTAGTTGGTTTGAAGAATGCATGAATCAAGATAAGATATTTATAGAGTGCACTATATCTAGCCTTGCTGTTAAAGAATACAAAAGGCTTCCAACCAAGCTTATATATAGTCTTCCATCAACTAGTCTTCCACTAGTAGTCCCCAATCTCTAGTTTGTTATTAATGGGGTAGAGACAAACTTATTGTTTTCCTTTTCATAGTTCAATAGAGTGGTATGTATGTATTTGGATTGATTCAATAGAGTTTATCAATCCTTAGGAAATGATGGACAAGTCCAAAATCAGACATTTTGTGCTTCTCCTTCATGTCCCTTGTAAAGAGATCATCCAATTCAATATTATTGCTCGAGAAAATACTATCACCCATATAAAGAATAACAACGAATACTCCATCAACATCATTTTGCTTGACATACAATATGGATTCACTCATACTTTTATTGAACCTTTGATTCAACTAATATGAGTTCATTTGTGTATATCAAACATGATGTTTTCCACCCATTACTATAACAAACCTCATGGTATCCATTCAAGCAATTGGAGCAAAAATCTAACCTAGCCTTATGAGAGACCTTTTGCTACTAATTGGACTTTATAAAATAAAAATGAGTTTGTTGTTACAAGCAAGACTCTTGATTTTGAATAATTATTTACTCCTACATTATATTTGTTTTAGAGCATTTCTACTAATGTTCAAATGACCTTTTTTTATTACTTTCCAATTATCTTTTCATGGCGAGAATCCATTCATGATATTGTATCTTTTCAAAGTTGAGAGGCTCTATAGTGGTGAAATTACACATTTCATATATGTCTTCAAAATTTTTATATTTGAAAGGTATAGGAGCATAAGTATGTGTAGAAAAGAGATTTTAAAGTAGGAGTGAAATTTTTTTCAAAAGTATCAGAGATAGACCTGGGCAGATTGATGGTTTATGTGGTTTTTGAATTGATGCTTTACAAATATATCTTCATACTAGTTTACCTTTATGAATCCAAGTTGAGGCTGGGGTATTTGAATATCTTTGTTCCAATTTGTTCTTCATCAAACAATACAACTCTACTTATTAGAAATGTATTTTCATCCATCCCATGTATATATTCTTTACCATTTTGAGATTAGATTGTATCTTATAAGGTTACATTATTAATAGTATTGTCTAACTTTTTTTCTTCTATTTTAGAATTTGAGAATAATAGAGATTTCCAAAGACTCTTAAATGATGGACAACATGTTTACTTCCACTCTAGGCTTGTATAAAAGCAAGGCCTTTCGGAGTAGAAGTTGTACTTTTATTTGAGCAAATAAACAATAGTGTTTACTACTTGTACCAAGAAGTGCTCAGAAAAATTTTTCTCTGTGTGCATTTACCTTTCCATCTTCACATCTTTTACTTTCATAGTAGTTATCAAACTTATGTGATAGGAATTCAACACCTATATCACTTCTAAAGGTTTTCTAACTAAGGAGCTTTAAGCTTCTACAATTCAAATGACCTATACTTCTATGCCATAGGTTTGACAATTATATGGCATGCATATTCATTTCCACCTTCCAAAGGATGCTTTTTGAATCTTTTTCAAATATGTACAATGGTTTTTTTTAAACCATCTCATGCCCCTGTTGAATGAGTTGTTCCACACTCAAGGACATAAGATCATTAAAGACATCTTCAATGATCTTTACTTCAATTGGTATAGAAAAATTTTGGTCATGTACAATGGTTTTCAATCTTTCCCTTTCTATTTATAATAAGGTCTTCATTTTCCATCTTTACTTATGAATTTATAGAAGCTTGTATGTTCACAAATAACTTTTTATTCCATAATATGTAGTTTGAGTAGCCACTATTAGGGAATTAAACACTTGGTGATGGAGAGTTAGATGGATTTGAGATGTAAAATAAGTTATTTTCTCTTGATTTCTCCTCTTCATAGCTTGCTTATTTATTTTCCTTCTGTTGTCTCTAGTCTTTCTATTTTTTTTTATTTTCTATTGATTTTTTATAGTTGTAGCACCGAGTCTTTCACTTGTACCAATAGTTTTTTTCTAAGTGGTTGTTCTTCTTATAGGTGTTACAAGAGTAAGAAGGATATCCATTAGTAAGAGTTTTATTTTTGATCATGGTGGATGAACTTCTACCTCTACCTCTATGTCCACCTTCATTGGAATATCTAGTGGGTCTTTTGATACTTTGATTTATTTCTTCATAAGTCTTTGTCTATGGTAAGTTTGTTTTGAGATTATATTAAATAGATAACCCTAATGGAGTTTTCTACATGCCTCAGTAGTCATCGTTCATAAGATTTTATGGAGCTCAAAAATTCATGCATGCTAAGTTCAGTAAGGCCTCTTGCCTTTGCAATGATAACTACCGTAGGATCATTCTTGTCCATCATGCTGATAAGTAGTTTTCCTCTGATATTTTCAATTGGAATATCTTATCCATGACATCTTGAATTAATTAACAATTCCAATTAAACATTGGTAGAGAATGAGTTGAGTGACTTTGACTCTCTTTCATCTTCAGATTCTCTGTCTCCTTTGAAATATTGGAGTTTTATTCCTCATGCTCTCTTATCTCACTAGAACTCCTTATGTAATAAACATTATGTTTTCTCAGCTTTATTCAATCCTATTATTCTAGGAAAGATGGTGTTGATGACTCCTTGTTGAATGAATAGTAATTCCTTCACATTAATGTGATTTTGTGAGTGTCAAAAATCATAGTTATTTGACATGATCATAAAACTTAGTTGAGTAAATATCTCTTGACCAATTTAGTTCTACAAGTATATAGATCATATAAGTAATAAAGTAGACTCAAGACTCGATATTGATCTAATAGATATTGTTTGATAATTTGGTCAATTAATAATGAACTAACTACTATATGAGTTGAATAAAGGTACTTGGTCTTAGGAAATAAACTTAGACTAAAGTTGGCACATGTACTTGTGCTTAATAATCTTTTTCAGTGTTTGGTTCATATTGTGGTTGGTTATTGGACAAATAGTAAATTAGTATGAAAATACTCATGTGCCCTCTTAGTATATATGGTGACCATCATCTATTCGATTGTCACTAAGAAGGATGATTTCCTCGTAGTTGTCTCATTGGTATTTCAATACTAAAGCAACATGTTGATTCATACAAAGGTCATTATCACGTCTACTCTTGTTAGACAATAATTTAACTACCATTGATGATTTCATCAAATATGTTCTTCTATTATCCAACTTTTAATTATCTTAAAGACTTGAGATAATATAGTACAAAATTCATTGGTGTTTTTTAGTTGGTATCCTAAATACTGAATAATACTAGTTATTTTAGTAATTATTCATGATATGTTCGTATAGAAAAGAATATTAAATTGAAAAATTCCATTAACTTATTGTTTTGTTGGAATATGATGAATAATAGTGAATTAAGTGATTTTTACGTGAAAAGTAAACATGATGGATCTAGATTATTGAGAAGGAAGGAAGTAAAAACCCATGTAAATTCATATCATTCTTTGTGTTATGACTTTGTTATATATCATTTAGTTATAGAGTAATTTTAACATCAATTCTTGGTTAACACTTTTCATAAATAGTCATTATAATTTTCAAGTATCATGACTATATCACATCATTATCATGATTATTTACTATGTAACACATTTTATTTTGACTATTAAACTTTCTTAAAAATATAAATACACTAGCTCATAATATTTTTCATGACAATGACATTAATTTTATGTTATAACAACTAGGTATCTACTGATACTAAAAGTTGTGATAGCCTCTATTACCCTAGCTTTATAATTTTAGAGCCACTAGGTCCAAGGAAAAAGTTATGGTGTTATTCTCAACAATGTGATTTTTAGCTACATAAAGTTTCATGACTATGAGTCATGACCATTTAATAGGCTATGACTTTTTTCTCTAGAAAAATTACCAAAGCCGTGACTCATTCCCAACATCATGACTATGAGTTACAAATATGAAATACATAAGTTATGATCAATCCAATACCACAACTTTATGTTACAGAGGTAAAATAAATAGTCATAGTCATTTTGAATGCCACAGCCATCTGATGCAAAAGAAAGATTAAAGCTACAGTTTTATATTCCATAGACGAAATGTATAGTTGCAACCATTCTAAGTGCTATGAAATTTTAAAGCTAGAAATAAACCAAAGTCATGGCTTTATATTCCAGAGATGAAAAGACAATGTCATGAGATTCCTAAACATCACAACTTTTGACTAAAATTTTGCTCTTAGTTACTCAAGTATAAAAGTACAAAACATGATAATTTTAAAAATCTTGAGGACATGAGAGAAAAGATGAAAATCTAGAGTTTGGGAGCACAATTATACCAAACTCTCGAGAAATTTATGGTGAATTCCAAGTGTCACAACTTTATCTTTAATATAACTTAGTAATCTCAAGTTAGAGTCATGACTTTTTTACAAAGCAATACCTTTTTAGCTACAAAATATTACAGAGTCAATACTACTCAGGACAAAGGCATGACCATTATTTAAAACTATGAATTCTGGGACACTAAAAACTATTGAGGACATTACTTGAGTATAATTATTTTTCAAAGTCATGACTCTTATTCTCATAGAAAGACAAAGCCATGACTTTTATGTTTAAGTTAATTACTAGTGCCATAGTATTCCTACAAAGCCATTGCAATATAATATATGAGAGAAGAGAAGACCAGTGACATGACCACCCATATCACCATAGATACCTGAATAATATATATAAGCAAATTTTGTGCAGTAGGTATTTACTAGCCTTGTAACCTCATAATACATAAGATTTTTTAGCATCGCTACTATTTTACAACAACATGGCAATATAATCTTTAAGAATGACCAGTACCAATATTGTAATTTTATTATAATATCATGACTATATATCAATGTGAGAAGCCTTTCATCACATCATAGCTATTCCCTAGTGTTGTGATAATTTATTAAAGTAAGAAGATAGATTGCTGAAATTTCAACCACTTTATAGTGTTGTGCTTCATGTTATAAAGATATTACTCCTAAGTCATATTCTTTACCAATATTGTGATTTTTTTGTTATAAAAAGATCAAGATGTAATCTAGAGTCACAACCTTAAGATTAAAAGATGATCGTTGAAGTAACAATTTTTTTTCAAAAAGTGATGACTTCCTACTTGAAATAATGTAGAATTATTCGAGTATATAAGTGGAAGATGAAAAAATTCAAATAAAACTATCTTTCTTTTATTCTCCCCTCTATGACACAAGCAAAGCCATGAAAACTACCAAATTCTATGGATAAATTTTGTACTTTCTAGGAGTTCCACAATTAAGCAAGAGACATGAGACTTAATATAATCCCTAGATTTGGGGGGCATGATCCTTGAATCCCCCATCTCTAGGGTGGATTCAAATTTTTTTTCCAAAATAGTATGAGTTTAGGGTTTGTGTAATTTGAATGTATGTGATGTAACATTTGTTATTTATAAAAGATTGTGTTTGGTTAATTTTGTATTATAAATATTGATAAATAGTGATTAAATAGAGATTTAACTAAGATTTTGAATATTGTTAGGTTTAAGTAAGATTCTCATGGTGGATGGTAATAAGCAATCTATGAGGCTTACTCATGTATATGATAGAAGGTAGTAATAACTCTCTCAATTGTGATGTATAAGATAAACTTATAAGTTAAAACCTAAAATATGCATATCTTAATCATTGCGAGTATGGTGCTTATGAAGCCAAAAATATAAATATTTTTACATATCAATCCATTATAGATGTCTTAATGGAACTAGTTTTTTATTGCTTTGGATATTATATAGAATATTCTTCTAAGGGATACAACTTTAGTGTGTGAGTCATATTATTAATGAAGAGGATGATGATAGGAAATCTTTGGGACATGAGCGATTGTATGGTAGCTCATAAGTTTGTGACATTTCTTGAGAGTTACTTTTACTTGTATGGTTCTCATCATTGGAACTCGAGGAAAATATACATAAATATGATAGTATGGTGTTTATGAAGTTGAATATATAAATATTTATAAAATATGACAATCTTTGGTCTTAATGATAATAGAAGTCAGAGAGTAAGAGTGTGCATACAAAATAACCATTAAGGACAGTTGACTAAGTTGTTTAAAAGGTATAAAATTATAAATGAGTCTTGAGTATAAATGAATTATTGTCATGGTGGTGACATACTAAATAAATAATTACAAGGTGACCACCATTAAGATGGGCTCAATGGTGAGAACCACCTTGTATGTCATTAGGACAAGGAGTCATTGCCTAAACTTTCATATTATATCCAACATAATATAAGTCAAGCAGCTTAGACATTATCAGGTATCTACTTTACTAAAAATAAGTTATCTCGCTATTAAATAACTGAACTACTAATATAATTCCTATATGATCGATATCAAGATTAAAGTATGTTTTACTATTTATACAACTTGTGCACTTATGAATCTCTATTGATGAGATATTTTCATTAATAAAGTTTTTAGAATATTACCTAAATAGCATAATAAAGTCACAATAAATATTTGGCATTGCCCCTAGGGATTATTCAATTTAGTTAGTTAATATGAGCTGATATAATTATCCTTGTAAAAAATAATTTATTTTTAGTAGTTTAAATAACATTAAGTTTGATAAATCTTTTCAAATATAATTGCTAAGCCTTATTAACTTGTCGGAAAGTAGATAGTTGTGGTTTGTTTATGCTTGTATTCTTTGTACTAATTGTCTCCCTTTTTAGCATTCTTATATGAGCTAAGGCTATAGGACTGAGATGATAACTTTGAACTTAGAATAAAAATCAACCAATGGAACAAAACAAATGATGATAATCTGAAGAGAATGAGAATAAAATATTGAGAAGAATCTCTAGGATAAAACTTGAAGATAGATACATGGAGAACTAAAGGAGATAAGTTTGAAGAATTGGAAAACAAAGTTGTGACTGAGGCAATGAAAGCCATAATAAATCTAAATGCTCCAAAAGTCAATAAAGATCATATAGTGAACAACACCATTACTTATTATGGAGTCACAATTTTGGGAGGACAACTATGACAGGATGGGAAAACAAATATGAGCTAATCTCGAAGGCATTACCCAACCAACTTTATTTTGATTTTCTAGGAGAAAATAAGGTAAAGCAAATTATCATTTTAACATTACTAACAAAGGATATGGAAATTCAAGTTGTGAATCTCATAAGCAACTATGAAGTTGCTCTTGCATGGTCATTAGATGACAACAAAGGGATCAGTTCATCAACATGCATGAATAAGATTCTTACGGGGAAGATGTAAAGCCTATGATTGAACCATTACAATCGCAAAATTCAATTATGAAACACATTGCAAGAATGGAGATTGTAAAATATTTAAACAAATATATTATCTATGTAATATCTAAATGCCCATGGTGAGCTCCATACATTATCTATGTAATATCTGATAGGTTCATTTATAAATGCATACAAATACTCATGCATTTATAAATATGAAGCTAAACAATTACATGATAAGAATTTGCAAAGGAAAGAGTTCAAAATCAGAGAAAAGATATTAGTTTTCAATTCATGATTGCGGTTATTCTCAGTAAAGTTGAAATCTTGATGGAGTAGTCCGTTTGAAATAATATATGTGACACCTTATGCGGCAGTGATAGTAAAATCAAAAAAATAGAAAAGAATTTAAGGTTAATGGACAAATGATAAAACATTTTATGCCTAAGAAAAAAAATTGAGGAACCACTCAAAAACAAGGTCAAGAATGCACACAACACCATGATTTTGGTATTACAAAATGAAAATGACTAAGAAAATCTTTTAGACAAGGTTGTTCCTATGCACAATACTACAACTTTGGTGTTCAAAAATAAAATATCTAAGAAAATCTTGAAGACAAAACCATGGTTGTACATAACATCGTGACTTTGGTGTTATAGAAGAAAAATGACAAATGAAAGGGTGAAGCTAATCTCAGTTCAGTGACTAGGAATATAGAATGAATTTGTCCATTAGAAGTTTAAATAAAAAGTTATGACTATTCACAACACCATGATTTTGGAGTTATAGAAAAAAAAAAGACACGGAAAAGCTTAAAGGAAAAGTTGTGGTTTCACTCATTTCCATGACTTTCAAATTATAACATGAAAAGTGCAAGGTAAAGCTTAGAGGAAGAGCCACAACTATACTCATCACTACAACTTTGAAGATTCATGAAGAAATGGTGACAAATCAATACAAAAGTAGCCATGAAATTCACAAAAGTTGTAGCATCCAATGATGAAAAAACCCAACAAACAATTGTAGCTAAAGTTGAACTAAATGAAGAAACAAAAAAATAAAAAGGTAAAATAATATATAGAGATGATTGCATAGACATTAGGGATCTCCAATGATGAAAAATAGATTTTGATAGTCTAGCTATGAATTTTAAATATAGCATTGAATGAGAAGTAATCCTATAAACCATTTTTATATGTATGATATCATAAATGCCTTTATCTACCACATAAATAAATGTACATATCCAATGACATGAAAATACAGTCATGGAATTCAAACCCTACTGTGAATATTAATATTAATTTTTAAATCCTGACACTAAAACCTAGTCATAAAAATTATCAAAGATGATGATGATTTTTTAAAGGGAGAACTTATTACTGGGGATGAATAATTATATTAGTGTGAAAGTTTATTTAGTGTTCAAACTATTGACCATTCTTAGGTAATTTTGGTGTATTATAATATTGAGTAGGCATAAAACAATAAAAATTATGGATTAATTTTATGACTTAGGAGTTTTGGTTAGTTTTGATGAATAATCATGAAAATAATATATTTTTGGAGGTGTTTAGGTGAAAATGTAGAATATTGAGTCTTGTGAAGTTTCAGCATATATCCTTTGTCAAAACTTTATCTAATTGATCATGATAATCCTTGTATGTCCTGACCCTACCAACTCATTAGTATAATCCTTGTATATCATGGTTTCATGACCATATATATCTTATAAAATTTAAATAACCACAATATGAATTCTACATCATACTAATCAGGTACTCCACTTGTGCTCAAATTCACGACCAAGTCTAAGTACCATGACTTTATCCTTAATATAATATGATCATCTTAAGTTAGTGTCACAATCTCTTTAGAAAGTCATAACTTTTGAGCTACATAAAGTTATAGAGCCAATACTACTCAAGAAAAAGCTGCAGTTATTATTCATAGTCGAGACTTTTGGGATACTAAAAGGTACAAAGGATATTACTTAAGTATGAATATTTTCCAAGGCTACGACACTTGTCCTCAAAGGAAGACAAACTATAATTTTTATGTTCAAGCCAATTGCCAATTCCATGACATTCTTGTAGAGCTGGGGCAACATAATATTTGATAGAAGAGAATGCCAATGTCGTGGTCATCCATATTGCTGTGAACACTTGATGACATATAAGGGCAAGTATTATGCAGCAACCATTTCACACCACCATTGTCATAGGAAATGCAAGACCTTCTCACTACTATGACTATTTCTCTGCATCACAACCATATAATGATTTAAGAAGGACCGATAACAATGTCATAGTTTATCATAATGTCATAGCCATATATCAATGTGAGAAGCCATGACCATTCCATAGTTCCATGACCCTATATTAAATACAAGAAGATAAATGTTAGAAGCCATGGCCACATTCCAATGTCATGACTTCACAATATAGCGATATCAGGACTAAGTTATGGTCATTACTAGTATCATGACTTTGTGTTACAAAAAGATAATGATGTAGTCTAGAGTCATGATTATATTCTAGAGTCGTAACCTTAATATTAATTTTCAAAAGCCTAAATGATAATTTTTTTCTAAAAGTTGTGAATTCCTATTTAGAATAATATAGAATTACCTAAGTATATAAGCAAGAGAGAGAAAAAGTAAAGGAAATCTCTCATTTTTCTTTCTCTCCCTCCATGAAACAAGTAAAGTCATGGTAACTACTAAATCTCATGGGAAAAAAATTATACTCCCTAAGAATTTCACAAGCAAATAAGGGATGTGAGACTTAATAAAATCTCTAAATTTGGGGAAAATGGCACTCAACTGCCTATCTCTAGGAAGGTTTAAAGAATTTTTATCAAAATAGCATGTCCCTAGTATTTGTGTAATTTGAATATATGTAATGTGAAATTGATTATTTATAAATGAATATATTTAGTTAATTTTATTTAATGGATATTGATGGATGGTAATTAAATAGAACTTGAATTAGATGTTTTGATTACTAGTAAGTTTATATGAGATTATCATGGTAAATACTAATAGGTAAACTACAAGGGTCACTCGTGTATATGGTAGAAAAGTAGTGATAATCCTTATGATTATGATCAATGAGATAGATCTATATGTTGAAACCATTTTATGCCATTAGGGTAAAAAATCATTGCAGAATACTTCAACCTTTGTTTTGTCTCCAATATACTATAAATCTAGTAACTTAAATATCATCACATATATTCAATGAATAAACTATGAAATTATGATTATTTAATAATCCAAATTTTCATTTTACTTAAAATGAGTTGTTTCACTATTGAATAACTAAACTGCTAATATACTCCTTTTGGAATCATTATCTAGACTAATATCTGCTTACTACTTGTACAACTTGTGTACCTATAGATTTCATCGATGAGATATTATCATTAACGAGGTTTTGACATATTACCTAACTAATAAAATTAGGTAGCATAATAAAGTCATAATACCTACACAGTCCAGTCCCTATGGGATCAATATCTATATGAAAGTCTATTTTATTATGTGCATAATATGTATACTTATGAGACTAGTTGGATAAGAGACTCTAGCCCAATAATATTTAGCAACTTTGCTACATCCTAAAAATAGGCATCATAATAAAGTTACAATACTTTTGGCTTTGTGAGTATTACACTCATTACAATTAAATATAAAACTTTTTAAGAATTTAATCCATGGAAATGATACAAGAAGGAATACTTTACTAGGATGTCACCACCATTCGAGTCTCCCCCACTTGCATGCACCTCGTGACATACCTATCACCATCTGTCAAGGCCAAAACATGACTCATACACTATGATGAAACTCATAGGCAAGCCATTCTACTTAACCCCTACATTACTTTGAGGTTAGTTTATCTAAATAATATATAATGAATTAGTCTTTAATATGTTAATGCTTTTGACTTCATGAGTATCATATTCATAATGATTAACATATTTCAACTTAGGATATTAACATGTTGATTTATCTCATGTATTAAAATTAGAAGGCCTAATATTTTCTTCTATTTGAAACATGTGAACCTATCCCATGATATACGTATCATTATTCACCATGGCTAATATACATAAACTATCATATTTGTGAAAATCCTAATTTTGGTTCTCAAGTAAAATTAATTTCCAAGAAGGAAATCCTAATTCTAATCAATTTTGCTTATTATTCACCTTAGATTTTCTCTTAATTGAGTTTGAGACCACAACATATTGTTTGGGAATGTGTTCTGATCTTTTTTTACTCCTCACTTTGTTCTCTCTTTTTGCTCTTCTCTCTAAATGTAACTTTTATACTTTGAGAATTCATGTGACATTTATGTTGGATGTCACAACGAAAAGTTGAGGTTGTGACTCTATTATCTATTTCAATCCTCTTTGAAGCATAATTTTCATGACATTATGAATGATCATGATTGATGTGTAACTCTATATAACACAATGTCACAACATTGATACATAGTCATGGCTTTGTCAGAAAAATGGTAGTGCTGAGATTACCATAACTGAGTTAATTTTTTATGTAACACAAGTCATGGTGCTAGGAATTTGTCTATGACATTGGTGTTTGCATTATGGGCGAGGTGCCACAATACTATGAATGCTATGACTGAATCATTATTCTCTATAATATAAAGTCATGATATTGAGAATTAGTTATGACTTTGATGTTGGCTTTATAAGTAAAGTATCATGCACTATGAATGGTTGCGATTGAGTCATTGCTCTCTGAACGAAAAGTTATAGTGAAAAATAATGTCGTAACCAATATTTGTTGATGTTTCTAGCTCTATTTGAATAAGTTGTGACTCTAGAATGTGTTGTGACTACTTGTACCAATTGGGTACTTGGATACCAGAATATAAAAATAATATCACAACCAATAAATAGTTTAGAGCTAGTTTGACCATGATTTCAAAAAATTATCATGACCATGATGATTGTGTTAGACAATGAGATTATTGTGTCGATCTAGCGATAGAGTGATGGTATTCAAAGAATGACATGACTATTTTGGTAGAGTTACGAATAAAAAATGATATCGCAACTACTTAAGGCTAATATGGAGGGGATATATAGGTTGTAACAATATAATTATCATTAGAGGTGTCAACCGGGCTGGGCCGGCCCAGTCCAGCACAAGGCACAGCACAATTCGGTCGGGCCTGGGCCGGCCCAGCACGGAAATTTTTTGCACCCGAGCTTGTGCCGTGCCTGACCACGGCACCAATTGTGTCGTGCTGTGACGAGCCAACAGGGCCTTGTGCCGTGCCTGGCCCGGCATGGTATCGTGGCCCATTGGCACGGTACCTCGGGATGATTGGTGGTTTGGTAATTAGGGCTTCGGTACCGAAACCAAAAAAAAAATTAGGGTTTCGGGCATGCCTAAACCCTAATTTTTTTATATTAGGGGTTCGACCTGTGGCGGCCTGATGACGCGCAGCCGAACCCCTAATTTTTTTATATTAGGAGTTCTGCCCGACTGGGTCGAACCCAGCGAATTCGTGCCGCGGGCCCGTGCTGGGTTGACCTCCACAGAACCGTGCCTGGCCCAGCATGAAAGCATTGTCGGGCCTGCTAAAAACCAGCGGGGCCAGCCCGGCACGTCCCGTTTGATACCTCTAATTATCATGACTTTCTATTGCTTCTCTCCCCTACAAGTTGTTCTCTACTAATTTTATCTAAATTCTTTCTAATTTCACTAATATTCATTACTTGCTCTTCAAAAAAAGATTTTAGTATAATTTCTTTAAAACCCATTAGTATTTATGCAAATAATTCATATTTTACTCTCCAAATAATAGTCTATATTTATTCTATCTTTTGAGTATCAAACATGCATCCAATATTTCCAATTTTCTTACTCAAAGTTTTTCTTTTTCATTTAAAATTGAGAGATCTCCTAGTTCAGTAAACCCTTCATTAACTAATTCTCATACATATTGATGTTAGGGATTTGAATCCCTCATCATAATAATATATATGGATTAGAATCATTTTTTGTTTATGGAATGAATATTAATATAACAATGTTGAAAACATACCGTAATCATGAGCTTTGTATCTAACTAAAGTCTTCTTCCATATATCCTGCTCTAACTCACAAGAGGAAGAAGAACAAGGTATGCTTGTTCTTCTTCTACCATGCAACCCAAAAAAAAAACACAAAAGAAACACATCATATCACTTAAAAAAAGTTATGCGACATATTTTTTCTTTTTCTTTAAATTATTATTTAAAGATTACCTTTATATAAAATAAAATAATTAATTTGATTTTAATTAAAATTAATTAATATTATTTTAATCAAATTAATTACTCCAATTTTATATACATATACTTTAAACAAATAAACAAAATCTTTATTTATACTTTACAATATTAATTAATGGCACTAGATAAAGCTATTAAAAAGACTTTGACTAAATTAAGATTTTGAGATCTCAATATAAATTATGTTATACAATTTATATTAATTATAATTCATTATACTATAAAATTGTAATTACATTCACTTACTTATTCTAAACAATTCAAACTTATTATTATATAATACTTATTAAACTCCTTATATTAAGATTATAGATATCCATTTATTGAATTAAATTATTAATAATTTAATTTAATAATTCTCTTATTATTTCCTTAAGAACTTTTATTTAACTTATTTGATATACTGGATTAAAATGCACCTTCAAGGTTTAGTAATATCATAACTTATAAGTATTCTCAACGAGTTATTATCAATCTATTTGATAAGAGATGAATTCTATCAATAATTAATATTCTTCATATAAATGCTAAAGTTATCTAACTCATTGAGTTTAATAATTAATATCCTCAGTCTTTATGAATTAAAATAACTATTAATAAGTATATGTGTCTATTAATTATTTCAAAATTAAGAATAATAGTATTTATAATAATGACAGTGTGTTTTTATTTTACATGTCAGTATAAAATAATCACATTGTGGCAGTCACATTCAATACTAGTGTGAGAAGTTAGAATTTTGCTATTCTTCATAGTCAAGACATACCTACTAAAATGATATGCCATAATCTTATCAAAGGTATGTCCAACTTCATCTAAATTATGAACAGTAGACTTATACCCTATAAGAATTGATAATTTATTCTTTTGTGCATAAGTTGAACTCTAACAGCAAATTATCTACTATGAATAATAAAAAACACATGCACATTAATTTTAAATTTAAACTCAACTCAATGTAAATTCATTTATAATTAAAAACAATAAAATCCACCCAACCAACCAACCAAAAAAAGCAACCAAAAAAAAAAAACTAATAATTAATAACACAAATGATAATTTCACGACCTTACTTGAACATGATCAGTTATATAGGTTGCACTGCATTGTCGTGTGAAAAAAAAAATCAAATGAAAAATCAACAATTAAATGATTTTGAATATAAATATATAGTTACAATAATTGAGACATGAAAAATCTTCATTTTCATACTCTAATAATCTTGATTTTGTTCATTGAACAAAGGTATAGGTGTGGATCCCAAACGGCCAAACCTAAAGAGAAAACATTTGTAGAATACATATGTAGTTCAAAAGAATAAGGGTTCGGATTTGAAAAATTTGGGGATCTAGATTAAAAAATGAATTTTGAATTGAATAAGTTATTTATCTAGTAGATTTGAATTGAATCAGTGAGATACTTAGTTTTGTTTCAAATCTAAAGGATAGAATGTCTCCTTCACTGAAAAAACATTTTGACTCCTGCAAGAAGAAGAAGAACATGGGGGAAAAAAAGAGAGTAAATGTTGAAGAAGAAGATTGGGACATTCTAGCTCAAATAGCATATATGAAGACGGCTTGGTCTTTACATTTTCATTTGGCCCAAAGGCTTTTTTTCAATAATTACTAACATAAACAACTGTTTGTACACACTATCAAACACACACACGCACACACACACACACACACACATATCAACATACCTAAATGCACATGCATCTATGAACTCATATGCATGAATGAGTGCCATCTAAATACACAAACAAACATGAACTACATTCACATATGCAAATGAACCTATAATTATATACTCATATGAATATAAGTGTAGTACACACACACACACACACACACACACAATATATATATATATATATATATATAAGTACACATGAATGCACATATATGTGTGGCATCTAGATACATACACATATATATTTGTGTGTGGGTGAGTGTGTGTGTGTATGCATGCTTTGATTATAACCATAAATCTATAAATTTAAAAAACATACACAAAAGGAAGTGGGGGTGCACTCAAACATCAAACACACATGCATATAGCTATATTCCCCCATGAGTGTTTCTACCCAAATCAATCTCCCATGCTTGCCTATCATTATGCTTTTTTTATGCACACTTAGGTTTTATACACAAATATGGTTGACAAATTTTGTATAGACACTCAATGCACCCACATTCACTTTGAGTTGGCATGAATATATAAATGATCCAATTTTTTTTAAGTTAAATTTCACAACCCAACGGAAATCAATTTATCATATACACTATTTTTTCATTATTATCTTACTATCATATGCTAGTTTGCTAGAATCATCCCTTTTGTCAAAAGATAATAAGTTTTAATAATTTCTTTCTATCTTGGTAGATTCAAATTTCTTGCTCTGAATTATAAAAAATCCTGAGTTTTTTTTTTTTTTTGAATTCCTTGTAAAATTGGTTAAATGGTTTTGACCCCAACAAATCACCCTATTTTTTTTATAATTTCATAAATTAAATTTACATTATATTTCCTTTATAATCTTTTCTTTTAAATCCCCATTTGATCACATATTTCCATAAAATGTTTTGCAAACTTTAATGGAATGTCTCATTTTCTTCGACCCATTAAGTCTATTCATACTTTTTTGAGGAATTTCACCAAACTTGTATGTGTTCAGTTAAAATTCGTATATGGTGTTTAGTTTTTTTTTTTATTGAATTATGTTTAGAATGTTATCTTGAAGAAGAAAAGTAGAATTTGCTAAGAAAACCAAAAATTGCTTCACTTGCCTTAGAATCTTATTGAAGCTAGAGGATAGAGAATGGAAAGATGGGAGAGAAATGGAAGTGGAGAGAATAATGATGGGTTCCCTTGAAACATATTTTTTTGCTTCAATACACCCATTCTATGACTTTTTATGTTGGTTTGAGTTCAAGGAGTATATGTTTGTCTTGATGGATTTTCAAAAATTAAATTTATTTGTATGAAAATTAAGCTTTGAATTACACAAATTCTATTATTTTATTCTAAAATGGTTTATTACAATTTACCTCTAATTAATGAAATAACATGAATATTTTGTATAAAATATAACCTGGAAGGTTTACCATGCCAAAAAATCATTTATTAGTGATATGTGGTTGACTAGAGATTGGACCTCATCTCTAATGGCAAATGGCATAAACTTATTACTTGTCTAAAACTTTTTCATTCAAAATAGTCGGGATATAACTCTAAATGAGTATTTGGATTAAGTTTCATATAATTATATTCATCATTTGTGTGCTCACCAATCTAGTAAACAAATATAGTTTGGTAAGCACACAAATGATGAAGATAATTATATGTAACTTAATTCTAATACTCATTTGTAAACTATATCACAAATAATGTATAAGCCACTAGCCATGTAATGGAATTAGCCATGTAATGTAACACTAACACAATCATTCTAGTTCCTTATCTCTCATAGCTTTACTCATATTTTTCAGTAGATACTTTTACATTTTCATGTTCCTGCATAGACCACTTAGTATACTTGTTAGGAAATATGAGAATATTTGGGCGGATGGAGGAAAAAGAACTAGATGTAGGCATAAAAAAATTATATAGATATTATAAACAAGGATTTTATTATTTAAAGGTTAAGAGTAGCTATGACTTTTAATAGCATTGATTGGAAAAACAAGATTCATATAGTCAATTCTAACTAGTTAGGATAAAGCTTGGCTGAAGATTATGATGGTGACTTTCATATATTAATTACTCCTATCATTTTTTTCAACACAATTTTGTATAAGTGAATGGAGAGCTCATCTCTTTACTAATGCATCCACCAAGCCTAAATAATCAATAATTTACCTTGAATATTATTTCTCACATTACACACTCTTGTGATGCCCTAATGTGACATGAAGATTTTTTCAATATATTTAGACACACTCAGGGTTAGTTTTGATACATTCAAAATGCTAATCTTCTAATTTATCCACTCACTTAAATGCAATATACATGGTCCAAAACAGTACATACATGTTTTAAAATTCTTGTATCTTTCTCTTCCTCTAGAAATGAGGGAGGTCCTATCTACAGAAACTCAAAAGTACATACAATAGTGAAACAATCTTGAATCTTTTAAAAGGGGCCCTTCATTCAAACACTTTTGAATTTAATCAAATATAGAGAATTTGGATAACTTCTGAAACTCAACTCACTCTAAATAATTTGAAAAAACTCAATAAAGGGCAGTTTGTATAATGTGTTCAAACTCATTTGAACGACACTAAAAGAAGAGCTTCTAAACAGCTTCTAGATTTCATCCCATTTGATTTCTATCAAATGAAACTATAAAGAGATTCTTGATAACTAATGTAATTTTTTGTTTGAACACATTCTTGCGACCACATGTTTATCATTCTAAAGCAAAACATGCAACATTTATATCTTCACAATAAGATTTGTTCTAGGACCTTGTTAACAACTTAACATCATCTTGGTGGTAAATTTTCTCCTCCTCTCTTTTGACTCTATACATGGCATGGTTCTCCCTGGTAGCCTCTAACTCATAGAAGCTACAACCATCATAGTTGATTATGCATCAACCAGAGCAACATCACAACTATTAACTATGTTCCTTTCATGGTATTTCCTAACTAGTTTATGGCTTTTGCACTAACTTAATAGTGTTTCCTCCAATAATTTCCTCTTAACTATAGCTTGCATCGCATGTACTTGTAAAACATTGATACCCATCAATTAGTAGAACTTTGTGTGATAACACATTATATTATGAATGCAATAATTGTCTACACACAAGGAATATGAAGATGAACTAAAATTCTAATCCCAAAGAAATATCCTAAGTTGAAATCCTTACTAGTTCTACAATCTCTTCAAATAATGATTTGACATGAGTACCCCATCTTCATGTACTTAAAAACAAGACATGACTAAGAGATAAGGAGAATCTAAGGAATGCTGTTTCTCATTGATTGCCTAGTTCTCCATCATGTTAATTATTTAGAATATTAGTTAATTTGGAAAAATCTAGCCAATGGAATACTAAATAATGGGAAATAACTCTCCTAACATTGATAGGTTAGGATATATTGAGATCAATAATAATGTTTACTAATTTATTAGGATGGCTGCATTTATTTATATCTATCAATTCCATTATATTTCTAGAATGGGCACTCCACTATATTTTCTTTGAGTGTCATGCAACTATCCAATTGGCCTCTTTATGGGGTTAGATAGTCTTGCCGACCAACAACTTGAGTCAACGACATAATCATATTAGGAGATTATTATTCCTTGTAATACAAGCTCTTATATTCTTTTTGGTTACTAGTTACTACCATGATTTTTCTAGCCTCTATGCTTATATGACCAAGAGGACTATTTATTATTTATAGCTCAGACTATTAAGCCAATACTAATGACTAATAATTGGCTCCCAGTCTCAACTTTTACGGTATAAATAAAATGAAATTCAACTAGTAAAAACTCAAATTCATAAAGAATGTTCAAGATACTACATCCCATAAATGCCTAATTAATAATTAAATGAAATAAAATTAAAAGAATTCTTTAAAAGAAAATAAACTTCTCATCCAAAGTTAACGTGGAAAGTTTAGCCCAACAATGACCTATTTCTTGGTGTAATAAATAGTTTAGCCAATGATTCCCATTATAGACTTGGTTGAGCCATATGATGATGCCACTTTGAAGTCTTCTTGAATTTGGTAAAATGACTAAACTCTACCTCTCTCTCTCTCTCTCTCTCTCTCTATCTCTCTCTATCTCTCACATCAATTCTATATGGTGCTTAATCAATGATTCATATTTGATATGTTTTCTTGAGGATAGTTCAATAATTATCTCATGCTCAATGAAGGTTAACCATTGTACTACACTTTGGTCATATGACAAGGGAATATCATGAGTTCCTTAAAATATATCAACATAATAGACCCCTCAAATAAAGGCACCTAGTTTTAATCAAATATAACCACCCCCATCTAAGGACACTTGGTCTCAATCAAGAGAATCTAGATCCTAATCATGTATGCTAGATCTCATTCGATGGAAATGGCACCTTTGCAAATTAAAGATTCTTTGTCTCATCAAGGGCATCGATTTTTGACTAAGAATATCCATCTCAAATTAAGAGTATTCCATCATATTCAAGGACACTCTCGATCCCAATGAAAAGTATCTTTCCTCATTTTAGGGAAATTATCCATAGGTGAGATCATGTAGATCCAACTAAGGATATATTATACTAGCTAAGGACACTCAGCCCCAACCAAGGATATCTAGTCCCTTTGAAATTCAATCATCTCACCCCTAATGAGGATCTTCACCGAGATGGAAACTCCCATCCGAGCTTTTTTCACATACAGCTCAGATAGTTCAAAATATATAATTAGATATTCCTAGTGAGATATGTCCTATGCATATGTCTAATAATTACCATCTAAGAAACTTGATAAATTAGATGTTCTACTAAAAAAAAAAGTATTTGACGAGATGAATATTATTTCTATATTACATAGGATATGTATTCCAATAATCAGGTAATCAAATAATATTATTATTTAACAAAATAAGATGCCGCCGAAATAAATAGTCAACAAAAAATAATCTTTTCGCGACAAAAAATCATGGAGGAAAGGCACATTCTTCTACCATATTCATTCTGCTATAAGCTACAATGCAATTTTATTCTCATTAATTTTAGTTTGTGGGGATACAATCAGATACCCAGAACCCATGTTCATTATTGAAGAACAAATGCTCATTTTTAAAAAAAAAAAATTAATAAAAATTTTTGACGAAATCAATTTAATCCCATAGGTATTTTAGTTATCGGCGTAATATTTCCTGTGAGTCATTTTATGTGATCAAGTATGGAAGATACAATTCCTTGACAAATGTTTTGTGATCTATAAAGGGTATTCTTGTTGAAAAATTAAATGAATGTTTAGAGCTTCTACTCCTCTCCAAGCAATTCTATGCCGCATCTAATTTATAATCTTATGAGAAAATGTACAATAACATTAGTATATTTTCAAATAAAACTTATTTTTCAACCTTAAAATTTAAAAAAAAAAAAAG
This sequence comes from Sapria himalayana, assembly GCA_029783825.1. Taxonomy (NCBI): domain Eukaryota; kingdom Viridiplantae; phylum Streptophyta; class Magnoliopsida; order Malpighiales; family Rafflesiaceae; genus Sapria; species Sapria himalayana. The sequence goes on from JAREIK010003173.1 coordinate 2,682,018, forward strand.
TTGAACTTGGTCTTAAGTAATGGAACATATATTATTTCTTATTTTAATAATTTAAATATGTGGCAAAACAATTTTAGATACATATAGAAACTTGTACCAATTTATCTGAGAAATCAATTAGGAATATCATGGTTTGTTATGATAATCTTTATGGATTTATTTCTAAGTCTGTAGAATGTTCAAATTAATTATCTACGAATATGAATAAAATGGTGCTTTTTTTTTTTTTTTTTTTTGATTTCTGAAAGTTGAAAAGAAATAAGTTATGCTAGCAAAATAGTAGATGATGCCAAATGATAGAGAAAGCAGTATTATTTTCTAGTATTGCTTACTAATAAAATTCGACACTTGAAGATGTGAAAGAGTATAATTTTAATTAAATAATACAAATGATGCAATTATACAAAGTTGTAGTTAATAACATGCACATTCACACACACGCACGCGTGCGCGCACACACACACACACACATTTATAATTTTATCATTTATATGAATTTTATTCATTTTATACTTTTGTTTGGTTTTTTAAATATATTTGTCCATTCATAATTTTTAATTATCATTGAATCTTCAAGCATAATATTTTTATGCTTGTTGCACCTTTTTATCTCCTATGATATATATATATATATATATAATTTATTCAACTTTACAGTTTTCTTTTTAAAGATTTTATATTTTCAAATTTAATATTTATTAGATATTTTTAAAACCGTCATATTTTTTTTATGTTGAATGATTTTACAAGTTTATGTAATAAAATATTTGATAACTTTTGGTAAATTTATAATCTCATATATTTTATAAAAAAAGTATCTATTTTTTAATTTCAAAATTGTCAAATTTGTGTTTTATCATTCTTCTTCACCTTATTATTTTTAGTTTTGATATTTTTGTAATTATATAATATTATAAATTTATAATTATCATTATCTTTTTTATAATTATTTAAACAATACATCTATAGTTATTACTATATGTGGTGTGTGCATGTGTGTGTGTACATTACCCAACACACATATACTATATAATATATATATATATATATGAATATATGCTCTATATATTTGTGTGCATGTGTGTGTGGATGTGTGTGTATACACTACCCAACACAAATATACATTATATTTACAATATATATATATATATATATATGAATATATGCTCTATATGTTTGTGTGTGTAGGTGTATAGGTGGGTTCATGCACGCTCATGGATAGACCTACAGACATGATGAATACAATATTTTATAATATATACACCATATATATTTATATACACAAAACATATACAACAGAGCAAGACAATGATAGAAATACAAAACATAAACACCATATAACACATGTTACAAATGTGTGTGTGTATAAATACACACACACACACACACACAGACAGACAAATATAGGCAGTTGTGTATCAAAAGAAGCTGGTTGCAACATGAAGATCATCCAAATTTGATAAAATCTGGTGGCGTAATGTTCCACACTGGTGGGCAATTTCATGCTGTTTCTCCAATGGAAGCATCTCGTAACTGCAAAACGAGATCAATCGCTGCTATCAAGACGAGATGACATTTAACAAGTAATAAGAAAATGAAAAAAAAAAAAAAAAAAAGAGGAAAAAGCTCACCGCAAGAGCAACTCACAATCCACGATGTTCTCTGGACCAGGGCGATGCGCCCTACCTTGGGAGCAGAAATGGCGGAAGGAGCGTGGGTTCAAGCCGGCAACGTGGGGAATGGCGTCCACCAGTTTATTCTGGAGGTACATCAATCTTCGAAATGTGAGCTCGTCGAGGGGGGCAATGCAGCCGATTCCACCATCCAGCGTGCCGAACAGCAGAGCAAAGCGATTGATCTTATCGCTTTGTTCCGTCGAAGAGGAAAGCATCTGCAATCGCATGAACTTCGGCACGTGGGCACCCAAGTGAAATTCGCCCCTGGAAAGAAGTTTCTGGCCCTTCCAGCTCTCTGACATCTTCGGCGCGTAGTAGAATATCTGTTCATGCACGCGCTCAGTCGCCGTCACCCTCCTCCCATGATTCTAAACCCTTAAACACGAAATCCTAAATCATAAACCCTAATTCTAAATACTAAACCCTAAAATCATAAACCCTAATTCTAAATACTAAACCCTAAATCATAAACCCTAATTCTAAATACTAAACCCTAAATACTAGATGATCCGCAAATCATCTCAGGAAAACGAATGTGACACTGACATCCATGGGGATCCCACAATTGATCATATCTTATTATAATTTCAAAATTATAAATATTCAAGCATGATCTCATTTTTTCAATTTTCAATTTACAATTCTCAAGAGGTGATGTGTCAAGAAATTAATAAATATGAGCCTCGTGAGAGAAACAATATTATAAAACATAGGAAATTTTAGTAGTTCTTGCTAGGGCTGTAACCGAGCCGAGCTGCTCGCAAGCTGCTCGGCGTTCGGCTCGTTAGAAGCTCCCTCGAACTCATTTATTAAGTTAAACGAGTCGAGCCCGAGCATCCTCAAACTCGACTCGTCAGCTCGTGAACAGGCTCGTGAACATGGAGAAAGCTTGATGCACCACAAATTTTTCCTACGAATGAACATGATGAATATTTTAACTCTTGAACTTCAATCAAGTTAATTGAACTTTTATTATCTTATCTTTTTAATTTAGTGGTATGTTGGCTATTTTAGATGAACATTTTCTTTAATTCCCGAACAGCATTTTGAGGCTCGTAAGTTAAACGAGCCGAGCCCGAGCACCCTTAAATTCAGCTCGTCGGCTCACAAATTGGCTCGTGAATAGGCTCGTGAATAAGTTCGTGAATCAAGCTCATGAACAGGCTCGTAAGTTAAACGATCCGAGCCCGAGCACCCTCAAACTCGGCTCGTCAGCTCGTAAGCAGGCTCGTGAACAAGCTCGAGCCTCCTCCTTTAAAACCGAGCCGAGCCGAGCCGAGCCGAGCCGAGCCTGCCTAATACTCGGCTCGACTCAGCTCGGCTCGGCTTGGTTACACACCTAGTTCTTGCTATATGAAGAGCTTATCTATAAGATATTATGATAAAAATATATTTTTTAGATTTCACTGATAAATCAATCATCTGTGACATTGTTGTTAGTAATGAGATAAAAAAAAAAACAAAACGACTAAAAGCATCACTTTAGATGTGCTTGAACCATCACCAAATTACTGAATCTCATGAGAACTCTAAAGTTAAACATTCTTGATCGCGATCACTACCGAGATGGTTGACCAGTATGAGAGTTTTTCATATGCATCTACCCTATGATTGGTAGGGGGGGATTGGAGGAGGGTGAAAAAAAATTAAAAAAAAAAAATAATTACTACAATAAATACCCCTCGAGGATTGGGTACAATACAAGTTGTTAAATTCTATTAAGACTGACTGCAGCTAGTCGCATCAACTCGAAAGCAAGTGGCAGACCATAAGATGATATATTTTTTAGATCTCACTAGCCCAGCATGGTACGGTCCAGAACCATGTCTAGACCATTGTAGTGCCAGGCATGGCCCGTGGCACGACCATATTATGTGGTCATTCGAGCTCCCTGACAGGACAATGCCTGTCGCTCTCCTGTCGATTCTAATTAAAAAAAAAAAACAAATTTTAAGATATATACTATGTACTCTAAATAATATTACGAAGTACCAATATTAGTTAATCTGTATACTCTAAACAAATAATATACTGCATGCTCAACTTCGGAAATTCATATCTTAAATAATATCAACAAAATAAATACATATTTTTTTTAATTAAAAAAGATTTATATAAATAATATATGGATATATTTTATTTTTCATGGTTAATCTGTAAGCTCCTCTTCTCTCATCTCATCGCTCTAAAATTGATTGTATGCTTTTTTGTGCTTATTTTTTTTTGATAATTTATAATTTATTTATTACGGTACACTAATATTAGTTTGGTGACGAGCATCAACTGAAGAGCATGAGAAAATAAGATAAAGCATCCAAAACATCTTTTGCACACATAAAGTTAAGATATATACTACAAATGTATTATAATTATTATTTTTATTCAATAATTATTAGATTAATAAATAAATTAAATAATTAATAATAAATAAAAAAATATTTCTCTCATTCTTTTATTTTTAGTCCAATGTCATTAATTAAAAATAATAATAAATAATAAATTTAGTAAAAATAAATTAGACCTAGAAATAAATAATAATAGCAACCCGACCAAAATATCTAAGACCAAAATTAAGTTCTCTCATTATCTTTTAAAAATAAGCGTATTTCAATAATATAGATATATTTTAGCATAATTAAAAATAAAAATATTAGGAGTATCAAAAAATAATTGGCAGAGTATATATATTATAAAATAATATATAAATGTAGAAGTATCGATGTCACTAGCACTTAAGAGATATATCAATCAATACACCAAAAAATAAGATACACTGAATTCCAGACAAATTTAACTTAGTAATGAGAACTTTGAAATTGAACTAACTTCAAGTTATTAAACCTATTTATTTACAACAATGAATCTAATAGGAAGGATATAATAAAACTAATTACTGGTATGAATCTTTTAATTATTTTAAATGATCCTAGAATAGTTAATATAATACAAACTTACTTTTAGCTTGATTATCATAAGATTCTTATGATACTTTATTTCCATATAATAAAGTATTTTATATCCTTAGAATAATATAATAATTAATATAATAACTTAGAAAATATAATAAAGTATTTTATATTAAAAAATAATTAATAAACTTAGAAAATATAATAAAATTATTTCCATAACATACAATATATAAACTAATCGTGATGATACTTTATTTATATATCTCGCCGCCCACCATGTCAATTATAAGTAGAAACTTAATAAAAAAAAATTAAAATTTCCTGAAATTCTTTATGTTTTTGATGACCTTGTCATATATAAGTAACTAATAAAGATATTTAGGAAATATGATATTCAGAATAAAATTTTTATAATCACATTTGATGATAATTGAAGTAATGGTATTGCCATTAATGGGATCGCCATTTTGATGACTTTGCTACTCTTAATTGATATTTTTTATGTTGAGTATATATATCACATAATTAATCTAATAGTATAAGAAAATAAAAATTATTTCCCAGTAATAAAAATATAAAAAATTTACAAAAATACCCTTGGACACTTAACAAACAATAAAAGTCTCATATTCTATGTTTATCAGCGGGCCTAAAAAAAGTTCCAGATGAATATCAGACACTATTAGAATTATACCTACATGATATTAGAATCATATGTTAGCTACCAATACATGATATCCGACTATATCAATTGATCAACCAAAGAGTGTACCACCTACTATGATTTTAAAAATAACTTCAACAATAATTTTAAATATAATTATTAGAAATATTTGTATTTGATTACAGGCTGGTCACAAGAAATATCATGACTATAAGGATCAATGGTGGCAATTGGAATATTGCACATAATATAAAAAAAATGTGATGATAATACAACTAACATGTAAAAACAATATTAAACAAATCAAACTATAAAAAAATGTAGAAAAAAATTATGGCAAAGGCACTTCATCGTGTACATTTCCCAAATGTATCTCATCTTTTTATAATGAAAATTAGTTAGTCCACCTGACCTAACTCAAACCATGTAAAGCAAGGTCAACTTCATCAAATATAATACCTACATTGATACTTGTAATAATCTTTATAAGATATAATTTTCCTCACCAACAATATAGTAGTCTAGTTAGCAAATAAGGTAGTCCAGAGTATTGAGATGAGAGTCTTACTATTCTTACCATGGGACCTCGATACCCATATACGAGCCAAGATACAATATGGGTTAGATTTGTAAGAGAGAATAATAAAAAAAAAGTTATAATTTTTTATAGATCAATTTTTTAAAATACTTATTTGAAAATTTGGATGTGTTTAGGCTTGTTTCTGGTATGGAGAAGATCATACCTAGTACACAAAGCTCCAGCTTTAGCATGAGGTTTGATAGAAGAATGAATTAAAATATTGATTTTTACGGATATATCAGTACTTGGATTTTACGGATATATCGGATATATCGAGGATATATCAGATATATCGAGGATATATCGGATATATCGAAGATATATCGGTATGTATTTGTACATGAGCACCAATCAATGATAGATATATCGGTCTTAATGGATATATCGATACTTAGAATTTACGGATATATCGAAGATATATTGGTGGATATATCGGAAATTTTTATCATTGGATAGAAGTTGATATCTCAACAATATTACCTTTAAATATTAGAAAAATTACATCTAATGAGTCTCAAACCTCAGACTTATCATCATTAGATAAAAATACTTGTCATCAAACTAAGATTTGACATCTGGTTTGTGCATGCACCACAAAGGCTTTGCAGGTGATCAATCATCTCATTATTATTCTCTCCCAAACACTTTTACCTTTATAATTCAAATAAGAATCAGTGTGTTTGGAGGAGAGAAAGATAAAAAAATGATGTCATTTTTTATAGATCAATATTTTTAAAATATTTAATTGAGATTTTAGATGTGTTTAGGCTTGTTTTGATATGGAGAAGATCCTACCTAGTGCACAAGGCTCCCACTTTAGCATGAGATATGGTAGAAGTTAATATCTCAATAATCCTACCCTTAAATATCAGGAAAATTATGTCTGATGAGTCTCGAACCTCAAACCTACAATTATTAGACGAAAACACTTAAACATTGAACTAAGATTTAACCTCTAATTTATGAATATAACACAAAAACTTTCCAATTGATCAATTATCTCAATATTATTCTCGCTCAAACACTTTTAACTTCATAATTCTCACAAGAAACAGTATATTTGGAAGAGAGAGAAATAAAAAAAATATGTATATTTTACATATCATTTTTTTTTTAATATTTATTTGAGATTTTTGATGTGTTTAGGCTTTCTAATATGGAGTAGATTGTACCTAGTGCACAAGGCTCCCGCTTCAGCATGAGATTTAATATAAGTTAATATCTCAATAATCTTACTCTTAAATATCAAAAAAAATTATGTTTGATGAGTCTCGAACCTCAAACTCACAATCAGTGGACGATAATACTTGTTATAGAACTAATATCCGACCTCTAATTTATGAATGTAATACAAAAACTTTGCAAGTGATCAATCATCTCAACATTATCCTTGCCCAAAATACTTTTAACTTCATAATTTTTATAAGAACCAATAAGTAAGTAATTGTGTAATCATGCGCATGCTTGTTTGTTATAGTGATTGGAAAGTAATTTCTACATTTTCTACAAGATTGTTCATGTATTAATATGCACGAACGAGACAACTAATCCATCGCCCATTTATTTACCTAGAAATAGATGGAAGTTTTTAATGGAAAAACAAAAGGAAAAGCGCACTAAATTAATAGTCTCGCACAATCTCACTCCCGCAGGAACCAAGCACGGAATATAATCAATTTGTGGATCTACAAAAGTCTAAGGCCAAGGCAAAACAAGCCTTGTTCAGTCGGTTAACCAGAATGTGCTAACCTGGATGTTTTTTTGCTCATCAGAAACCACGAGGCTCAAAGAAGTTCCATCAATCAGAAACTCAGTTGCCAGACAGTCCAAAGAGCCAAAATCTTTAGCCAGAGAGCTCAATTGAGACCCCTGCTCCTTCCAGCTAAGGAAGTGTATACTTTTATGAATGTCGCCAATGAGAATAAAGTTCTTGACCTGAAGTAACGAAGAAGCAGAGTAAAAAAATATATATGAATAGAATAGACAATTATTATTTATTACATAAATGAAACATTATTCTTTAAAATAAGTGCAAGCCAAATTTAACAAATAGACGAAGAAAAATTAAATTATTTATGAAAAATTATTTATTACATAGATGAAACTAATTTTCAATATGTTTCATATATATATATGAAAAATTAAATTGAAAATAATATATCTCATTGCTAGAACTGACGGTTAGGGTTAGGAAGCCCAGTTCAACCAAGCCCGCATGCTTTCCGACAAAATATCATATATCTAGCCCAGGCATAGAGGTGTCAAACGGGCCGTGCCGGCCCGGCCCGGCCCGGCACATTTTTTCCAGGCCCAACCGGGCTTCCGTGCCAGGCCAGGCACGGCATGGAACAGTAACCGTGTCGTGCCTGTCTCGGCACGATTTTTTGGGGGTTCAGCCCGGCACGGGCCCGCGGCACGATTCGCCGGGTTCAGGCCTGGTCGGGCCGAACCCTAAATTAAAAAAAAATTAGGGATTGGGCGCGCCCGAAACCCTAATTCTAAAAAAAATTAGGAATTGGGCGCGCCCGAAACCCTAATTTTAAAAAAAATTAGGGTTTCGGCGCCCAGTAACCCTAATTTTTTTAAAAAAAAAAATTTAGCACGGTACCGTGCCGGGCCAAGAATGGCACGAGTCCCGGTTGGCCTCGGCACGGCACGAGCCCGAGCACGGAAAATTTCCGTGCCGTGCCTCGTGCCGGGCCGGACCGGGCCGGCCCGATTGACATCTCTACCCAGGCATGGTTCTAGGCCATACAGTACCGGGCCAGGCATGGCTGAACTATACCATGCTGCGGGGCGTGCCGAGGCCACCCGACCCAATTGACTCTCTAGGCTCTTCTAGTCTAGATTACAAAAGCTAAGAAACAATATCATATATCTACATGATCTATGATGAGCTCTCATAATTATATTATGAGTTCTCATAATCAAACACATATTTCACTTAAAATTTTAAAGATATTATACCTTTAAAAAATATCTAATTTTCAGAAAAAAAAAATAGTTTATAGAATTACTTAGAAAAAAAAAATTTATAATAAGACATTAAACGTATCTTATAATTATGTTCTAAAAAAGTAAGAGACATATAATAATCTCAAAACTCAATACAAAATCAAAATTAAGAAAAATAATAATAATTACTTGTAAAATAAATTAGATTAATATCCTAACGAGAAAATTATATTATTTTTTATTATGATAATCAAGTAATGAGACATATAATTTCCAATTTAATATTTCACAAGTGAATAAAGTGTAGAGGTGTCAACCGGGCCGGGCCGGCCCGCCCGGCACGGCACGGAAAAATTCCGTGCCAGGGCCCGTGCCGTGCCTGGCCCGGCATGGTTCGGCGCGCGGCACTGCACACCGGCACGGGTTTATCCCGTGCCAGGTGTCCCATGAGCCCGACCCCACGATGCCCCTCCCGCAAAAAAAAAAGACTACGGGTCGGGTCTGATTCGACCCGACCCACGGTCCCCCGTATCCCGAACCGCTCTGACAGGCAAGCCCGAGCGGACCAGGCAAGGCAAGGCACGGCCCGGCAAAGAAGCACGTTCGTGCCCTAAAAAAATGGGCCAGACCGGCCCGGCCCGGCCCGTTTGACACCTCTGATAAAGTGCATATATATGTATATTCCTAGCACGAATCAACCAACTGATATGTTTACGAAGCACCTGAAGAACACAATTCGTGGGCCAGCACTAACACTTTATATTTCTAATTATAAACATATAATTTCCACTGAGAGTTTGTTTATTATCATTAAATAATGTTTTTAGTGCATTATGACATATTAGCCGCATGTTTGGGGTGGTGATTTTCTACATTAAAGTGATATATGAGCAACATATTTATGTGCCTACTAAGGCACATAAATATTGCCGGTGGAACTTACGATATTCATGCTAACAACGAACAATGGTGGGACGTCATAAAATGCAACCACATTTAACTCTATGCCGGACCATCGGTGCAGAACAATTTTAGGACCACAAGCTATCAGCAGAAGGCCTTGAAGCGAAGCTAGAGCCGAGATAGCACCCTTTGATTCTTTGGAATAAACTTCAGAAGCCTGAAACAAAAGTGACTTGAGAAACAACAGAAAGAAAGCAACTACAGGAGTTGAAAGACCACATTTTATATTGATGGGCATTAAGAAAAGAATGATTTTTGTAGTGTTTTCAATATGGTACGAACACCACATTTTAATGAGCTATTGAGTTTTAATTAAATTTATTAGAAATTGAGTTTGGGTCAATCCCATCCTCAAAATTCAGCTCAAAGTAAGAGAAGACTTACGCCATATATAGTATCACATTTTACTCAAAAATTTCTGATGTGCGACAATTTTAACCAACATTCCTCACACTCGAGGCTTGGACATTTAGAGCATTTTTTTTTTTTTTTGAGAGATTGGACAATGCGCGTGACTGTTTCGACTTTGTCGTATAGCCTAATTTTATCGGTTGGGCGATAGAGATAATATCTCATCAATAAAGATCCACAAGTACACTGGTAAAAGAAGTAGTAAAATAAATTTTCGTTCAGATATGAATCTCAGGAATATTATATAGACAATTCAGTTATTCAATTGTAAGAAAACTTATTTTTAGTAAAATTCATATTTAGATTATGTGATAATCTTATGTCGATGTGTTTATTTAGTTAATCTATATAAATATGTTTAAGTTGCTCAACTTATATTGTGTTGTGCACATAACAAAAATAATGGTATTGTACAATAACTCCTTTCTTTAATGACATACAAAATAATTTTTACTATTAAGCCAATCCTAATGGTAATTCTCTCATAGTTGTCTTCTCGATACGTTACCACCAAAATAATAATTTCTCTCTATCCGAAAGTCATTTATAATCTTATACTTTTTAGATAATTTTGTTAATGTCTCTTAATAATTATTTCATATGTACACTCTTATTATTTGACCAATGTATCATAAATATTAAAGATTAACATTGTTTATAAATATTTACATATTTATTTTTATAAGCATTATACTTGCATAATTAATATATGTTTTCCTCATATTATAATAGTAGAAATCATACGAGTAAAAATAATTCATAAAAATTATCACTACCTTATAAGTCAACACAAACTCATGTATATCATAGGATTGTCTATCAGCATCCTCTTTGATGACGATAAAATTTTAATACTAAAAATAAAATCTTTAAGAGAACATTCTATATAACATTCATCTCAATTAAGAATTAATTTTTTTAAGATGTGTACAATAAATTATCATTTAAAAGCATTTATATTTTGTTTCATAAATAAAAATGTCAAATAGGTCATGCCGGCATGGCACAAGAAGCCAAACATTAGGCCATGCACAACCAATTTTGCCTGCAATAGTGTCGGGAGGTACCAGTTGTGTTGTTTTGGGCATACATTTTAAAATCAAATGAAATTTAAAATATTTATAAATTTAAAATTTTTATTGAATTAATTATTATAAATATTACCCTACAAAATTTAAAATTAAATACATAATTAAAAATATGAGGTTTGTGAGTACTTAGAAAATTTAGTGATTACAATAAGTCTCATGTCTCCTGCTTGCTTGTGGAATTTTTAGGGACAACAAAATTCACCCCTAAAATTTAATAGTTATGACTTTCTTGTTGCGTGGAATGAGAGGAAGAAGAAATAAAGAGATCTCTTTGAATTTTTATATCTTCCATTTTTATACTAGAATAATTTTATCACTCCAAGTAACAAATAATGACTTTCAGAAAATAATATTAACTTCGGTCTTCATTTTTTAAGCTTGAGATCATGCATTTAGAAAGTAGTCATGACTCTGGACTGCATCTCAATCTTTCTATAATAAAAGCATGATACTGATAATGATCACAACTTGAGCCTAATATTTCTATAACATGAAGTCAGGACATTATACAATAGTTACGGTATCGTACATTTACTTTCTAGTCTTTGATAAAAGATCATGATACTGAAAAATAGCCACAACATAATTAAAAGCTTCTCGTATTGATAAATGACTGTGACACTATGCTAAAGCCACTACTTTGGCATTGATCATTCTTGATTATTATATGATCGTGACAATATATTATATTTACAGCACCGAGAAGGTCATATGTATCTTATGGCTACAATGCTAAGAAATAACGACGACACAATTTTCTCTTCAAATATATTTAAGTGTTTGCGATGCTATGGGTGACTGCCGCATTAACTTTCTTTTCTCTCATATATCATGCTGCAGCAATGCTACGAGAATCTCACGATATTGACAATCAGCTCGAGCATAAAAATTATGGATTTGCTTTCATTTTAGGATAAGAGTTACGACATTGAAAAATAATCATACATGAATAATGTCCTGTGTAACTTTTAGTATCTCAAAAAAATAAACTTTGAATAATTATCCCAACTTTAAGTTGTATAATTTTTGATTTGTAACTTTATATAGCTCAAAAGTTATAGCTTTATAAAAATATTGTAGCTCTAACTTAAGACTATCAAGTCATATTAAAAATAAAATTGTACCGATTAGATTTGATCATGACCTTGAGCAGCAGAGAGATACTTAGTTGCTGTGATATATAATTAATATCATAGCTATTTAAATTTCACGAGATAAGTATGATTGTAACTCTATGATAATATTACAGTCATTACGAATATATCGCACAGTAAAATAATTATACTAATAAATTAGTAAAATCATAACGTACAAGAATTATCATAATCAATTAAATAAAATTACAATTAAGAATGAACATCAAAACTATGCAATACTCAGAATTCTACCATCACTGCTAAATACCTTTTAAAACTTTATGATTTCACGACTAATTATTAAAACTAATTAAAAATCCAAAATTATGAAATCAATCTAAATTTTTTTTCATTTCATGACTATACAATATTATAAAGTACCAAAATATCTACAAATAATCGATACTTTGAACACCTAACAATGACACCCATATTTGCTTTGATATCATATTAGAAATTGGGAATTGACCAATATTATCCCCAAAAGCTAACTCAAATGGTAAAGGAATTAACACCATATATAAACACCACATTTTACTCAAAATTTTTTGATGTGGGATAATTTTAACATACCTTCCTCATGCTCATGACTGAACTTCTAGAGCATAAAGTTTTTGCAGGATTGAAGATCTACGACTAGCCCATATTTGCTTTGATATCATATTAAAAACTGGGTATTGACCAAACTAATCCCCAAAAATTAGCTCAAATTATGAAGAAATTAACACCATATATAACCACCACATTTTACTCAATTTTTTGATTGTGACTATTTTAATACACCTTCCTCATGTTCAGGATTGGACATCTAGAACATAAAATGTTTACAGGATTGAACATCTATGAATGACTCATTTGCTTTGATACCATATTAGAAATTAATATCATATATAAACACTATAGTTTACTCAAAATTTTCTGATGCGAGACAATTTTAAGACGTACTGATATCTGTGCATCATCATCCTTCATGATGGAAAACAGTATCACGCGCCCCCTTGCTGCCACATCCTCTCCCTGCAAATATGCTGTTCCAACTGCCAAAAGGGTGTCATTCTCTTTTGTAGTAGTATTCTGTAACGAGACAGTACTTATATAACAGCTGAATTCAGATTTCTGCGCAAAAAAACTAAGCAGAGATGAAGTAGAAAACATGCGCACATTAAGCGTAACCATACGCAAAGTCAGTGCATTTTCAATGCTCTGCATTTGGATCGTAGCCTTCATTTCCCAAGGGAAACCAGACCTATCTGGTTCCATGATTCGAACCTCAAATTCATCTATGCTATACGTTTGCTGGACCTCATCAGAGCTTGAATTATTATTCTCAAGTGAGTGGCCACCTTCATGGTCCATCAATGACGAAATAACTTGATTCAATGGTTTGTTAACCTGGAAGCAAATGCAAAAACGATGGAACTATTACCTCATGAAATACCTGCAAATTATAAAATGTTCCCAAAAAAAAAAAGTTGCAGATTTACTGAAAACTCACTGGAGAAGAAACTAAGACGAGGTACAGATTTAGATCTGTATTATAAGTCACCTGGTGTGGGGTACCCTTCAGCGAAATCTAACAAAAGATGGTGTTTTGAATCAATATGAACGCAAATTACTGTGAGCAACATGTTCTTGGTGAAAAAAAAAATTAAGATGAATGGGATAGGTAGACCTTTTGGACAGGCCAATGGTTGTCGTAGCAGACAGAAGGCAATTGGCAAATCTTCAAATTTCCCTGTTAGCAAAGCATAAACAGAATGGAACCTAAGCCACACCACATCATGCATGCTCTAATAAAAAATAAGAACAGGACTGAAATTGTATCATTCGACCTGTGATGTGACATAAATGAACCCATGACTGCAGTTCACATTGTGAAGAACACTGAAGGCTAGAATTGCTCCATCACCTAACTGCAAAATATGAATCAATAAGACAAGTATTTATCACCTAAAATAAAAACCCATTTTCATCCCTCCCTCTCCGCCCTAAATGATTAATAAAAAGAAGTTGAATTACTTGTGATCTCTTATCGAGAGATTTGGGCTAAATTTAAATGCACGATAATAACAAATAGTTGAATAGATGACAGATAAAGAACGCTCATAATTTTTTTTTATTTATTGTCCTCAATGAATAACTTTTGTGAAAATAGTTGATGCTTCAGATATTATAAAATATATATCTAATACCTTTCACATATATGATGGGATGACTAAATAGGTAGGCACGATCAATATAGTGTAGATGATCATTGATAATGCAACAAATTATGTGGCTGCAGAAAGAATTGTTTTTAGGAAATATAAACACATAAATTAATTACCATATGCAACTCATTGTGTCAGTTTAATCTTAAAAGATATTTATCAGATGAATAATATTGATAAATTTGCAAGATATGGAATCAGAGATAATAATTTTTATATAAAATCATTTTGTTTTGTTAAGTTGATCGTGAAAAAGAAAAGATTTGAGAGAAATTATTTAGCATGGTACAACTCGTGCGACCATATTCATTATGTTGATGAGTCTCCATGATCATAAATATAATTTATGAGTTATAAAAATTGACATGTAATTGCAATTATCTTGGATAACAAATTTGTGAATGGATGTCGCGCACAATAAATGAAGTTAGGTGCAAAAATCATAGGCACGCCATTTTAATTAGAGCGTGCATGAAGTAAAAATAAAGTTTGTTTGGCCCATACCATACAAAAACATCCTCAGGACAAGAGCACCCCATGTGTGCAAAAGGCGCACATAGTGGACAAGCTAGGAAGAAGAAGCCAAAAAGAAAAAAAAAAAGAGAGAGAGAGAACACACCCTTGATGCAATATTTATGAGTGACGACAACCCACAGTTGATGCAAAATTATTTGTGCGACACTAATTCATAGTTGTCAATTGAGATAGCACCGATATGCCATTGATATATATACAGATGCACGATATTCTTTCAATAGTGCGCATAATGTAAGAAGAAATAACATATTCAAAAAAGATAGGCATAGTATTAAGAAAGAAAAGCTAACTATCAAAGTTATCGAGAAATTTTCACAAAGCTCATCAATCATGATACTTACGAGAAATGAGTATACATGACTCATCTCTAAGACAACAATAAACAAATTGGTCAGACCAGGAAAGAGATTCACGAATACCAACCATCACTGGAGGAGCAGTTCACATGAAACCTAACTCCGAATCCTAATCTTTTCCTAGGAGAAGGCTGCGCGCCTTTCTTTCAATGAAATTTAATCTCTGTTCACATGTCATACCACTTTGAGTTTAACGGAACGAAGAGTGCCACTATTCTAAGTTTCATTACATAAATACCAAAAAGAACTTGCATTGAGCATTATATTAGTCATTAACAAACCTTCAAAAGTCATTAAGTACGACATAATTCAAGTTGTGTCGTGTATCAGACTTCTTGTGCTGGCTTCCTATGCTAGCTTACATGGTTGCAATTTTATTCATGTAGGCGTGACTCTAAAAATGAGTAGCCCGACACAACCTGATGGTCCATTTTTTTTCCAGGGTCATGTTGGGTCATGCTCCATGGTCATGCAGAGTCATGTCAAATCATATCGTGTCGTGCCAAGTCAGTTCAGGCCTAGCCAGGGCATTCAAGCTCGCCTACGTTTAGTCTAGACTAGCCTGGGTTCATTCCAAGCTAGCCTTAATTTGGCCACATGGGATAAAACCAGCCTACACAGACTGGTCATGTCGGGTTGTGCCGTGCTGCATCTCCCACGACACGAGGTCATTCCTTGTGTCATGCTCAAACTACCCTGCCTCATTGACACCTCTATGACAACTCAAATATTTCTCTTTGGTATGAATATTTTGAAGTGTTTCGTGGGGGATAATATACTACCTTTTATATCAAACTACCTCATTAATCAAATATTTTTTTTTTATTTTTTCACACTATGTAATCTTTCTTGTCATGTACCATAAAAAATTATTATTTTGTCTACCTCCTAGAGTATTTAGGAGTACTTAATTTTTTCATGATCTATAATCATAACGAGATAAGATGGAAGATAAGGTTTGAAGCATCTCTTCCTTGATTACTTTAGTACCTAAACAAGTACAAATGTCTTGTTACTAGAGTCAAATATAATTTTAGTGAGAGTTCATGTCATATTCTTTTGAGAACTCATCTTTCTAAAAGCCTAGGAAATGTGAGAGTCCAAAAAAATACATCTTGACTCATTAATTTTTCTTACTCATTATTTGTCTCACTTGGATCTCTAATTAGGAGAGAGAATCATTCATCGACAATATCAAAACTTAATGATCCACATTATGATGACATGCATATATAATTATCAATTATATCAAGAACAAATGAAGTTAATTTTACAAAGTAAAATTTTTAAGCAATAAAAAACTATCCTCTATCACAAAGTAGTTCACAAGTCCATTCTAGTTCCAGTCTAAGATGACCCAGAGACTAAATAACTTGATCGCCTAAGATTGAGGGACCATACCAAAAGCAAAAAAACATGAAAAATATTATTTTTCACAGTGCCTTCGAGGAGAAGGTGCAGATGGAGCAGCCACATAGGGTTCGAGCAACATAGTCAATATACAAATAAATATTATAAATCTCCAGTATTGTAAATAAACACAAAAAAAAAAAATTAATGCAATAAAAAAAAAAAAAAGAAAAAAAAAAGCAAACCTATATGCTAAACCAAACCTCAAAACAGAAGTAATAAATATTAAACCAATAATATGAAACCACCACGAAGCACAAGTTGGAGTAGAATATCAGTATTGTAAAACTCCAGCAACAATAATAGCGGCAGCATGTGCAACACACCTCTCAAAGACACCATAATACAGCAGGATACAGAGAAAGAGTCAAATACTGAGCTACATGATAGTCTTCTAACCTGAGGATGAACTCGTACTCTCTCTCTGAACACCATGAACCAAGCTGGCCTTGATCCGGACAGAAAAAATCCTTCAGAGCCATTAACATTGTGAAAAATATTAATTCTTTTGAATGGTGCTTCGCTCAGTGTTGCATCCCTTGCAAAGCAGTCGAAAAAGACACGAGCAAAGCGCAGATATCTAAGTCTGGAAGCAGCATTGGCGAGGCCTGCAGAACTTCCTGCAGAGGCAGAATCATCTGGCCTAGAGATGCCGTCCGACCCTTCAAACAGGTAAGCATGGTAACAAAGAAATGTGCCATCGCTGAGTATTCCACAGAGAAAAGGGCGACTATGGCGCCCAGACCAACGTTCCATGCTCAGCTCAATCACATTTAGGTTCCAGGCAGTTGGCTCCTTTTCAGAAACCTGATCAGCAGCCTGGCTGCTAGCTTTCGCATCACCGTGCGAGTCTCTCGTGTGGGTATCCACCAGATGAGATTTCCCAGCAACAAAGTTGTCAGCAAAGAAAACAGGAGTAAAACTTGGCACATCAAATATTTCAAGAGCGCCGCTGTCATAGCAAACAATACAGTATGTGTCGCCCTGATCCGGCGGGCCTCCATCAGCCCCCCCATTCAAGCCATCACTAATGCCAGTAGAAAGCCATGCATCTGTATTTGCCTTACGTAGCCAGAGCTCCGGTCCTCTATCATGATACAAGGTGCACGCAGCCATTGGCTTCTTCATGTTCGCAAAGGCAGATGGTGCAGTAACAGATATGGTGCAGTTTGAATGATCTGCAAATCCACATGGGAAACTCTTTTTAAAAACAACAAATATTTGGAAAGCGCTTTAATAATCTAGAAAGAGTGATCAACATATCTAATAGTTTTTTCACCAACACACCAGGAGTGAACTCTGATCCTCTTTAACTTAGATGTGTCAAGTTGGCCGGGCGGCCCGGGCATGACAGGTGGCACGGCCCAAAAAGACCCTTGCCTGGCCCTGGGTTGGGCCGGCCAGAGGCACAGCTCATGTCGTGCTAGGCCAGAGGCTTCCGTGCCTCGTGCCTGGCCCATTGGCACGGTCTGCCGACATGGAAAACCTGGTCTGCTTGGCCCACGCCCACCCGCATGATACTGTTTTTAACTACTCCCGTTAGACACCTCTACTTTAATTACTCCCTAATATGAACTGCATGAGCCAGACTAATCGATTAAATTTCTACTAAGTTTTGGATGTGAAATAAAAAAAGCCTTTCAGATCGCTCATTTCAAATCAGTCTCCAAATCATAGAAAGTAAAACCCTAGTTTTGAATTTGAGTTTTGCCTTCTATTCTCCACAAATTCTTTCTTTAATTGTTAATTGATCATTTCCCTAATGAGCCAAAGAACCAATGTGAACGCAATTCTTAGGCTTGATGTCAAGTGTACCATTTTAGAGTTGAAGCCGATGGAGTTTAAACTCGAGAATGAGAAGCTTAGAAAGAATAATAATTTTTTGAAACCTATAAATTAATATTGTGTCTGATTTGGAGACCATTTTTTCATAGTATTTGATAATTTTTTGAGATCTAGCATGAAACATAGCCAAGATCATCACATAAATTAATAATTTCATACTGGCACTAAATATAATTTTATAGTATTCAACAACTTTAAATATACTTGATTATGTTAATTTGGAGAAGGCCAACATATTAATTTGGTCAAAATTTAACCCAAAAATACTTTTTTTATTCCATCACCATTATCTACTTCCAACGTGCCATAATTATCATCCTCATAGCTATCAACGTGTGAAAATTCTCACAAACAACAAACATGAAAATAGTGATATTAATTTTATAATAATTAATGAGAAAACCAAAACAAATGATAATATCCAAAAATATATGAACCCAATTCAAGTTATGTGCGCGCGTGTGTGTGTGTGTGATTAGATTTGTATGCTCAAATAGAAAATTATTTTAAGATCTTAAAAAAACTAACAATTAGTACAATTCTGCTGTATATGTAATTTGTTTTAACTTAATAATCTGTTTTAATATTTTTATGTAAGTGCAGGAAATGAAATATTAAAAGCTCGGGGATATAACAGTAGCACAATAACGGAGGTCCCAGTGTCTGGTCAGCGGGCCGAAATTTTTGGAGCAGAGCCTGGCCCAGTCCATGATCCGACCCGCTTCGGTTAAATGAACCGGCTGTTTATTTTCTGTATAAAAACATTTGTATTTATTTTTCGGGTGGCTGTTTTTGACCCGGTTGAACTATTCATCGTCTCTTCTCCTCTCTCTCTCTGCGCGATTTTTCGCGACTGCCGTGCTGCATACTGTAAGACATATATTTTGGTTTTAATCTGTAACGTATAAGCATTTTCTGGTGGAGGTAGCTAGTCGTACTGAGCGACTAGCGAACCACGTTATTTGCTGTGTTGTTTTTTTCTCGTTTTGATTCTGTCGTGGATGTTTGTGGATTGGGATATATATATTGCTCGTTTCTGTGTTGTTTCTGTATTTTCTGTTCTTAATCTCACTACCCGTGGAAGCGCGATTACCCAACAAATTCTTTTGAGAAGGATAATCAAAAAATCAGTGCAACCCTATGAATGTGTTGATTGAAAATTCTCCAAAGCTACCAATGAACCATGGCAATGATGGTGATGATGGAGCTAGCAAAAGACAAATAAAAAGTCATGACTACACTACTTTTAGAATTGTTCTTAGGATACCATTTTAAGTATAAAACAAAACAATAATTAAATCTTTCAAAAATAGATCACAAAAAATTAAGAATTAGTATTGAAATTCCTTATATGCTATGGACATTCTACTACTTAATTTTGAGGTTGTGCCCAGTGCATGAGACTCTCACTTTAGCACAGAATCAAGAAAAAATTAATATCTTAATAATCCTACCTTCAAAAACTTAAAGCAAAGATATCTAATAAGTCTCAAATCCAAGACCTATTGTTATTAGACGAAGGCATTTTTCATCGCATTAAGGCATCACCTCCAATATATATATACAATACAAGATAACAAGAATTAGTAATTTGTCATTCTGATATTATTCTCACACAACTTGGAAGTTCTAATAAAAAATAATATGTTAATGTTTGTGTAATCACATAAATTAATAATTTTTTGAGACCTATATATCAATATTGGTTCTAAATTTGGAAATCA
Organism: Sapria himalayana; assembly: GCA_029783825.1. Classification (NCBI taxonomy): domain Eukaryota; kingdom Viridiplantae; phylum Streptophyta; class Magnoliopsida; order Malpighiales; family Rafflesiaceae; genus Sapria; species Sapria himalayana. The sequence continues at coordinate 2,702,485 of JAREIK010003173.1, forward strand.
CTTTTTCTTAGTATCTAACAAGTTTTTGAGATCTAGCATAAAAACCTAGTCAAAATCATCACATTAATTGATAATTTCATAGAAATAGTAAACATAATTTTATAATATTCAAAGATTTAAAATATACTTAATGATGTTAATTTGGACAAGGCCATCATGCTAATTTGATCACAATCATCACAATATATTTTTCAATATCATCATTGCAATCTAACTCTAATATACCATACTTATCATATTCATAGCTCTCAAAGTGTAAAATTTTTTTATAAACAAAAAACATGATAATAATCATATTAAATTTATAGTATTTAATGAGGAATTCAACAGAAATGATGATATCCAAGAATCTACGAACCTAACCCAAATTTCATGTGTGTGTGATTAGAACATGCCTTATAGATTAAGTCACTTTTTTATATATAATTATAAATACATGAAAATGGATACATAAAAAAAGAAATTAACTCAATAAGTTTAATATGATTTATCCTAATAATAATAGTGATAATAATGCAAGTTATATAGTTATTATCCTTATTCTTATATATCCTAGTCATTAAGAACTCTAGCCTTAGTTGGTCTATAACACATACAAAATAAAAACTAAAATAAATATCATAAAATTTATATTCTATCAAATAGATCATATTTTATAATATTAGAACATAAAAATAAAAATCAAGATAATATCTCAACACACACACACACACACACACATATATATATATAACTCATTCTGATTCAGATTTGAGATAAATGGTACCAAGGGGTACAACTACAACATCTACCATATCTTCAAAATGATTAACTTCATTTGAGTGTTCGATCAAGCAAAATATAAAAAATAGAATTTTGTGTACTCAGATATAAAACTATTTAGAGTTACCTGCAAATAACTATAAATTAGTACCATTATTTAGGGAAAAATAAACAAAAAATCAATTCACCCCTATGGATGTGCTGATTGAAAATGAGATCCTCCTAAGCCACCAGTGGGCTATACAGTGATGGTGATGATGGAGCTGATGTGGGACAAAAAAAAGTCACGCTTACATTATTATTAGTTTAATACAATGGTTGTTCTAATATCATTGTATAAAATAAAGCAAAAATTAAATTATTAACTAATAAATCATAAAAATATACGACATAGTATTGCAACACCTTGTATTCTATGGACCCCCCTCTACATAATTTCAGTTGTACAAAAACAAAATGAACAATAATCTCAATAGAATGAATGTTATATAAGCTTTTCTCACTCCTATTAGTGACGATGGCCATTAACATAAGCATGCATGATATGCAACAGATCGAGGAAGTCATGCCAACAAATTTATCAAAAAAAGAAAATTCAATTATAAAATTATTTTGCTTGAGAAAATCCCAGATTCATATCCACAAAATTAGAAAAAACTGGGGCCATCTTATCAAATTCTCACATTACACAAAATGCCCATTAGGGTGTGCCCATAAAGATGTTTAAAAACATGTGAATAAAATTACCTCCCACAAAAAGCTGAATACTACCATCTATCATTCTGACTAACACATATGGATCACTAATGGAAACAGACAACGCTCGGGAATTCATAGAATTGGATCCAGAATCAGTATCGGGTATTTCAAAGTTCAACTCTTGAGTCAAAAATGAACCATCCAGAATTCGAGCACCGTGTTCAAAAACTTGGATGACACGACGCCTGAAAAAAAAAAAAAAAGGAAAATAACATGAACATCTTAGAGCAATGATTTAAAACAACCATCAATATATGCTATACTATACTGTGTGTGTGTGTGTGCGCGCGCGCGCGTGTGTGTGTGTGTGTGTGAATATATATAAGCTTCAAATAACATGAATATTTTGTCAAACCAAACAATTAGAATTGTAAATTTTATGTAGATTTGGAGCAAACATTTACCTGAAAAATATTTGATCCAGCACAAAGTATTATTATTCCTCCAACATAGTAGTTGCAGTTTATTATTTATTAAATATTTTTTTATTATTATATTATGGATGAGAGCACCAAACTTTTGTGGGAAGCTCCAATTCGATTGTATTTATATATGGTATTAGAATCAAAATCCTAACAGAAAAAAAAAAAACATAGTGAGTTTCAGGGTGAAAAAAAACACTTAAAAAGTAGGGCACATACAATGTACCAGCTCAATGCTTGTGAGTGTACATACTACAGTGCATGCCACCATTCAATGCTGACATACATTCATTGTGTATGACACGCATCGACGCTGTGAAGCGAGAGTGGCACATGTTTTTCGGGAAGTGGTGCATGTGGCAGTAGTGCTTTTGGAAGTGTGTTTTTAGGAAGAAGATAATGCTGCAGCAGAATTTTTGTTTGGTCACTTGTCTTCGAGTAGTAGGTGCACCACTGTAATAGGCATTTGGTGTGCCGGATTATAAAATTAAGAACAAATTGGGGCAACATTCATATTTTTCCCATATTAGGGTTTTGGATTGGGAAACTGATATGGTCGAATTTTGTTGAATTTCCTAATTTTATTAGAAAACTTGTTTAAGGGTTTACTTTCTCTAATTATTTTTTATGATTTTCCTAATTTTATTAGGAAACTTGTTTAGGGTTTGACTTTCCCTAATTATTTTGTTTAATTCCCTAATTTTATTAGGAAACTTGTTTAGGGTTTGCTGAGAGGTTTTGTTTTTGTATTTAAGCGTTGTTATGTTTAGTTTGGAGGGGGTATTTTTTGGATGAATAAAATTATAATGTAATTTTGGATAGGAGATCGATATTATGTCTAGATATTATTGAGATTTTAACATGCATAAAGGATTTGAAAAATTCGAGCTTGAGCATCCAGAATCATGCTAAGACTGAAACTGTAACAAAAACGGATGAATTAATTACTGATGATGATCCATATGATAGTGATTTTGATATTGAGATTGAAGAAAATAATGATACGACGATAGACGATTAATGACGTTGTCAATTTACGCCTAATGATTGACGATTACGGGATTACGACACTTATGTTATGTTTATGTCTGATTCTGATTTTTAATTTTGATGTACTCATTTTTATTTATATTGTTTTTGATTTGATTTGGCTTTGCCATTTGTGTTTGACTTTCTGTGTTTATTTAAAGTTTTAGTTGTGAATGATGCTTGAAAGTTTAAACTTAAATATTTATTTTTTTTTATTTTCATTTTGCATTCGATTTGAATTTTTATTCATATTTATGTTTTAATATTTTATTAATTCATATCTTAATTATAATTCTAATTAATTAAAAATAAAAACAAAAAATATAAAAAAAACTTTTATAATATTAAAAATTTACAATTAAAAAATTTTTAAACATAAACTAATTAATTATTACATAAAAACAAATAACTTGATTTTTTAAAAAAAATTATTAAATTTTAAAAACCAGCCCGTATGGACCCGACCCGGCATGGTTAACAACCGTGTCAAACCTACGGGTCGTGTGGTGCCTAGCCTGAAGAAACCATGTCGAGACAAGCACAGCACAGTTACTATACCGTGTTGTGTCTGGCCCGGCACGGTAGCCTAGTTGGGCATCCTAAACTAGACTGGCCCATTCTACACCTTTACATCCCCACATAATGGGATGATTGAAAGAAAATAAATATTTAGTGGATATAAATTAAACAATCCTATTTAAAAGAAAATATTGCAAAGTATTTTTAAAAATATACAATTTAATCGCAAAGTATCTCATCAATCAAAATCCTTCTATTATTTCTCAATGTGTGTCGTTTATGATCTTGTATTTTGGAGAAAAATCATTTATTATCTTCCAAATTTTTTGTGAGTTTGTTTTGCCCATCATCTCACTCCATGACTAAACATATCAACACTCGAGACTTTGAAATATAATTTTCTCATATATTCTAGTACTCAAAAAAGAAATAAATATTTTTTATTAGAAACTAATATAATTTTAGTAAGTATTAACATTACTTTTTTCAAGCAAAAATTAATTTTTAGTAAGCCTAAGAAGAGTAAGAATTTATAATTTATTTTTTAGACTTATTATTTTCTATATCTAAACAAATATAGATCAGTTGAACTTGGAAGATAGTAAAATTTCCAAGGAAAAGGAATCTTCCAAAAGTCCAAATGAATAGTAGCTCAAGAGTGTGCTCTGCTTTTGGCTCACGATGAGCTGAAGGCTGCAAGATTTGACTGTTCGAAATATATAATCTATATCAGGAGAAAAGTACACACAGAACATGCTTAAAATAGAAACGAGTCTATGAAAAAGTCATATGATCCAACAATCGATACTTCTTATTTTGGTTTTTTGATCACTCTCAAAAAATAACAGACAAGCTATACTCAACATCCAATCTCACAAGTATTATCTTACACAAGTTTTCACCATTGTTTTACTTATTTTACTACTTTTTTTGATGATATTAAAATACTCAGATCTCTTTCAGATTATCTTACACAAGATTACGTCAGGTCATGTTAAAATAGATAGATTATCTCCACACCAATGAGACTTGAGAATAAGTATCACGACATGCAAGAAAGTCTATTTTTGATTCCAAGTGAGTTTTTATTATGAAGAAAGATATAGATACAATGGTTGATCATCTTAAGGTACGACTTATAGATAACTGATTCATTCAAAATTTTATTATGAATTATAAAGATATTTATTCTCTCTAGTGACCAAAATTACAACTGTATAAATTTTTATTTCACTAGAACCATCTCAGAGATAAAGAATAAATTAGCTAGAAGTGAAAAATATTTTTCTTCACGGTAATCTTATGGAATATATGTATATGAAGCCAACCAATTAAGCTTCAAGAAACATAATCAGATAAATTTATAAATTGTAAATCACATTATATGACTTCAAATAGTTACCAATAGTCTAATTTATGAAATTTTCATAGACAATAACTTCTTTTAAGTTACACTAGAATATTATAATTTTTTTTTGTTTTTCTAGATAAATTTTAATGATAAAATATTTTTACTTTGTGTACGTAGAATGATTATGTGGGATGAAAAATTGAGAATAAATTAATTATATGAGTACAATCAATCATAATCACATAGAGATGACATTAAGAGATTCAAATACTTGATAAAAAAATGACTTATTTCAAAAGAAAAATTATATTATCACAAAGAATATATATGATTGATACTCTTATCGAGACTGCCTCTTGAATTATACTCTCGTTGCCTATCTTATTAATGCAAGTACAAATATATTTTCTAATACAACATTTCTAGTTGATTTTACTACTTAAAAGTTAAACATATAAAAACATTTCTAGTTGATTTTACTACTTAAAAGTAAAACATATAAAAAATTAACTATCTAATTATTGTTAAATTAGATTTATTCTATGCAATCAAATGTCTAATCATTTATTAGATTATACTCAACATAGTCATTCAGATGCAACTCTTTTCATACAAAAATATGTGAAGAAATCTTCAAAACTTAAAATTTCTTTCAACGATCATAAATATTTGTAGTTAGTTGAATATTTAGATTTTAGTGAAACATTTACACTCTAATTCAATATTTTAAGAATAAAAAATATATATAGAAATAAACTATTTCATTTTTGGAGAAAAAATATAGAATAAGATCATTAATACATTTTATATCCGAATAGTAGAGCAGCCAGTATATATGTTCATCAATGCCTCAAGGTATCAGCTTACATTTCTTTCTTTCAAATTTAATCTTATTAATTTTTACACACCAATTTAAAGAGTATTGCGATTTATTATTTTATTGTATTTATTTTTTATTTATATATTATGGATGAGAGCATTCAACTTGTAGGATGCCCTAATTCAACTAATTATTTGATTTCATTATAAAAATTTATATTTTATTGACCACATAAAAAAATCAATAATGCCCTGATTTTCATGTTTAGCTCATTATAAGATTTTTAGAGTTTATTTGAGATAATAATGTGATGATGATGCACTCAAACAACATCTTCAAATAAAATTCATTACAAAAATCATTAACAAATTAAGCTCTTTATTAGAATTTAACAACATACTATCAAGCAAGATCTTTTATCACAATAAAAATATATTTTCTATATTCTTACACTTATACCCTTTCTTATCTTGAAGCAATCTTTATTTCACACGCCAGAATAATAATAAAAAGGAATAACAGAAAATCTTTACTTTGCAAAAAAAAATAAAACATGAAAATTTTAAATGGATACTAAATAATAAAAAGATTTATCTATTCCAAGAAATCTTGAATGGAACTGAAAAATCATGTTTCATAAAAACTATTAAATTTAATAAATTGCATATCATTTCATGACAATTATGTTCAAGAAAAAGAATCACTAATTTGCTTCTAGATATGTATCAATTATTTCCACAAAATATGATGATAATTAATGGATTTCAATTAATTTAATATGTTCAAAAACTAGAAAAAATGCTTGATTGTATCAATATTATTAAATATTTTTAATGGATTTTAATAGTATTTAATAATATTCAATAATATTGAATATATGTTCAATAGCATGCACTTCAAAAAACTTTGAGCATGTTTATTAATTGGCAATCAATGTTTCATTAGCATTCAATGTTTTGATGAATTTCAATTAAATTTTATTAATATCAAATATGTTCAATACCAACAATATCATGGATATATTTTTAATAAACTTCATTTATATTTATAATTTTAGATATATTTTTATTAAAAATGATTTGAGAATATTTGTTGGCATATTTCTTGGTAAATAATGAATTTTTTCGACAAACTATAATTATTTTTAATGAATTTCAAAGTGGTTTGATTACACTCGAATATTAGATGACAACAATAACATTGATATATTTTGTATGCATTTGAAAGATATTCAATATGTATTCGATAATACACATTCCAACTTTTTTAAACCAAGAAAAAGTAAAGTGATGTTTTTTGTTGCAATGTTTTCTAAAAATCCAAACCTAGAACCCGACATGCCTGCCTTGACCCATCCCGACCATGGGTTTTTTTTTAAACAGTGTGTTAGTTTCACGTGCCAATCTGGATCTGGATTTTTTGCCCGACTCGAGGACCTATCCAAACACAACCCGGGCACTTGTTGTCACCCGGGCCAAATTTGGCATGCACAGACTAGCTACTCAGGCACATGTGGGCTGACCCCCCTAGCCCGAACCATTTTGCACCTCTATATATGAGTCAACTAGGATATGTATTGGTGCACAAACTGATAAACTAATTTTATGAATATATCAACTACATATCTCTTTTATGATAACATAATTCATCTCATGGAGTAGATCATACTTATTCTGAGAAAATATCAAAATCTCACAAGGTTATTCATTAAAAATTATGATTAAATGTACTCTTTGAGTTAAATGATTTTTAACTCAATCTCTCATAATTAAAATATCAATCAGATACATAATAAGAAAAATCATCATGTCATCACAACTTCAAAAAAATAAAAAAAAAAATTCATCACATATATGCAAAAACCTAATCAGATGACTATCTCAAAAAATATCACAAATTAAATTCTCGGTAACAATTTCTAACAATATAATTTCTTTCACAATCTGCAAAAAATGTATCTAATTGTATTGCTCATAACCTGAACGATTGCACTATATATACTTCCTCAAGATTACCGCAAAAAAAAAAATTTCTTAATGCCTAATTAGTGCGTCCATCATTTATATGATATTATTATTAAAATTCAATTTCTAAGATAATCTATTCATGATGCAAAATCTAAAATGATGCACAATAAGAAATGAGAAAAGAAGGTATCTGATGAAAATAATTTATGATTAACATCACATCTTCATAAAAAAACTTCAAAATACTCTTACCAAAAAAAAGTCTTCAAAATATCTCAATCAAAAATATTTATTCTTATCTTCTACAATATTATTTTGTGATGATGTGCCAAAATAAAAAAAATATGATTTATGTTCTTATAATTCATACAATAAATATTAAAATTTAACACATATTCTAATACATTATCATTATTTATTATTTTATTTTTTTATTAACTTGATTTTTTATTATTTTTTAAAATGACTAAAAAATAAAAAAAAAAATATGATCCAAAGCAAAAAAAATAATATAAATCATAAATAATTATTAATAAAAGTGATATAATACTTAAAATTTTCTTAGTTTCATCTTTACTAGATTATCATATGTCTAAGTGTATCAGATTAAATAAGTTATTACTCATACCAGTCAAACAGACAAGAGAGAAAGTTTTGATATATCTTTCTAACTTACATACCTCACACTTCAAGATAAAAATGCTCCTAAGACTACAATATATGTTCTCAATTTAATTAATAATAAGTGATCAAGTCAAAAAAATACAATCAATATGTAAACCATATTTCAAATATCTAATAGAAAATCATACCATAAAAAATAAATAATCTACCATACTCAATCACAAATTAACTCTTCCTCAAAATATTCTTATCTTGCAAACATATATCAATAAAAGAAAATAAAATCAAAATTAAATTATCTAAAAATTTAACTCAATGAAGCTAACATGACAATTAAGAACCAACAAAATGTGAGGAATACAAAATCAAGTTGAATACAATTATACCCAATAACTTTTGAGTATTTCTCATTGACTAACACAATAAATAATAAGGAAAAGAAAATAATAATAATAATAAATGATTAAATGTGAATATTAGCTTATGAGTTGATGATTTATAAATATAAAGTAGAGAAACAAATCATAAGAGCTACATAACCTAAAAATCAAAAAGGATTTGCTGACGTTCTAATATGGAGGAATCCTAAGTATCCCCTTTTAATACATGTTAATTGGTAGAACTATGTGAAAGAGTCCTAGATAGATTCAATAGTTGACATTTCTCCCTTCACTTTTTGTAATCCTCTAAGCCTCATCTCTAAAATATTTTCTCAACAATTGTTCCTGGTATGGCACATCCTATAGCATGCATACTGAATTGTGACTTTCAAGATGTGCCATATATATAGATAGACAAACAGAAATAGACAGACAAATAGATGGATAGACAGATAGACTGACAAATAGACAGACATATAGACAAATAAATAAATAGAAAGATAGATAGATAGATAGATAAACAAATATATAGATAGACAGATAAATAGATATAGATATAGATAGATAGATAGATAAACAAGTAGTCAGAAAGATAGACAGATATATATATAGATAGATAGACAGATAGATAGATAGATAGATAGATAAATAAAAAAATAGATAGATAGATAGATAGAAAAAAAGTTAGAAAAATAGAGAGATAGATTGACAGATACAAAGTTTGATAGACATAAAGATAGACAAATAGATAGATAGACAAATAGATATAAGATAGACAGTTAGATAGACAGTAAAATAGATAAATATATAAACAAAAAGATAATTAGATAGATAAATAGACATCTAGATAAACAGATTAACAAATAGATTGACACACAGATAGAAAGATAAATAGACAGATAAACACCCAGATTTATAGACAGAAAGTCAGACAAATAGACAAATAAAAAGATAAATAAACATTTAGATAGATAGATAGACAGATAGACAAACATATAGATAAATAGAAATACATATAGATCTTCAAATAGATAAACAAATAGACATATAGATAGACAGATAGATAGATAAACAGATATATGGGCAAATAGATAGACAGATAGATAGATATTTAGACATATAGATAGATAGATATATAAAATGATAGATAGATAGAAAATATAGATAGATAGATAGACTGATAGATTGATAAATAGATAGATAGACTGATAGATTGATAAATAGATAGATAGATTGACAGATAGATAGACAGACTGACTGAAAGATAAAATGAGAGATAGATGGATAGACACACAGATAGGAAGAAAAATAGGTAGACACATACGCAAATGGATAAATAGGTAGATATAAAGATAGATAGATAGATAAATAGATAGACAGACATAAAGATAGACAGATATACATGCAGATAGAAATATAGATTAATAAACAGAGAGATAGATAGATAGCCAGATAGATAGACAGATAGATGGACAAATAGACAAATAGATAAATAGATAGATAATATACAAATAGATTGACATATATATAGATAGACAAAAAGATAAAGAGATAGATAGACAAATATATAGACAGACAGATAGACAAATAGTTAGACAAACAGACAAATATATGTCTGGTATGGCACATCTTGAAAAATAGGTACATATATACCAACTACCTAATTTTCGAACACAAAAAATTTAAATCTAGATTACAAGTTATGGATGGCTCTATATGATCTAAAATAATTATTAAGAACCTAGTTTGTAAGATATTTTACCACTATTACTTTTCTTAGGTTATATGGATATATTATAGTTTATTTCTTATTTTATCGAGAAATTTCAAATAAAATATTTATCTCATTGATTATATAATGAATGATATGATACAATCATTATGGAGTATTAAGTGTAGGAAATAATCCAACTCAATCATTACTTTCAGTTATAGCTTCGAAAGAATAATCTTGTGAAAGTTAACTATTTTCTTGGGATTAATGTGCTTATAACAATAAATATATTGTATTGTCAATGAAGAGAAATATTTTCGATACACTCAGAAATAAATTTTTGAATTGTACAACAATAAATACTTATATTGAGGTAGATAGATACATTTATTTGATATGAGCCTTCATGTGTACTCAATTACATTTATAAAAATTATAGAAAAGAAAAAAATATATAACTATCACCAGATCAAATATAAGTGAAATAATCAATATAATTAATTATTTCTTAGATTCTCTTGACTAGTTTACTTTAATACAGTTCTTATTATATTTAAATATGTAAAATATTCTTCAAGACTTTGTATCTTTTTACTAATCATTAATATCTTTAACAAGTTAAACACCAACTTACATAAACAAAAAATTTACCATAGGATATCATAATTTTCTTGAAAGTAACATTATCTCTTAGAAAAGTAAAAAATAAATAATAATATTAAATATGAAATAAATTTAAAATAAGAAATAAATTTAAAATAGGATATTGTAAATCAACACATATACAATACATTACATACATCAATGTATATATAAAATAAGAAATAAATTGGAATACCCTTCCTATATATTATTAGTACTCTCGTAGACAAGTAAAAATAAAGAACGAAGTAATTAAATATGTCAGACATCTCAGAGGTAACAAAACATTTAAATTAAATAATAGTTGCTTCAGAAGAACAAAGTGATACTCTTCTTATATACTATTGAGTTATTTTTTCAAGATCACTGCAATTGTTTCCTTTTGCAAAGAAAAAGTTGACCAAAACAGAGGGTAACTCTAACCTCCCAAACAAATTCCCAACAGCAATTGTTCTTCCTTGTACATAATAGTCCACACTTTCAGTCACTTCAGCCAACAGATCAGCAGTTTCCAGAACCTAAAAATTGCAGAGAGAAGTAGGCCAGAACTAAGGTATAAGCATAAATATTTTGAAATTAAAATCTAAGGATCCTTTTACTGGTATTATGGTTATCCAAAATATGCAAGGAATAGAGATTAAAGCCCTGTTTGATAAACTATTGAAAATTTTCAAACAATAAAAAATAAAAATTTTTTATGATTTTAATTTTTCAATATGTTTGATAACAAAATTTAGTGAGTTCTTAATTGGAATTTTTAAATGAAAACCCATTAAAAATAATAAGTAGGTAAAGACATATTTATCATAAATGCAGAAAATATTCAACAAAATATTTTTTTTAAAATTGACCATTTTATTTTTGTTTTTTTTCATTTCTTTTTCATTTTCACATTCACTCTATAATACAATTTGTGAATTTGTTTTCTTCTCCTCCTTTCTCCACCACCACAATCACTAACCCTAATCCTCTTTAATGATTAATTTAGAAAAAAAATAACATATCAACTAGTTGCTCATTAATTTTTATTTTTATATTAAAAATTTGTATAGTTTATTAAAGTTTAGATTATATTAATTATTTTTTAAACATATTTATGTCTTTTTTAGATATTATGATTTATTTATAGATATGTTTCTAGTGATTTTTTTAAATAATAATTAATAAATATAGTAAAAAATAAAATATTATTAGAAATTATATTTATTTTGAATAATATGTAACACAATAATAATAAGGATAAATATGTAAAATACATAATTTTCAATATTCAGTAAGTATAGTTATCAAATAATATATTTATATCCAGCATTCAATTGTCAGTAACTTATCAAATAATTTTTACAATACAAATTCAATACTTATAAAATTCAACACTTAATTTTTCAGTATTAATTTTTCAACACTTAATTTTTCAGTATTAATTTTTCAACACTTGATTTTTCAGTATTAATTTTTCAACACTTAATTTTTTCAGTTTATCAAACAACTCCTAAATCTTCTAAAAACATACAAACAAATTAATAGGATCTACCAATATAAATATATATATAAAATTAGTTGTCGATGAATATTTTAAAAGCTCAGAATCTAGGGTGATGTAAACATGGATTAGCAGTTGTTATAGATTGCTAATACCACTTATGCCCAAATTTTCTCATTTAAAAACCAACACACAATTGTATGATATTATTTTGAGTTGTTATTTCAATTAATTTTTTATATTATTTTATCACATGGTATCAGAGCCAGCCTAGTAAAAATTTAACCATACATTTGTGTGCATAAAATTTACAAACCCCGGAAGTAGATTTGTGTGGGCTATATCAACACAGTGCATGCCTGCACATTGTGGAAGTACACAGAGTTACAGTGTACCATCAAAAATAGTCGTCGTAAACCGTGTGTGATGTTGTGGTGTGTAAATCAGTGTAGGTGCAGAAGAGTGGTACGTGTGAACAAGACAGTTGCGCAAATTGGTGCACCTCAGTAGGGAAGAGGCATGCACGGAGGCACGCCTAAGCATGCCTCATTAACACAGTGGTGCACAATGGTGTTCTGGACATTAAACATAATTAAAGTTTAGAAAGAATTAAAAAAATACAAATTTGGTTTTGTAAATACCCTAATTTGGTGTAACTTAATTTTTTGTTTAAATGAATCAGAATTTGATGATATGATATATATTATCACAACATAGACAAATAGAGAACTTTAGATTAATAAACTCACTGCAAGAGGATGGAAAACACCAAAGAGAATTTTATATAATATTAAGAAAGACATACATATTATCAAAGTAATCCAAGAGTCCTCACTGAGCTCAACTATTATAACAATTAAACTTACTAGATAGAAATATAAAATATAAAATTCTTCTCTAAAACAGCAACAAATCTTTTCATTCTTTTAAGTATCACTGATTGCTTCATTACACTCATTTCAAAGTTTTTTTTATTTTTAAATATTATTATAATCAAAGATAAATATTCAAAAGTCATAAAATATGATAGTATCAAATTGAAAACTTAGTTATTTTCTCATATTTTGTTTATTATTAATTGGCTTATTAATGTACTCTTCATGAGTTCTCATTCTAAAGAATTCAACTCTTATTTTATTTTTATTTTTATTGATATTTATGTGTATGATCATATGACTCTGAGTAAGATTCTATTTAAGATTAAACATAATAAATTTTATATACTTTATTCGACAATAAGATGCAATTCTACATATTTGAGTATGTTAAACTATTTACTTGTGCACCCTAAGGTTAGTCACTTATCACTGACCAAGTTGAGAATACTTTAGCTCAATTTTAAAAGTATTTTAATCATATAATATGAGACATAAATTAAGAAAGCTTATCAAAAAATCTTATCAATTACATAAGTATAGCTTAAATTCAGACATATTCAATATGATACACTCAGACATAAAAAATCTAATAAAGATGCAACTTGGAAAAAAATATATATTTAATAACTTTTATTGATGATTATTTAAGATATATATTAATATTTTTCTTTTGAGATAGATCACAAGTAATTTTTTTTAGATTTTTAATAAAATAATAAAAATTAATTTAATAAAAATAATAAAAAATTATGAAATTTCAATACATTTAAATATAGATTAGACCGATTCAACACGTATTATGGGAATCATGAAATTATATATCATATTCTTTGTTCTAGCAACACCCAATAAAATAAAATTATTAAACAAAATAATAGACATGTAATTAAGCTAGTTCGAATACTCTAACTTGGAAAGAACGTAACAATATTTTTTGGTAAATGTGACTGTAATCACAATCTAACTCAATAATCAAATGTCATCTTCTCTTCTTTCTCATCATATACTCTTTTAGATACTACAGCCTAGAGAGAAGCCATTTAGCTTGCCTCCCAAAGTTTTTACATATGCATATTATCTCTGATTACTCTTTGGCACAAAATAAATTAATATCTATAATCTTGAAATATATCTTCCTTAGATATTATAGTACCTAAAAAATATATAAATATTTTTACTAGAAGCTCGTAAAATTTTAGTAAATATAATTATTGTTTTTTTAACCAAATCTTATTTTTTAATGCATCTATGAAAAATGAGAATCCATTTTGATAAATTACTTTCTATGAAATTACTCTTGGTACTAACAAAATTATCATGAAATTTTATCATAAATTACTCTTGGTACCTCACTTTTAGTCTTTCTTGAACCATTAATTAGTAAAGAGAAACACATATTGTCAACAAAAGAACATATTAGTACTTTCTATGAAATTACTCATAAAATTATCATGTCCACTAATAAATTCAAATCATGTGAATCTCCTAATAGAGAATGATATTTCATGTATAGGAAGATCTCTTTCTAGCATAGATGACATAGTAATTCAAGATTCATGACTAGTACATACTCATATTGAGTCTGCAATTAGAAAACTTGATTGCCTATAACTTATAATTTATAACAGAAGAGAGATGATACATATCCAATATGCTTAGACTAAAGATGAGCATATTGAATAGCAAGATGATTTTGTTGCTAACAATTTAGATTTTAACCTTGTAATCACTCTATGAATGAAACAAATGAGTTATAATACCTAATTTTACAAATTATCATATTTTCACTTTGTTCCTTCTTTTGTAACTTTAATCCAGAAGATAAAGTATACATATCCAATATACTTAGACTAAAGATGAACTTATCGAAGAACAAGATAATTTTGTAGCTAACTTTTGAGATTTTGACCTTTTAATCACTCTGTGAATGAAACAGATGAGTTATACTCAATACTCAATTTCACAAATTGTCACATCTTCACTTTGGTCCTTTTGTAACTTTCATTATTTTTCTTGACAATATTAATGAACACAAGTTACCTTCTTAGGAATTATCTCATCTATGATGACGTAAGGTCATGATGGAAGAGATGTAGCTCTCCACTTTAATAGAATGTAAGAACTAGTATTAGGACTTTCAAAAATATTTATTGTAGGTTACGAAAAAATTTTCACAGTGAATACAAGTCTGAATGAGAAGATAAATTATATTAAGATGAAACTTATTACAAATAAATTTACCGATATAATTAGTATAAACTACTAAGACACTTTCTCTTTTGTAGATGGGATGACCTCCAATATGAATTATTACATCTCTTGCGGCAACTTGAAGTTGGAGAATAATTCAGCTAGACATAAAGAATGAGAAACGTGTGTGTGTGTGTGTGTGTGTGTGTGTGTGTGTGTGTGTGCGTGTGTAGATATAAATATAGCAGTCACTTGTATTTCGAGCAACATAGTCAAATTGTGAAAAAAGATTTTATAGCCTAAAATAATTACCAAAAGTCTAGTTGTGTAGATGTGCTCAACGGGAATGACAGCTGGAACAAGGCCAAAACCATGCATGAAATAGGCATGAGTCAGCCATTGGCACAACCCAAACCATGTTGGACTAAGGTTTTCTGCCCAAAACAAACTAGACAAGCCTTGAACAAAATCCAAATTAGTCTTGTGTCAAAGTTGGGGCCTACCCAACCAAGCCTGACACAACCTGGGCAGCTGAAAAACCAACGGGCCAAGATGGACCGCCCTTTTTTAGATCCATGTCGACATGACATGGCCTGTGCTAAAAACAATGGTGTAGGTGTAGCCAACACAATATGGTAGCCCAGCTAGGCCTAATAAAACAAGTCGTGTTGGCTCAACACAATGACAATATGATTTTGCTAATTACCTATGTGAAAGATATTTTGATTATGAAAAATAAAGAATTAAAAACAACTCAAAAAATTTTCAAAAAATTATAAACAAATCATCTTGAGAGCCCCAAGTACTTTCTTGGTATAAAGATTATTTATTTCATGAGAAATATTATCATGTCACGGAAAAATATATACTTGATACTTTGCAGATATTGATATGTTGGATTGTGCTCTAATAGGCATTCTATTGAAACATAAATTTATTTTACTTATGAAATGATCCTTCTAGTTAAATATATTTATTTTAGAAGAATTATATAAAAAATATTAACTATTTGATTTTGATCAGATCAAATATAACATATGCAATCTATATAACTAATCATTTTTTAAATTATTCTCGAAATATTTATTTTGATACAACTCTTCACATATTGAGATATGTTAAAAAAATTTCATGATTTTAAATATTATTTAAGGATCACGGAGACTTATGATTGACAGAGTGTTTATATTTGAGTTGTACACTAGCATGTACCAAAAATATATATATGCTATATTTTTGTATTTTTCATGGATATAATTTTTATCTCTTATAAAAGTAATAGATATATAATTATTTCAAGATTTAATACATTGATATAGTTTAAAAGCAATAGTAATAGTTACTTATAAATTCTTTAGATATGTCACATACTCCAGGAAAAATAATATTCACTTTCTTCTCATACTATTATTTATTGTGACGGTCAAATAATAAGGTAGACAACCACATATGTGATAGTTCAAAGCTATAGCATATATTCAGATAGTAAATCAGTCAGTAGATATCTTCACAGAGATCTTAAAGATGTCTCAAATTATCTTTCTTTTTTCGAAATTTGATATTGCAAATTTATACACATCGGCTTAATTAGGAGTATTATAGTTTTTCAGCTATTCATTTTATGTTGATGGGAACCCCCAAATTGTAGTACGCCCCTATCTTTTTTGTTGTTTTATTAGGTCATACTTGTATGATGTTATTTCACAGTTATTATATTTCTTTTTTTGTATTATTTCGAAAGTGATTCTAAACAGGTTATTAAACTCGATTACCATATGAAATCGGGTTCATAATCTCAACAAAACCATGCAATTTCATACACCACTCTACATTGCAACCACTAAATCAAAAACAAAACTGACTAGAATAGAGAGATTACAAATCATGGATGTATATTTAAAGGTAAAACAATACCATTGTACTGGTATCCAAACTTATTATCAGATATGCATGATATTCCTCCGCATCCTTGGACATGGTGGTTGAATCAATTGTGCGTCCACAAGCAGCATTCTTATGGTAAACTGTCCAAATTCCTCTGCAACCTGGAAGCTCAACCTGCCGAGCAGAAGTGGGTTTACCAGCTTTGAAACGAACATCTCTAAGAAGTGCTAACTCAATTTCTTGTGGTTACCATCCATCAATCAAATATAGGATGGATAGCAACCATAAAAAACATTAAACAGAAAATATTCCTCGCTGAAAGATATCGCTATTAGATAGTTTTGATACCAAAAAAAAACTCAGATCACATAACTTGTGAGTAAAAAAGAACAGCACATTTGCATACCTCGGTGATCATCTCTGGGCGAATTGATTGCCGAAGAACAGACAATGCACCATTTTTTCCATGACCAGAACAGCAAACCTCAATGTAATGAAAATAGAAATAAAAGCAACAATCAAGTTTTAAGGAAAACAAAATTACAAGAATCAAGATAAGTGTTTGCTAATTTTATGTTTCCTCCACTAACAAAATTTTCAAATGATAAGCTGTTTTTGTATTTTTTTTAACATAGATGGCTATTAATAGCATGTGAAATGCTCCAAGCATTGTGCTTGATGAGATTATTTTGTGTCTTTATTGTGGAGATGAGCGGTGATTTCTTGAGTGATAACAAATATCTTCATTCAAGAATAATATGTATCAAGTATTCAAGTTTGAGACTCATTAAATATAATTTCTCTAATTTTAGGGATAAGACTGTCAAAATTTTAACCTCTTTTATTCTCCGTGTTAAGTAAGAGCTAGATGTGTCAAACGAGTCGAGTCAGGCCAACCATTTTTTGGTGGCCCAATCAAGCCACTGTGTCATGCCCAGCATGCCCTGATACAGTAATTGTGCCGTGCCAGGCACGGCACGGCTTGAGAACTGCCGGCCCGACATGGCCCACCAGCCCGGCTCGAGTCCGGACTTGTCGGGTCAGGACAGGTCATATCCAATTTTTCCATCTAAATTTAAAAAAAAAAAAATCCATTTTAGTATCTAGGCAGGCTTACCGTGCCAAGGGTCAGGCACGGCTGAACCGGGTCATGCCCGGGCAGCCCAGTCTATTTGACACCTCTTGTAGGAGCCTTGTGATTAAGTACAAACTATTATTATTATTGACACAATATACTTAATTTTTGAATTTTTCCAAATTATATTTATCTTATATTGAGTATTCTTTAGTTTATATTTAGTAAATTTTGTGTGAAGATAGAGTATCCATCAAATAAAAGGGTACTCTGTGTTTTTACTTGAATTGTGATTGGAACAGATGAAGATCATACCAAGTACATAACTATTTTTTAGCATGTGGTCTGAGATAAATTGACATAATAACATTCTTAACCCTGAAAGGTAAAGAAGATGCATCTAATAAGTCTCGAACCCAAGACTTATTTTCTTTGAACGATAACACTTGTTACCTCATCAAGGCATGACCTCCAACATATACATGTAATATAGAACTCATCAAATATAATTTACTTGAGTTATGATTACATAATGATAATACATATTTTTTCTTAAATATTTACAGTGCCAAAGCTGAAAAAGTTGCAAATTGTAATTGTGTCAGTATGCTAGTATATTTGGCAATTCATATCAGATCATTTGACAAGATCAAAACACCCATCTTGAAACTGGCCAGTCAGGAAAGGTTTCTGCAAGCCAGGCTGCTATCTATGCCTGCCAGACAGAAATAACACAGTCCACCCCAGAAGCAGCCAGGCATGCAGCACAGTACCAACCTAGCTACATCACACATTGTGATGTTAAAAAATGGTAAAATACCCATATTATAACTAGATCAGATTGATCCAGCCCAATCATCCTTTTTTATCCATCCTAGCATGCCCGGGATAGGATGTGCAACCAAGTAGGGCCTCATTTTCAAGAACCAAGGCTAGAATCTACTGGTTCACCAAAGACAGGAAGCTTTTACCCAAACCAAATAAGCTGGAGACTGAGTAAGATCATACCTAGTCTGGTCTTGGTCTTAGCACAAAACTTTTGATTTTCTCTCTCTCTCTCTCTCTCATATATGTATATATATATATATATATATATGTATGTATATGTATATATGTGTGTATATGTGTGTGTGTGTGTGTGTGTGTGTGTGTATTCTAAATAGTATAAATGACTATTGAAATATCCAATGATCATTACATCATTATGGTATATGTGATTAAACAAATATTAATATATTAAATCTTATTAAGATTTTGAAATTATAAATTTTTAAATAAGAATGATACTACGATAAAAGTTCATCTGAGAAATTCTCATGTTGCATGCAAGTATTGAAAATAATGTCTTATTATAATGGAAAATTTATTAGTCCAAAGACAATAAATCTCGAGTAATTATGTTTATGAAAGAAGTTTTGGTAAGCAATTTATCATAACAATTATTTAGTGCCCACTTTTTTTAACAAATTTATTTTTATTTTGAAATAAATTTATAATATTATAATATTTTTGAATTAGCATAGTAGTTTTGGTAAGCAAAATGATAAAGTAATTATGTTTATGAAATTATTGTCTACTGCTCACAATCCACACAAAGATACATATTGCTTATTTATTTGTTTGAAATTATTTTTTTAGTTAATTTATTTATAAAATTTTAATAAAATTAAGTAACTTTATAATTTGTAAAAAAATTTATCTCGTACTTCTTAAAAATCTCTAAAAATTTGAACTAAATTAAAAATAAGTAATGAATATTATAAAAATAAAATAAACCTACATATTGATAACGGCAATCAAACAAAAAGGTCCAAGACCAAATTATCTCCCATGGCCTTGACCCCTACATATGTTTATGCCTAAAAAAACTAAGAATAAATAAGCATCAATAATATAAACACACTTTAAGATAATTAAAAATATAAATGCTAAAAGTAAAAAGGATTCATCATAATATATATTATAAAAATATATATACATATAAAAATACTAATAACATTTGATGCCTTAAGAAATAAGTCAATTAATGCATCAAAAAAAATAATACATTAAATCTCAAACAAACTCAACTTAGTAATAGGATCTTTGAAATTGGTTCAATTTTAACTTTAATGATCTCATTTATTTATCACATAAGTATGCAATAGAAAATATGTTGAAATTCATTAATAATATGAATCTTTCAATTAGATTTTCAGAGAATTATAGATTATTTTATCTTATGAAAAAATATATTTAGATTGCTTATCATGGAATCCTTGGGTCAATCAGTATAAATGATATAATAAATAACTATAAATAAAAAAATAATTAATAATTAACTAACTTTAGATATTAAAAAATAATAATTTTTTTGATATCTAATATTTAGACTAGTCACGAGACTAATACATTTTGCATATAAGACTACCCATTTTATTAAATTCCAAGTGAAGACCAAATTAAAAAATATTAGGGTTTATGAGATCCTTTATCATCATGATAATCTTATCATTTTTAAGTATTTGTCAAAGATTTTTAAAGAATACAAAATTTTAATTAAATGTTTAAAAGTACAATTTATAGTGTTTCAAAAGAATAGTATAACAATTAATATATCTGTCAAAATTATTAGAGATTGACCTTTATATAATATTTTTCATTTTAAATATATATATCACATATTTAACCTATAAGTGCAAGCAAAAATAAAAATAGTTTCCCCATATTAAGCCATATAAGAAATAAACTAAAATATATTTAAAGATTCCTTACAGACATATTATACAAATTTAAAGATTCCTTACAGACATATATTTAAAGATTCCTTACAGACATATAAGAAATAAAAATAGTTTCCCCATATTAAGCCATATAAGAAATAAACTAAAATATATTTAAAGATTCCTTACAGACATATTATAAACTAAAAAATAAAGTCATCGACGTGAAAAAAATCATATTGTTGTTAGACACATCAAAATTATACGTACCTAATATTGAATTTATATTTTGACTATCAATATGCGATATTTGACTATACTAATAGTAAAAGCAAAAAAATACTAATTGACCAATAAAACTATAAGAAAGGAATTTCATTTAAAATATTCCTTTAGATCATTTATGATATAACAAACAAAGGTTCATTTGTGTATACTTTCACCCCATGCTATAGGCATCAAATGAGTCGGGCAGCCCGGGCTCAGCCCGAAGCCCGACACGGCACGCTTCAATGTCGTGCCCAGGCCCATGCCAGGCGGGCCCTCGCCACAAATTATGTCGTGCCATGCAGAGGGTTTTCAGCCCACGTGTCATGCCAGGCACAGCACGGGTGTCTGGCATGTGGGCACGACATGGGAAACCTTGCACAGAGCAATGTCTGACGTGTGGTCAATGCGATGATGCCCGACAGGCGACAATGCGGTGACACCCGACGAAAAGACAACATGATGATGCCCAACAGGCGACGGCTTGGCATTCTTGACAGGTGACAGCAGCATGCTGCCCAAAACCCTAATTTAAAAAAAAAAAAAAGACCTGACCTGACCTGCTCAACCCGACCCAGCCCAAACTGGCCCAAACACGGGTGGATTCCAGGTCATGGGCCATGCCAAGCCTGCCCTCCAAGAAACTGTGCCGCGCCTTGCACTGCATGCCCAGCCGGTTGGGCCCAAAAAAATGGGTCGGCCAGCCCAACCCGTTTGACACATCTCCATTATACTTAAGTCCATATGTAATATTTATAGTATGTTTAATAAATATAAAAAATATTTAAATTTTAAGGTCATGATTTTTGAAATAGAAAAAAAAAATAAAATATTGATCATTTATTTTATCTATATATAGCTTACCTACTTATATGGATATTCAAATTAAGATGAAAGTAGATGTGTCAAACGGGCCGTACCGGGCCAGTCTGGCACGTTTTTTCCAGGCCCAACCGGGCTTTCGTGCAGGGCCAGGCACGACACGGAACAGTAACCGTGCCGTGCCTATCCCGGCATGGTTTTTTGGGGGTTCAGCCCGGCAAGGGCCCGCGGCACGATTCGCAGGGTTCTGCCCAATCGGGCCGAACCCTAAATTAAAAAAAAATTAGGATTTCGGCACGACCGAAACCCTAATTCTAAAAAAAATAGGAATTAGGCGTGCCCGAAACCCTAATTTTAAAAAAAATTAGGGTCTTGGCGCCCAATAACCCTAATTTTAAAAAAAAAAATTCAGCACGATACCGTGCCAGGCCAAGCACGGCACAAGGCCTGGTTGGCCTCGGCACGGCACGGCACGATTGTGTCGTGGTCGGGCATGGCACGAGCCCAGGCAAAAGAAATTTCCATGCCGGGCCGGCCTAGGCACGGCTGAACCGTGCCATGCCTCATGCCGGGCCGGGTCGGGCCGGCCCAGCCCGGTTGACATCTCTAGATAGAAGGAATGAAAAATATTATAAAATATATATTCACATTCATTAACCAATCACAAGAACCTAGAGATAGAATTTACAAATAATTACATAATTTATTTAATTATTTTTATAATTAATATGATAATTTTAGCAAATCTATAAGTACATACATTGACATCATATTTGATGATAATAATTTTGTAATTCAATTGGCTAAGGACAAATGACAGAAAAATTCATCAAATAGAAATGAATTATCAAGATACTTAGATTCGATTACTACTTTATCATATCTTATAATAATATTAAGAATATTAACATAATGAGTTGATGAAAATTATATGAATTAACTTTTCTTGTATTATTTAAAATGACACAAAATTTACTAACCCAACAAGTATCTAGTATTGTTAAAAATGAACACATAAAAATGTATGTTATAATTAAATATCACTAAAATAATCTAATGATTCAAAAATTGAACGAACTCAATGATAAATCATCAAGATAAAATGAGAGAGCTGAATTTTAATGATGAAACAGTCACAAATGAAAATGAAAATGTCATTATCAAAGATTATAAACTCTGACGATCCAAACCATATAGACAAATTTACTTATTAAAAGTTTTTGTTTTTTTTATTTATAATTTCAAAGATTTATGTATTGTAATTTATATTATATTTTTTTGATGTTAGTGTAGTTTATATTTAATTTTTAAAAAAATTATTTATATTATATATCATTACTATAATATAATAATTAATAACTTATAAAATTTAAAAATTAAAATTTAACAACTTAGCTGGGGTATTGGAGCCTGGAAGCTTGGAAATTGGACCTGGCAGTGGGCCAGTGGCAACTACAAGTGCAGCACTGCAGCTCCAGCTCCAGGTCCAGCTGCACTGCAGTCTGCAATGCCCAGTCCCAGCAGCAGCAAAAGTAGCTCAGGCTCCCAGGCTGCACCAGCACGGCCAGGAGCAGCATACAGCGCCAGCAGCAGCCTTGGCACAGCTATAGTAATCAGCACCCAGACCCAGTAGGGCAGGGCCAAATTGTGCCAGTAATAGCCGGTATTAGCCCAACCCAGCACGACCGACTACCACAACAAATCCATTGGGTCATGCCGGGCCTGCCTCATTTGATCTCAAACAGCATGAAACGACACGGTTTGAGAACCGTGTTCGGCATGGCACGGTGACACAAGCAAGCCACCATAATTCGGCTCATTCCGGCCCAGCATAGCCCATTTGATACCTCTATATAACAGCATAGTGCATGCATGCATACACATGTAACTAAGCATTTCTGCACTATGTGAGTTGTGTGCAGTATAGGTGCACGGACGTGCAATAATACGAACATCACACATACCTAAGGTTTTGCCACATGCGCTAGCTCTGACACCACATAAAGCAAAACACTAAAAAAAAGCCAATAATAATGACATATTCTTTATACAATACAAAGAAACATAAGTCTATAAACAAAAATAAAAATTACTAAGAGTCGCCCATAATTTGAAAATTTACATCAGAAACATAAAAAATATAAACAAATTACTACTACTTAAAATACTATAACAATATATATATAATTATATATAGTTTTGTGTGTGTGTGTGTGTGTGTGCTCGTGTGTGTGTGTGTGTGTGTGTGTGTGCGCGTGTGTGCTCGTGTGTGTGTGTGTGTGCTCGTGTGTGTGTGTGTGTGTGCGTGTGTGTGTGTGACTATATATGGATGACCATACATATATAAAGGTCATACCCAATTCACAAGATGTTCACTTAGCACATAATCTATTAGAAATTTGTGTGTGTGTGTGTGTGTGTAATATTTTGATTTTCTTATTATTTAGCTTTATATTTATATTTTTGATGAGAATATCCGAACTGTGAATTGTATCAATCACTTTTGTCCAATATATAAGAATATTTGATGTATAGACTTTTATATGAGTGTTATTTCATTATTTTAGTTTATAAGTGTTTAATTTATCAATATATCAAAGCAATGTTTGTATGTAAGCAAGATTTCTAAGAAACCCTAAAAATATTCATTTGCATAGGAAGGAACATTGTAGATACGCAGACACACAATGGTGTGAGTAGATACATAATAAGCACGTGCACAATAATGTTTTCGTTGTGCTGACATGAAGTATTGCACATAGTGGCGAGCATGGTGGTGCACATGGTGGAAAGCACGATGACATACAACAATCTTTGTGGGCAAAAACTCTAACAAGATTTTTGATAGAATTTTTTAAAAAAAAAATGAACCCTAATTTGGCTTTACATAAATAAGGATTTGGTACATCTTTGTTTTTAGAATAATCAGCATAGAATATCTCAAAAGAGATAGTTGGAAAATACTCGATTTAGTCTACACACTATAGAAAGACAAGTCATATCAAAGATGATTTTGGATATTATTTTTAGAAAGAAGATCAAGAACTTTACACATTAATAAGAAAACAACATATTATCAAAACTATTTTAGTATAACTATGATAATTATTTTTGGATTTTCATAGAATTTATCTAATATGTTACTATAGATAAGTATACAAAATTCATCTCTAATATAACATCAGAACTTTATCTTCTTTTAGTATAACTAGTTGTTTTACTTGTACTTCAATTTCAGACTTCTAAATTATCAATACAAAACTCACATTCAAATTACTGATAATAATATCTTATTTACTTTTTTTTTTTCTTATTTTAAAAATATTTTTATAATCAAAGATAAATATTCTAATTGTCTAGTTAGTTAATTTTCTGTGTTATATTTTCAAATAACTTAAATTTAATTTAATTTAATTTTTAATTTTACTAACTTTTATATGCATGTTTGAGCTACTCTAAGGAAGAATTCAATTAGAATTGAGCAGAATGGATTATATGTTCTCTCTTCGACGATAAGATCGTTTTCTTGATGTTAGAGTATTTTGAACACGTTACATACTTATTCTCAGCTTGAACATCCATTACTGTCTAAGTTGAAAATATTTTACACTAATTTTAAAGATATTTTGACCATAAAGCATAATGCATGTTAATTAGGATAGATTACCACAAATTCTTATCCTACATGTTAGTATAGTTAGAGTAATAACTCACTCGATTTGATATCCCCAAATGTATTGATACCTAGAAGGGATATGACAAAAAAGGAATTTAAGTGTCTAATTATTTTTATTAACTAATACTCAAAATATATATGAATATATTTCTTTAATGATAGATCACAAATTTTTTTATTTTGCAGACTTCTAAAAAAATAATAAAAACTCAATTCAATAAAAATATTTAAAAATTAAGAAATAATAATGTATTTGAATATAAATTAGACCAATTCAATACTTATTTCATAGATCATGAGATTATACATCAAATTTCTTACATTGATACATCCCACTAGAATATGATCACTAAAAATAAGAATAGATATCTAATTGAGATGACTCGAACACTTTTACTTAAATAATAATCCAAATTTTTTTAGGAATATACAAGTTTAACTGCAATCTACATAATCAATCAAATGCCTTTTCTACTCTTTCTCAATACATGATCTTTCAGATCCTATATCCTAGAAAAAAATTATTTAATTTGTCTACCGAAATTTTTTGATATATTTATTTTATTATCGATCATTCTCTATGATAGGATAAGTTGGTATTTATTGTCTTAAGATGTACTTTTTTAAAAACTCAAATACCCAAACAAAAAAAATGCAATTATTTATCACCAGAGATTGATAAGATTTTAGTAAATATGAATGTTTCATTTTTACCATGACTCATTTTTAAACAAACCAAGCAAAAGTATACATTCAAATATTGTACCTGAATTTACTCTTGCTCTCTTATTTATAGTCTTGTCTGGACCATCAATTAAAAAAGAGATTCACATGTCTGCTACAACTTAGTATTTTGATACTCCATATAATATTATTCTCTTGAAATCATCATAACTATCAAGTATCAACACATTCAAATCATAATGAATCTAGAAAAGGGTATGAATTTTCAAATAATGAGATCTCCCTCAAACCCATGTGATATTGAGTCGGTAAATAGTTCACAAGTCTTCATCAATATAAACTCATATTGAGTTGTTACATGTAAAACTTAACAACTCTAGACTTAGAATCTATCCTAGAAGAGAAAAAATCTTAATCTTCACAGACTAAAGATGAGTATATCAAAGAGTTAGTTGATTTTGCAACTAGTCCATATGACATTGACCTTCCAATCATTCTTCTAAAAGAACAAAAAAGATGTACTCAACACTTGATATCACAAATCTTATCATACTCTCATCTTGTTTCTTTTTTTTATTCTTTTATTATTCCTTTTGAGGACACTAGAATAATTAAATCTCCTAAGTCATTATATCATCCAGGATGACAAAGGCCAAAATAAAAGAAATATATGCTTTTTACTCTAGTGAGACATGAAATCTAATACCATAATCATCAAAAAAAAGTTATTGCTGAATTTATATATATATTCATTTAAAATACATTTCTGGATTAGAAAGTAAATCACATAAAAATAAAACTTATAGCAAAAAAATTCACTCAGATATTTAATGTGAATTACCAGAATACTAATTCTCTAATAGCTAAGATGACCTCAATACGAATTTGTATTTTCTATTGTAACAACTAAGAGATATTTCAAAGCAATGACTATAGTTATTTATGAAATATTTTGGATATGACATCTGCTCAAAAAGATTAGGTATACACTCTCTTCTTCCACTATCCTTTAGAGTGACATTCAGATAGCGAGGCATAAAACCTCAAATTCAATGTTTCACGAACGGATGAAACTAAGGATTAAAATATCAGTTTCAACGGATATATCGGTACTTGAATTTTACAGATATATCGGATATATCAAAGATATATCGGTGTATATTTATATATGAGCACCAATCAAGGATAAATATATCAGTCTAAATAAATATATTGATACTTAGAATTTATGGATATATCAGAGATATATCGGTGGATATATCGAAAATTTTTATCATTGGATGAAACACATATAGATGGACTACTTCCTAAAGAAAAATATTCAAGATAAAACTAATACTACAACATATATTTAGACAACATAACAACAAATGAATATCTTCATGAAGACATATTGAAGAGTTTTTAGCTTACATTTCTTTCCTATAAAAAAAAATATTACATACTTGTATGCACTAACTTGACAAAAAATATTATGATTTTCTCATTATTTAACTAAATTTTTGTATTTTTGATAGAAGCAATCGACTAATGAGTTATCTTAATCATTTTTGCTCATTATATAAATTATTTTAGATAATTATAGAGTTATTAATATTTATCAATACTTATATACATATATAACTATATGTAAATAACAATACATATAACTAAATAATTATATATATATATACATACACACATACATACTTATGTATATATAGTCATAATTACATATGAATAGTTATCTATATAGTCATGTGTGCATAAATAGTTACATATATAGTTATACATAACTATACATCTAATATTTACATCAAAATATATAGATAACTATGTATATAATTATATATACATAACTATAAATATATAAATATATTTCATCATTAATTAAGTCTTATTCTAATTATTTGGCATTGAAGCATAGCTATATATACATAACTATATATTTACAACTATATGATATATATATATATAACTATACATAGTTATATATCATATTATATATGATGGTTTAGAAGTGGCAAGTGGGTCATGTGGCCCGAGCATGGTACGAGACATGGCCCAACTGAGTCATGCCTAGCTCGGCACGACACAGTCCAAAACCATGCCCGGACTCGAGTCGTGCCGACCCGAGGCACGACTCATGCCATGTTGGGCCAGAAGATGTTGGGCCTCGTGCCAGGGAAAGCACAAGCCAAGTACCTGTCACGTAGGCATGGTCCAACATCATAGGTACCATGACCCAAAAACTCAGACAAGGAATTGGACGTGGTCCAATCGGACCGTGCCCCCCTACCCTGTCATTTAAAAAAATATTAAAATAATACAAAAACTAGCCTAGCCTCGCCTGGTAGATAAAGGTATCAAGTGGGTCGGGCAGCCTGGGTATGACATGACACGGTCCAAAACCATGTTTGGGCCTGTGATGGCTACCTTGAGCCATGATTCATGTCATGGCATGTTGAGGTCTCCCATGCCTCGTGTCAAGCAAGGCACAACCTAACTGCCTGGCATGAAGGCACAATTCTTCGACACGACTCCAATCATGCCCCAAAACTCAGGCCGGATACGGGCGCGGTCCATACCCGACCACCCATGACACCCATCAGGACTCTGCCCTACGCCACAATGGTCCGACCCCGAGCCCAGAACCTGAAGCCGAATGGCTGAACCTTTTGGATTCTGGTATCTAGACTATTGGCAACAATAAAAAAAATAAAACATCTCGTGCATGCCAACCGTTGGATGCGCCCCCAACGGCTAGTGGCAGAAATCCAAGGTTTGTTAGATTTCTAGCCAATTTTTTTTAAAATATTCAAAAAAATAATTTTTTAAAATTTTTTTTTAAATCTAAAAATATTATTCTCTCTCATTCCTAATCTCTATCCACAATTCCATATTTTCTTCTCTTTCTCTTTTATCTCGTCTATTAATCTCTCTCTTCTTGGGACTCAAGTGTGGATTGCGATACAAATGGGTCAAGCAAACAGTAAAACGGGATTATGCTTTATGAGTATTATTTTAAATATTTCATTTAGTATTAACTTTAGTTTTTTTATTTTTATTTGTATTAATAATTTTATATAAAATATTATTTAATTTAAAAAATATAATTTAGAATATAATTACTAAATTAATAAAAATTAAAAATGATAAATAAAAATTTTAATAAGAATAATGGAATTAACATTAACATAAATATATATAATTTTAATATGGATAATGATAACCCTATAAATTAATCTGAGGCTACCGAAACCTTGTTTTTTCCTTTAGCCTCGATCCAAATATCTAAAAAATTAAAAAAAAACTAAAAGAAAATCAATAGTTTGAAATCACTTTAATCTTATACAAAATAAAAATATTAAATGTGCCGATGAAGAATTGACACGATATAAATATTATAAAAAAATATTAACTTGTAAGAATTAATATGGAACGGGGCACCGTAAAAGATATGTTATGCAATGCACCAAAAAATAAGGTACATTAGATCCTAATCAAATCCAACTCAACACTGAGTTCTTTGAAGTTAGATCCAATTCAGCCACATTGTTAACCGTCTTTATATAACTTAATGAGTTAGAAAAGAAAGACATGATCAAACTGATAACTAAGATAAATCTTTTGATTATATTTTCAGAAGATCCAAAAGTAGTCAGTATCAACCAGGCTTATTTTCAGCTTGCATATCATAGGATTCTTAAGTCAACATCTAGGAACGACATACTTAAATACTATAATTTAAAAAATAATAATAATTAAAGAATTTATAGATTATAATGGAGTGGTATTTATGATATCGGATATCTAGACTAGTCACGATGATGCATCTTATGCATACCTCACCACCCAGTATGTAGATTATAAATAGACATTAAATTAAAAAATATTAGGATTATAAGAAATTTCAAAATAAAATACTATAATTCTTTATCCTTATGATGGTCGTCCATATATGAGTGCATGATAAAAATTTTAAAGAATATAAAATTCAAAATAAAATATATAGTATCATATTCAATAATATATTAAACAATAAAGTAGTCATTATCATGTTTGTTAAAACTATTAGAGATAGACCATTAAAAAAATTTTCATGTTAAAAGCATGTATCACGTCATTAGCCTCAGAGTATAAGTGGAGAAAAATTATTTCTCCCACTTTAGAAAACATACGTAGCTCATTAAAATATTTTCGTATATCTCATAAATAACAGGAGTTTGATACTCTCTGTTTGTCTACAGGTCTAAGGAAAAAAAAAATCAATCGGATGTGAGACACCGTTAAAATTATATATATTTTATGTTAGAGACATGTGTTGGATATAAACATGTGATATCTGACTATGTCAATAGTAAGAGTGACATACTTATTATTGACGAAACTGACTTGGCTATATGAATTTTATTTATGAAATTTCTGATAATTTTTTATAACATGATTAATACCTATTTATTGATTTATACTCTCAGGACTTGCATTGCACTAAGATACATATGAAATATTAGTAGAATATTTAGAAAGTTTAAAGATGACCCGACACTTAATAATATAGGTGTAGAGATGAAAACCAAGTACTTAGAGTAATAGTTCACCATTACATCTCTTTATTATCTAGTTACCTGAATGGACCCTATTGTTAAGGTGAAAGAGGTAGCGAATATTTTGACATACATATCATCATACATGAACTAGAAAGACTAACTTGAAAAGTATATTCATGAGAAGTTGACTAAACTCTTTACATACTACGATACTAGGTATAGTGATAATAATAATAAGGCTCGAAGTACACACATGGATATCATATTCAGAGATGACTTTTTTATTTAGTTAGCAAGGGAAAACGGGGTTGACCGATCAAATAGAAGCAGTCTGTCTCGGTACTTAAATACTGATTACTACCCAATATTATCACATATCAATAATAAGAATCTTGATATTTTACAGTAGTAAAAATTATATGAGTCTGCCAACTCGTATTTTCTAAGATAACACGGGATCTACTCTCTCCTCCAGTGTCGAGCATAGCATTAGAGTCATCTTTTCTTGTTGCATTAAATATCATTTCAGATAGAAGATCGAGATTACGACCAGATATTATTGAGACATTAGCATACATAAAGGATTGGGAGGATTCCAACTTGGACATCCAAGATCGTGCTAGAACTACAGCAAAAACAAAAAAAATTAGTGATACTCTAAGACAAAAGGAGTGGTGATACACTCCAAATCTCTATACTCCTATAGACTCAAAACTCACATACATACACACATACATCTCTATCTATCAAGCTATCAACATATCAATCAATCAATCATAAAATTAGTCTAGAGTACTCATGGTGCTTGAAATATATCTTATTTTTTTATTGGTGTATTTTTTGAATGAACATTTTTATTTTTTATAAATAAATCTTTTTTTTTTATTTTAGCATTGCCAAACAGTAAAATACATGTAATTGAGAAATACATACCAGCTCATAGTTGCTTTGTTTGGAAACTCCTTTCGTATTTACATCTGCATTAATCCCTCGAGAGAAGTCCTTCAAAGGGCCAATATTGATCAATGAGTCCCTGACAATGAATGAGAACGTTTTCTGCATCATGTGCACAATAAGAAGAAAAATTTTCCATTAGAGGGGTGAAGAAAAACATACCAGGGTGCATTACTGTAAAAGAGCCGCTCGAACAAAATTAAAAAAAAAATTGAAGCCAAGTGAAAATTGAATATTTAATACTACAATTTTCAATATCATTTATTTTCAATTTTATTTTTATTTCTATTACCAAAATCAATTTCCTAATTGTTCAAATTTTTCTTGACAAAAAATCTAGCATTAATAAGAATTAGGGAGCATCTTCAAAAATCAGAAGAGAATGGAACTAAGACCCAAAAGAAAACACCAAGAATGTGCCTTAGCTAACACAAAGTACATAAAAAAAAAGAGAGACCTTTATCATAAGCTTCAATTTTTTTCAAAAATTAACTATAATTAGATTCACTGGAATATTATTTAACAAGTAGAGATCAAGAAAGCTCTAGAAGCAACCAGGCATCACACTCAGTAGTCACCCGAACCATACCCTGGGGGACCTAGACACATGTCAAAGGACTTTTTTGTTTTTTTAATAATTATTAAATATAAGCATATCTAATAATTATTTATTAATATTAATCATATATATTGTTAAATGACAAGAAAAAAATTGTCAAATTATTCTCAAGAAGAAAAAACATAACAAAAAAGAAGTCGTATGCATGATGTATGACTAGGGTTATGGCAGCCCACGTGTAGGGTGCTACCAAAAGAAATATCATTACTCCTAATTTAGGGATATTTCAAAAAAAATTGTTACTTTTTATAAATAAACAAGACATATAAATAAAATTATTTATTTATAATACCTGAGACATTGAAATTTAATGGTTAACTATGTTAATAAAATTTTAGATGTTAAAAAAATATCACTCTTAGAGATAATTTTAGCTAGTTAACTTATAAAAATAAAGATAATATTCAAGGTTACTTATATTATAAAAAAATAAAATTGATGAGTTGAATAATATTGTGTTTATATCTAAAATTATGTTATTTTAGATACCGAAACTATATATTATATTTTATTTATATTATATTAAGTGTAAATAAATAAGATATATTTTTTTTAAATAAATAAATATAATATAATATACAAAATAAATATACACAGATTTTATTTTTTTATAAATAAAATATCCAACATTAAAGTATCTAAAATTATATTTTATATAATTTTAAATAAATAAATAAAATACCATATACAAAATTTGAAAATATTATATTATATTTTATTTATAAATAAATAAATTTTAGTTAAATAAATATTAATATTAAATATCTAATTTAAATTGCATAAACTATATAAGTAACATTCATAATTAAAATAGAAACTAAAATTCAAAATCAAATTTTACATTAAGTATTGCATTTGGATGATATTGAATAATAAAGATTATAAATTAATTTTAATATGAATCTAATTTATAAATTAATAATTCAATTTAAAATTCAAAGCAACATATATTAAGTAACCTTGAGTTATCTTTAATTTAATTCAAGATACACAAGTACTCAATTTTTTTATGTATGAAATAAGTTGATTCTTGATTATTTATACCCATTTTTTTTCAAACAAACCATTACACGGTTAAATAACTTTTGTAAGTTAATTTTAGTTGTTGGATCGAATTTTAGTTGAAATATAGCCATTAGATCTTGATATAAATCTTGAGAATAAATTATAGCAGTTAGATTAACTCAAGATTCAATTTCTCACTATTGGATGAGAAAACAGCAATGTACCCATGTCACGAGTACATTCGAATCATGCCATTAGATGACCACAAGAACAATCCCCAGGGAGAACCAATTTTTCCAAAAAAAAAAAATAAAAAAAAAAAGTAAAATATTGTGATATTTCATGATATACATTGCTAAAATCTAGAGGTGTCAAAAAGGCTAAGCAGCCCGGCCTAGCCTAGTTCAACTGTGCTTGACCCGGCACGGCATGATCCAGGACCATGCCCAGGCCTGTGCCAGGCACAACACGTGCCGTGCCCGTGCATTACCAAGGGAATTAGGCCCGCTAGTCATGCGAGGCATGACCCAGGTGCCTGGCACGTGGGCACGACACGGGGCAAGACCAACACGTGCCAAGGGAATCTGCCAATCTAGTCAAGATTCAGGACCAGGCCCAACTCGATGCCAAGCACGACACGGTTATTGTGGCGTGTCGTGCCAAGCATTGCACGCGAGCCTGTACGGACCTGAAAAAAATGGGCTATGCCGACCCAGCCCAACACAGCCCGTTTGACACATTTACTAAAATCTAATATTTCAGACATTTTCATGATTTTTTCTAAGGTTATGTCAGCTCAAAATCTCCATGAAAATATCCTTTCAGTGAGGCCATATTTTGCTAGTATTTTCAGAAATCTTTTTAATTGCTCACAGTCATACCAAAGTGAAGGAGAACAACAGCAAATAAAAATAAATAAAATAAAATAAAATAAAATAAAAATAATAAATCTCAATATTTTCTTCAAACTAGTATATACACATCACAAATATATTTTTTTAAGAAAATAAAAGATTTATATTATCTTCAAAGTATTTTCATATAAATATTTATTATCTTATACTAATAAACACATAAGTAATAGCTATAAAATTATTATGGATCTCCTTATATATGAAATAATCAACCTCAATGTGTTTCATCTACTTGTAAAACACAAAATTAATAGTAATATATCAAGTCATTAGATTATTACACTAAAGTGTCATTGATTATTGAAACAATAAATTCAACTCATCAAAAAAGTAAATAATTCAATAAAATTCACAAGTAACTGATATCATAATTTTATATTTTATATATGCACTTAATCTAGAAACAACAATCTTCCACTTACTATTCCAACAAACAAAATTATCTCCAATAAAAATACAAAACTCAATAATAGGTCTCCTCTGTGATGACAACAACCTAGCTAAAATTTAAGTAAGTCTACTTAAACTATGTCCATGGTCTATGAAAGAAATGTCATATCCTGAAGCTCTCTTTATAAATCTAACAATTCGATAAATTATATTTATATAAATCTACCTGAGAGAATCTAAAAAAATCAACTCAAGTGTTCATATTTATAAACAAATTTATACTCAAATCAATTGGTAAGTCGACTAATACACAGCTCAACATGCCAAGCATATATAAAATATCTAGAACATACCTCCTTTAAAAAAAATAATCATACTTCCTGAATATGAAGGTTAGATAGACATAAGATATCTCAAATCTTTTATCTATAAATTAGTCTACAAGAACAACCTTACTTGAGATATAGCTAACTAATCATTATTAATAATAAAAATATCATTAATATATATCATTTAATAATACATAAAAATTATTTGATCCATAGTGATAAAAAATAAGAATAACTTAATACATATCTCATAATGTTTAAAAACTAGTAATTGCTGAAGATAATTGGCTAGACTACACCCAAGAAGATGGATTCATGCCATAAGTGTCTTCTGATATCTACAAATCATACATATATTCTTTGATATGATAATACCCAGCAACCATTTCATAAATAACTCATTAAGATTACTATGAATAATATAATTCGCACGTCTAATTAATAAATAGTCGACCTATGGGAAATAATAATAGAAAATAATAATTGGATAGTAATCAGTTTAGCCACAAGAAAAATAAATTAATAATTCACATCATATGTCTATGCAAATATTCAACCAATTTAATTTTAAGTCCATCAATATTTCCTTCATATCCAACCTTTACAATAAAAAGCATCAAAAAATAAAACTAAGAGATTGAGAATGCAGATTATTAATATGCATGCTACTCAAGTTAGTTTAGATGAACAAATTGAAAAGAATTTTTGAGATTTGTTTGAGACATTAATTCAAGAAATCTTCTTTGCTTGTAAGATTTTTCTGAAAAAAAAATTTAAATAGTCATTCATAAAGAAAAAAAAAATCAGAATGAGAATATTCATGGAGGACGACAAAGTTTTAAAAGTTCAAAACAACATAAAGATTCCTATTTTGATTTTTTTAACACATTTAATAATAAAATATAAATTATTTGATAACTTAATCAATTAAAAGTAATAGAAGTCAAGTATATATTTTTTTATTACGAAATAAAATTTGAGTTATTATCATTGTCAAAATATATTCATGATATAACTGAGTGACGATCATTATATGAATCATTATAATATTTACTAATTTATATCATTGTCTTTATCCAAATTTTTAAAAGGCAACCATATTTTTTTATAATATTTACTAATTTATCAATCTAAAAATTCGGATTTAGTATTTTCCTATCATCATATGTCTAAAGCATGTCAAACATCTCTCTCCAATTTTGCCTTTTATAGTACTGATACATATATATTTTTAATTCTCTTATTGATAATTATATTCTATGTATCCTCCCACACATTATGTCTTGTTGTAATTAATCATACTACATCACAAAGCATGATTGATCTTATTATCATCTTATAATATTTTTATGTTTACCTAAAGGTCATTCTTATATCACATGAGACTCATAATATTATCATTCATTTTATCTAGTTAATAATATATCATATGTTTCACATCTTTTTTTAATTATGATATTCTAAATTAAAGATATTCAATATTAAAAATAAATAATATTTTTTTGATTTTAAAGCCATGAGTCTCGATTGATTATCTTTCCCTCTTGAGTTAATATTAAAGCCAAAAATAAAATATTATCTTCAATCGACTAATTTTAAATTTTCTCTAATATAACTCCCCACATATTTAAATTTTGACCAAAGTATTCTTTATTTTTATTCATTAGGATAATATCTTCTGTGAATAGCATAACCAAGATATATCTTCCAAAAGATATCTTGTCAACTCATCTAGAACCATAAGAAATACTTACAAAGTTAACCTAGATATATAGTCTACTATAAATTAAAAATTTATTTGATATATCTCCTACAAAGAAAATAATTGTTATAATATTATCATACTAACCTTAATAATATCAACATAACAAAATGATACTTCTTTTTTTTTTAACATCCATCAAATAAACTCCCAAGAAAGTTTATCATATCTTTCCTAAGTCGATAAATATCATATATAGATATTTTTGCTTTTCTTTATAATTTTTTATAATTTATTGAAATAAGAAAATAATTTTGATAACAAATCTATCATACATAAAACCAAATTGATTCTATGATATAGTAATTTAATTTTTAGAAATTTCAATCTATTACTTTCTTTAAAAACTATATCATTTAATTCATCAATTTTATTTATTTATAATATCAATAACCTTGAATATTATTTTTATTTTTATAAATTAA
This sequence comes from Sapria himalayana, assembly GCA_029783825.1. NCBI lineage: Eukaryota > Viridiplantae > Streptophyta > Magnoliopsida > Malpighiales > Rafflesiaceae > Sapria > Sapria himalayana. Next base: position 2,740,062 of record JAREIK010003173.1, read on the forward strand.
TAGGATGAAATTATCTCAAAGAATAATATTTTATTAGTATCTAAAATTTTATCAACATAGTTAACTATTAAATTTCAAGTGTTTTCGAGTGTCAAAGAAAATCTCCAATAGTTTAGATATTTTTACTACCATTATTTAAAAAAATATATATTTTACTTCTTTAATATTAACTCTATGATGTAAAGCATAATATTTTTCTATTTTAAAAAACAAATCCCTAAAAATTCTACTCCTTTTTCTTTAGTAAATTTAAAGATGTATCCCTCCTTCATTAGTATATAGTATGTCATATATCATCATATGATCTTGTTAACTATGTTGTTACTCAATCATTAATCATTCTTTAAAAATAAAAAAGACTCAATTTTATTTTTTGCCAAATTTTAAATTTATATTTTACTTTAGATGTGTCAACTAAGTCAATACCTGGGCATGGCCCACGGCACAGCACAGTTTAGCAATGTCTAGCACTGCACGACACAGTCCAAAACCTTGTCTGGTTATAGACCATACCGTCCATTGGCAAGACTCGTGTCATGTTGAGCCGATGCAAATCATACCTCATGTTGGGCTAAGCACAACCTACGTGCCTGGCCCGGTGGTACGGTCCACCATCCCAATGACCCAATATCAATAACAGTCAGCTCTTGGGTCATGGGTCTAGTACTATCAGGTGATAGCCAGATGTAGCAGTTATTTTTTAAAAAACCAAACACATAAGTCGGATATTGCTTAAGTAGCTGGTCACAATTGAGCAACTAGACCACCCCCACCTAGCAGATTGTATTTTCAAGCAACCGAGGAGGTAGGGGAGGCCTGGCTACCCAGCACGGTGTGGCATAGCCCTGTACTTTGCGTGCCAACTATGTCATGATGGGCATGCAGTCTGGTTCCCATGTCGAACCCGACATAGTGGTACGGTCGTGGCACACTATAACAGGTCATGTCGTGGCCAGCTTGACACCTCTATTTTATACAATGTGTTGCACCTTAACATTCCATATCAAACTTATTTTTATATCACTTTTAATTTTCTCTCCTATTTTTTTTGCATCTTTTTTTATTAAATTTTTCATGAGTTCAAAAACTATTTGTGCTAATTTTTTTATACCCTAGATATTTATGACTATATCATTGATTGACTATCTAATATCATATTTTCAAATCTATTACTCAACATTGCTTCATCATATGTTAAGATAGAAATGTAAGAAAATTCAAGTTAATAAATAAAAAATAAAACAAAAAATTGAAATGATATAGATATAAAATAGAACACACATCTCGAATTTTATCATGAAGATCACATACCTCTATAATTATCATGTCATAGGTTAAAAAAGATTTTGAGAATAACCTTGTTACTTAAAATAATTAGTATTAATTATTTCAAGATTAAGCATATGATAGATAATTTGATACAATAAAATACAAATTATTTCATCCTTTAAAAGTTTAGGGTAATTTAATTGTCATTTCATAAGCAAAAAGACAATGTTGCCATATATCATGAATGTCGTAAAAAAAAAGAACACAATAGATAATAGTCTAGCTCCATGCTCAATGTATTACATTTTAACACACCAAGTTAAGAGGGCAAAATAATATGTGGATGCTCACAAAGATTTTGATGCTATTTCATATTCATATATAGAATTATGTGCCAATGTAATTAAATTTTTATCATGTCATCTCATTTACTAATGCATTAAGAAAAGAACCTGCATTCTTCAAGGAGCAATAAAACAGAAACAAAACCTGTGATGATTCCATATTGTTTGGAGCTGAAGCCCACAAAGAAAGCTCCTCCCCACCATCAACATTTCCAAACTGCAAAAAAAAAAAATATTCTAATAATTAGAAAACATTTTTAAATCACTAATTTTTCAGACAAAATGAAATAAAAAAAAATTATTATTAATAACTAGATGTCATACCAAATGCACAAGTTATCGCTTATAGCGCAGGTCAGTGAGAGATTAATATATCAACTGACTTATCCCCAAAAATCACAAAGACTACATCTGATGAGTCTCGAACTCAAAAAATTACAATCCTTGAACAAAAATATTTGTCATCGCGCCAAGGCATGACCTCCAATACATGCATATAATACAAAAAATTCTCAGTTAATCAGTCATCCTAGTACTATTCTCACTCAATCATTATTGTTAACTAATTCTTCTAAATATATGTTAAGAGCAAAAAAGTTGGTGCGACAGGCCTTCAAAGTACATTAAGAAAAAAAAAATATGGTGAGAACAATGTAGCAAGAAATTAAGCATAGTCTCAGTTGAAATATACAAAAAATAGAAAAAATCACAAAACTATTTTATAATTCACACAATGATATTAAAGTAGTGACATAGTGTGGTTTGGTCATATTCAAGTTAGACATATAAATGTTTCAGTTCCAAAATAAAAAAGAGGAAAAATGAAAATTACAAAAAAAAAATCAAAATTAAAATTAGTTTTGAGATAGTCAATAGAATTATATCACTCAATTTAACAAAAGATTTTGTCCAGAATAAAGCTGAATGAAGAAAAAAATCATATAAATGACCTCGGCTAGCTTTGGTTTAAAACATAGTGACGGTCAAGAAAAGTGTTACAATGCAATTCTCTTTAATTGTGATAGTTGGTAATTAGAGATGTTAATTTGATGGAGGAAACTTGACCTGGCCCAAAAATAGCTAGCCCAACCCAGTTTAGTAACCAGAGCAAGCCAGATACATTTTGGTGCAGACTAGGGTGCCTGGCACGACAAGGCACCAAAACAAATTTATCACCACAACAAATCACCCAATGAATCAAACAAGTAATCCAAAACAATTTTATCAGACCAAGAATGATGATAAGAAGACATCTATCTATGTGTTACCTCTTCCTTTCGACTGAAGGACGGTCCCAAATCATCAGTAAACTGCACGAGTAAACTATCTCCCAAACGACTAGCCAGAAAAAACAATGAACATCCGATCCTCGTAATGCCCTAGACAAAACTTCAGAGTTTATATTAACAAAACAATGCAATTAATCAAAGCTAAAAATATTCAAAGCAATGAAATAAATTTAACATGAAAGAAACAATGTAACAAACCGAAGCAAGTACTGAAGCCTTAGATTTTGAAAGATCAAGCCTTTGCACAACCCTTCAAAAATAATGTGGAATCAATATGAAAATCTACAAACCAATAAAGAAAAATGTGGAATCAATTAGCACCACATCATCTATAAAGATATGATATGGAGGATTCCTTGTAAGTATGAAAAGGAGAAACATAGACAAAAGAATTGGGAAATTTGAATTTATAGAAGGCAAAATAGCTTGCATATGCATTATTGATGAGGAACCCCCCCCCCCCTCTCTCTCCCCCCTCTCCCTCTCTCTCTCTTTGTCCCTCTCTGTCTCTCCCCCCTCTCCCTCTCTCTCTCTCTCTTTGTCCCTCTCTGTCTCTCCCCCCCCCTCTCCCCCCCCTTTCCCTCTCTCTCTTCCCCCCTCTCTCTCTCTCTCTCTTTGTCCCTCTCTGTCTCTCCCCCCCTCTCCCCCCCTTTCCCTCTCTCTCTTCCCCCCTCTCTCTCTCTCTTTGTCCCTCTCTGTCTCTCCCCCCCTCTCCCCCCCCTTTCCCTCTCTCTCTTCCCCTCTCTCTCTCTCTCTCTCTCTCTCTCTCTCTTTGTCCCTCTCTCTCTCTCCCCCTCGGACAATTATCTTGTATTTTATCATCTATAGGAATTATTTTAATTTTCTTCTTATAATTTCATTTATAATTCTAATATTAATATTAAATATTTTCTTCATTGTTCAAAATTGTTTGACATTTTTTTGTTTCTATTTTTACTAGCTCATCCCTTATTATCTCTTGGCTCATCATTTATGGGTCTCAGGACTTTGAAGTCGAAGCAGGTAAAACTCTCATCCCGGTAGTATGAGTAGAGTGATTGGCAATGATATTTTATGACAAGTGTATCCAACATATCCATGATGATCAATTTGTGTTCCTAGGATTGGGCGGTCTTGCTTTTTTTTTTTGCAATTGAACTGCTATATTGTTTGTTGAGATTGCTTGACAATTAATGACTAATCTTCATCTAACTTTTCATTCTAATTTAGACTAAAACAATATTCAAATACTTAGATATGAAATGGTAGAGATAAAAGATTGGAAATTTAGATATATCTTATATTCTCAATATGACAGACGAGGAAGAACTAGAGGTTGGGAAGGAGAATTAGTTATGTCGCCATGTAATCTCAACAATTATCATCCATCACACATTCCTAATGCAAATAAGTAATTGACCATGACAACTTATAGTTTCACAAGTGTTGAGAATATGTATTTTATTAGAATTTGATTTAATGCTTCAAGTTCCCATGGTATATATGTTATATCATATAGTTAAGCATGTACAATAGTGAAAATCATGCTTTTTCAAATTGCTTCTCTTATTGCTTTACTACTCAGCCTCAACATTTCATCATTATGTCCCTTCTCAATAATGTTATTCTCATTTAGCTTCTCATAATTATTTAGTTGCCGTTCTCCTAATTTTATAAATAATGTTTAAATTTTATGTAAAATAAAAAAAACAAATATTTTTTGTCGGTGCCACAATTACTCTTATGGTATAACTTCAAAATTTTTCTACTTCTTCAAATCATATCCCATCATCAAAAAGTAGTCAACTTTACTTCTTTTCTTTTATTACGGTGGGTATCCATGTTAGTCTGGATCAGCTGGCATGCACATCAACTAATCACATGGAGAGATGGATCTTCTACCTTATTTCATCTCCAGGTATGCCTATTGCCTACGTTGGTTGAAGATGAGATTCGGACCTAGGATATCATGTCCTAGATTTCATTCCCAACTACTTCAACAAAGCCTATATTGGCAATTTGTTTTACTTATATTACTCTTATATGTATAGATCATCAAATAAAATTCACTTTTCTTAAAAAAAATGTTAATAGTCTTAATATCAAAAGTTAAACCAAAGTATATAATATAAATTCTCATATTACTTTGAACTTTAAAATCTCGATCATCATGAATTCCTTCGTACTTGGCCTTATTCTTACTACATGATATTTGCAATCTATGTTGCACGGATACGCCTAGGAACTGCCGTGGACACGGCGACACGGGTCGGATATGTGTCTGATACGCCATGTGGCATATCGGATACACGTCAGAGACATATCCGACGCATTGTTCGGAAACAGTCGTCGTTAACAACAGACGCATCGTTTACTAACTGACGCATTTTTATGATTCTAACATATCGGAAATACACTATATATTAACTATTACTCCTACATCTCCAACAAATTAAGAAGCACACCGCCGATAGTGAGTTGCCGACAAACCGATTGCGAGAAATAGTTGTCAATTGTCATTGCATCAAACGGGGAGGGGAGGAGCATACCGCCGACGCGCCGACAATACCTAAGGTAACCTAATTCTATAAAGGGAAGGGGGGGTTTGGAATCTGTATTGAAAGGGAGGAGAGTTCGAAAATCAAAACTATAAAGGGAGGGTGGTGGGGGGGGGGGGGGGGGGGGGGGGGGGGGGGGGTGTTAGAAGGTTTAAATTTTTTTTACATTATTTTAAAATACAGAATTTTAAATTATTTTAAAATACCTAATATTTATAATTAATAATTTTTATTTTTAATTTTATTTTTTTATCATGACGTATCCTATTCGTATCCTAGTTTTTTAGAATTTGTCGTGTTCTCGTATCCTGTCGTGTCGTATCTCCGTGTCCGTATCCGTGCAACATAGTTTGCAATCCCACCAATACAATTTTTTTAGAAAAATTTCAAGAGCTATTACCTTCAAAGAGTCAAAAAATAATATTCATGAGAATAATTTTAAGAAAAATACATGGTAATTACATGCAATATTTCTAACTCTATAATTAATATTACATTCATGGCCTTATCTACAAAACCTACGAACAACAATAACCCATGCTACATCTAAGTTAGATAAAAACTCATGCTCATATGGGTATGGTGATCAATAAATCCCTTGCGACAACATACATATAATAATTCTCGAACCACTATAAAAATAATTCTGAATACATCTATATTAAAATAAAAAGTCATGCTCATATGGGTTTGGTGATAATAAAATCCCTCGCGACAACACATTACACATATAATAATTAATGAACCACTCATCCATGCGTTACTCAAACCAAATTTTGGTGTGACAGAGGATATACACACATTCACATATTAACATATCATGGAATGTTGGGGAATATAAATACAACATAAACACAAAAAATGGTTGTAGCAGAGAAGAAAACCTATTAGTAAATGTGTGAAACTATTTGTCAAGCAAGGACTAGAAATAAGAAGTGCATAGTGCGAAAGCCATCATCTTTCACACCCACCTAGCAGAAATCCACCAGCTATAAACTAAAATTCATTTCTTTTGCAAACAATCATTGTCATCGTACTACTCAAATAAATAGTTGATGAGCCTAGGAACATGCCTCATAACTCTAAAAGTCATGGATGCAATAATAAGAGAGATAAATCTAATGGTAAAAATACATTGTTACGATCCAAAATATTCATATTCTGTGCTTCAGTACATGACAATCTTTCCATGTTCACCATTCTTACACCTAACTCAAAATACAAATGCTAAAAAATATTTAATTGACAATGATTTATTTTCTTATATAAACTTTTTAAAATACTAAATTTCCTTTTAAAATTAAAGAAATATATCATCTAACAAGTCAGATCTCATAATAACTTTGAAATTAAATATGTTTGTACGAGAAAACTACTAGGATGATTGATCACATAAAAAATCTATGTGTTACATGTATTTGTCAGAGATCATATATTTGTGCGATAACCAAGGATTAAAATATCGATTTCTACGGATATATCGGTACTTGAATTTTATGAATATATCGGATATATCGAAGATATATCGGTGTGTATATATATATGAGCACCAATCAAGGATAGATATATCGGTCTTAATAAATATATCGATACTTAGAATTTAAGGATATATCGGAGATATATCGGTGGATATATCGGAAATTTTTATCATTGGCGATAACAAGTATCTTCATCTAAAGACGATATGTCTCAGGTTCAAGACTAATCAAACATAGTCTCTCCCAATCCTAGATCTTAAGACTGTCGAGATATTAATTGTCTTTTACACTGGGTAAGACTGGGTACTGGCAAACATAGTCTTTTGAGGATAAGATTGTCGAGATATTAATCTCTCCCAATCCTAGATCTAGTACTAGAGTAAATGTATTTTACACTGGGTACGAGCACCATCATCTAAATAACTCTTAAAAATAAATAAATAAATAAATAGAGAATTACACAAAGCCTCATTTAGATTAACATATCAAAGACACAATTTTTCATTTATTCAATTTATCCCACTACCACATTCAACACAATCGAATATGTTACATATAGCATTCACATATTGCTTTATTTCTTATTATTTTACTTTGCAATGAGATCAGAGAACAACCAAGATTTATTAGATTAAACCTTGTTAGTATAATGATATACAGCTTTGCCCTTGGAAGATACCATCTAGTCTTTTGAGTGATATTGTCTCTCATAATAAATAAGCTGCTGAACTAGTCCTAGTCCCAAAAAAAAAAAAATCCTAATAAAGCAAGACATAATTATAGTCTTTTGAATGTTATTGTCTCTCAAATATAAAATGAGCAAACAGACCAACCTTCCATTATAAATGAGAGTCAGCAATAGAAGTTCCCCTGTTTTTGTTGACAACAATGCAACATCATTTAACAACCAAGTTATGCTTGCAGTATCAAGTTCCACACTAAAATCTGCCCTTGGAAGCACTTGACTGAGAAAAAAAAAGATTTGAGATTAAGAATAAAATAACTGTTGGAGATAACATTTAACAGGGAGAATGCAATAAACCAATCAGAGACACGAACTAATGTTTGTGATGTAGAGTAGATGAAGAGGGAGAATCAAAATCAAGACCTGCTATCAAAAGGAACAGCATATTGGTTTAGAGCCAACATACAAGATGATGACTGCACAAGAAAAAGTGATAATGAAAAAAGGAGGTGTTAATAAATTGAGAGAAAATTTAAAAGAAATATCATTTTTTATGCCATCTGGATAATGGATAATGAATATTGCATATCGGTTTAAAGCCACAACCTCACTGTGATAATGGATGGTGTTCGCCCCAATCACAATAACACCCCCAGCTGGGGAAGGCACGGCAAGTAACTTGAAAGAATCATGTGGGAGATTCTGATAGAAAACACAATTGAAAAGAAAAAAACATCAAGAGAACACCTAATGCAAGAAGCAAAAGTTGACCTCTCGTCTCATTTAAAAATACATATCATGTTGAGTTACAGTAGAGGTGTCAATTGGGCTGAGCTACCAAGGCATGGCCATTGGCACAGCCCAGTTCAGCCGTGCATGGCCCGGCATGGCATGGTTTGGAACCGTGCTTGGTCCCAGGCCGTGCCAGAACATGGCACGGTTCATGTCGTGCTGGGCCGGCATGAGCCGTGCCTCGTGCAGGCTAGCACGACCCATGTGCCTGGCCTAGGGACCCAAGAATGGGTAATGGTCACGGGTCAACTCCCGTCGGATGCCTGCACGACATGGCGGGTTATAATTTTAAAAAAAAACCAACCACGTAAGCCGGATCTTGCTTACGTGGCCGACCGCAATTGGCCAGCCACGTCAACCAGCCACCCGTTGCATTTTTACGCAATAGGTTCCTTAGGGACGGTCCGACACGATCCGGCACGGCCCTGCACTCGGACGTGCCACCCTGTAGTGCTAGGGCCTACCAAATGATTCCCGTGCAATCATTGGCACGACACTGTAGCATGGCCGTGCCTAGCAAAAACGGGGTGTGCCAGCACGGCCACTGTTATATCACAGATTCACAATCTGACGCCAACAATGCATCTAAAGCCCATATCCAACCACCTCATATTGCGGATGAAACATGAAGAAATATTTAAGTACCGCAACAGCCCATATGATGGTAGGTTGCTTCAAAGTTTTGCTTATACTAAGAGCAGAAATGATGCATGTATGATACTTGGATGACATCCGACCAGTCCAGGTTAGCTCCGGTTCGTGAAGGACGACTATCACAGGCTCAATATAATCTGTGCAAAATAACAGATCAGATGCGTAGAATCAGGACCAAAAAAATGTACACGGTCCCAAATAAATGAGGCATAAAAGTAAAACAAACTAAAAATTTTTAATGAAACCATGTGCCCATAACCAAAGCCAAGATGTTTAATCAGGACAGGCTAAATTTAGGCCAGGTTTTGTTCTAGATTTTAGGCCTTCCCATATTGCCCAAGCTAAGTTGTCAGCACAACATACAAACAATATCAATCTTTAGGTGGTATTATTAATAATTTCCCTTGCACAGTTTAATATAACCTCAGCCTGACTATTTTTCAGAAAACAATTATTACTACACATCAATAATCTCACCCACCACCATATTGCTAGGAAAAGAAGTCTTCCATGTGTTGACAATGGAAAATGATTATCTAATGATCGCAAAAAAGTATATATATGCAAATACATACACACAGGCATATATATACACACACATACACACACGCACACAATGATAAATTAATATGAGGTAGCATTATGTGAGGCATCATAGAGGCTCGAGGAGAAAGGATGAATGTGATCAAGATATGTGTAAAATTCAAAAGCATTAAGAATAACAATGACTCAATATCAAAAAATATACATACAATATCCTTATGTAATGGAGAAATCCTATTAGGGCAACCCACATAATGTATGGTTCTATCAACATAACATTAAAAAAAATTAATAAGCTGAAAGACAAACTGCAATACCCTTCTAAAGTTGATGCAATAAGCTCAAAACATTAAATTTAAAAGAAATAAAGATAAATTAAGATTTATTCAAGTTCTTTATAAAAATATATATTAATTATCATCTTGTCTGAATATATATTATAACAATGATTTCATCATGAGGGATGAACAGTTCAATTCTATGAGTTTCGTCAGCTCGTAAAATATTGAATTAAAAATTATTTATCTCAATATCTATTATAATATAGAATAATAGGCAAAGATAATAAATATTTGATCTTCTTGAATAAGTATCAGATTCAAAATATCTTACAAGTAAACATCCTCATCACCCTAAACATTGTATATATATTGAAACTTAAAAAAATATATCTGTTTGTTACTCTTTCTTGAAACAAGATTGTCTTCAAAAAAAGTATATGATTTATTAGAGATCTCTTCTCATTACAAATTTGTTTACAACTCAGATCTAAATAATAGACTAACTATGAATATTCATGATCACAAAAAGAGATTTCAAGCCAAGGAGACCATTTCACATATCACAGTATGTGAAGAGTCATGTCTATGTGAACTTGTCGAAAAAAATCTAAAAATGCCTAATTATATATATATATATATTATATTATATTATATTTGAATGAGTAATAATCAAATATTTAATCTTTTATATGATTCTTCGGTAAGTAATAAAGTCAACTACAAGAGTTATGTCGGAACTCAATGGTAAAATTAGCACATGCATCATTACAAGTATATGTTGTAACACAACCCAATAATTCAACACATGTAAGACTATTGAGTACATATCTCCTCTATATCAAAAATAGATCTCTTGAAGTAAATCACATATATATTTAAAAAAATCTGAGTTTCAAAATTAATATTTATAAATTAAAATCATAAACTGTCAAACTTGTGACCAGTCGACAGTTGACCATGCTAGCCGCGCCAGCAGGCTGCATGTAGCCTCCAAGCACGACCCGAAACAACACAGCACGACCCAGCATGGCCCAGTCCAAATATGCACAGAACCCTGGCCGGCCGTGCCAGCATCAATCAAGTAGTGCCGTGTCAGACACGGCACGGCACGACTCATTTGACACCTCTAATCAAACTTGACTACCTCCATACAAATGGGGATTGTATTAGTAGTAGAGCCAAGGAGATGCTCAAAGTAATTAATAAATTCCAAGGCTACTGCCTCTAATAAAAATGGTGGGTTCGTCAATTTCACGAATGACAGAAACAGTTGTAATTTTTCTGTAGCTTTGAGTTCATCATGATATGAACAAATTTCATGTGTTTATCACTCTCCTTCAAAAATACTTTAACTTGGCTTTTTACTTTAGAAACATTAATGCAAACTGTTGAGGGTATTAAGTGTCGTGCATTTTGAATCTACAATCTGTAAGTTCCAAGCTTTCCCTTGAATAGAGAGCAGATCCATATTGTCTAGCCACATGTTGTAGAACTTAAAATAAAACTATCATGCATTTTGATCTCCTAGCGGTAGCTATTATGCCTGAATAGTGATCACAAAGAAAGCAAGGGGAAAAAAAAGTTTAAGTGTCCAATCTTGTGTTGGACCATTCATGATTCATTATTATTAAATCATATGTATTTAATATTTTTTCATTTATCCATGTGGGGAGAGATCCGGATAATTGAACATATTTAAAACTCAACTTGGAACAACGGTCAATAAAGTCAGCATTTTTGTAATTGCCCAATTTAGTTGGTATATTCTTTATCTATAAGATATTATTAGAGAATTAAGAATTCATATATAGATCATCTTATTTACTAGAGAGAACATATCTGGATAATACACACAGAATAACTGAGTAATTCAACTCATTATTAGCTTCGTCTTAAGATGATCTATTTTTACATCTGGACATGCCTTCTCAGTGAACATGCATATGCAACCAACAACAAATCTTCTAAAAAATCATGATATTAATAATTAATTATCTAGTCTTATTGAAGGATGTAATATTTATTTATTCTAACATGACATGATTTCATTCTTGGAGATATAATATCTCATGAATAGGCATAGATATCCTAAAATCATCAAGTGTGAATCCTCTTACTATATATATCTCATCTTAAGAGGTCTTTCTTTTCATTTGGACATGTATTCTCAATAAACACCAACATGCGATTAATAATAGACTTTCTCATATATCGTGATACTAGATCTCATTTCTCATTGAAGAATATGTCATTTATCTATTCCAACATTACATGGCTTCATTATTGGCGAGATAATTCCTCAAAAAAAAATGAATATCCTAAAATAATCAAGAGTGAATCCGTTCACTATAAGTCTTGTCTTAATGTGATATATCTTTTCATCTAGACATGTCTTCTTAATGAGCATTCACATGCAACTAATAATAAATTTTCTCATATATCATGATATTAGTTCTCGGGTCTCATTAAATGATATGGTATTTATCTATTCTAAAATGACATAACTTCAATATTGGTGAGATCATACCTCAGAAATAGATATAAGTATCCTAAAATCATCAAGAGAAATATTATAAAAGTAAAATAAAATAAAAAATATATATACGATAATACCTGTGAGATTGGGTGTTGAATACAACTTTTTTTTTCCTTCCAGAGAACAATAAGAAAATTAAGACATGAAGAATCAGTTGTAACATTATCTAGCTCCTTGTAACTCGCCTATGATCTGAGCAAGCTATATATGTTTCATCCTCCTAGTATAGGTCCAAATCCTAGGTCATCTCATAGTCTTCGACTCATCATAAATTTAAACTAGAGTAAACTCATGATCTATTGTATCATCCGGACTCGAGTGAGATTTTCTCTCATAAAAAGTATCTCTCTCCAAAGTCAAAATCAATACTTATTGATACATGTCATGACTCCATAGGAATATCATCATAATATATACTAACAAATTCAGAAGTAATGAATGGGTGACTTTATATCCTAGATGGAGGTTCAAGTGAAACTACTGAAAAATAAAAAAAATAATAATGAGCCCAGATATATCTTCTTGACTCTTACTCTTTTCGGGCCGACTAAAAAATAGCTTATTATTGAAAAAAATAATATCGGAATTCACTAAAATTCAACTAATTTCGAGTGAAAAATACTCGCACACTCTCTAAATATTAGAGTGTTCAACTAATTCACATCTCAAAACCAAGTACTAATTTACCTCATTCATGAAAGAGATCGTAGACAAAACAAGTACTTCCAAAAAAATATAATTCATTCCAAGCCGGTCTGGTTAAGGTCCAGACTAGCTTGGATGATGTCCAAGCTAGTTTGGGTTGGTTAGTCTGGTCATAATTAGCTCACATGAGTCGAGGTGTTGGTATGTGTCATGCCGCATCTTTTGCAGCATGCTGACTAGAAACCCTAGCTCAACACAACCCAAGTTGTGTCAGGAGCTGGCCCGCACCTTTTCAAGGCATGGTTCTAGCTGTCTCGGGCATTGATGGAGGCTGATTTTCATAGGTCACGCAAGATCATGTTGTAGGCCAATTTTAATGGATCATGCAAAGCCGTACCACTAGCTGGCCGACCCATTGGACACCTCTAGACTCAACAAGTTATCTCAACTACATGAGCATACGATTGATAAAATAATTAATGATTAAATCTATATTTTCCTAAAAATATTTTAAAATATTCATTTCAAATAAGAATGACCGAGTTATCTCAATCAAATATTTATTCTTTTATTCGACCACCTCATTCTAAGAGTATATCAACACAGAAAATTTAATAAATAATCTTATAATTCATATAATAAGTATTAAATTTATATAACATATATTCAAAAGTATTGTTACTCCTTATTTTTTTTAATATTTTTATTAAAATAATTTTTTATTATTTTATAAAATATTTGCAGATTGACAAACATAAGTAATCTATGACGAAAAAGAAATACAAATGTGTACCATGAGCAGTCATAAAGCAATGTGATCAAATATGTAAAGCCCTCTATGATGAAATCTATACTAAATTTTCATATGTTTAAATATATAAGATTGAATAAATTTTTTCTCACACCAGACTAATAGACAGAATTGGAAGCTCTGGTATATTTTCCCAAGTGACATATCTTATATTGTATTGTAGAAATATATTTAAGATTATAGTACAATATATTCAACTTAATTAGTTATGAAAGATCAAGTTGAGGATGCAGAAGTAAAAAGTCACACGCACTCAAAAATGTAGAAGAAAATTCTATCATAAGAGAGGAGATAAAATTCACATTATTCTATTCCAAATGAAATTTTTCTCGGTCTTCCAATTCATCAAAGATATATCAATAGATAAAAAAATAAAATCAAACTTAAATTGCTTGAAAAGGCAATTCACTAAAAACTTACTATCATTACAATCAATATTAAGAATAATATGATCACAAAATAAAAAATTAACTTAAATATTATCATATCTAATAGATTTAGAGAATTTATTACTGACTATAATAATATTCTTAGAATACGAAAAAATAATAATAAATAATTAACTATGATTACTTATGAAGTTAGTACGACTGTTGAATAGATAATCCAAGAATCTAAACCGCAAGTACAATAAACAAAACTAATGGTACATAAGAAATAAGAATTGTGTATTACTGACTTAGTAAAAAATTTTGTATATTCTTCTCTAGTAAGTCTCATGATTGATAAATTCTAAGATGACCCCTAGATGACTTTGATAATTAACCTATCTTTGTGTAGTACTCACATCCTCCTCTCTAAAAATAACCCTCACAAGTGTCTCCAGTGTGACTCATTCTCCTTCATTGTGTACATTGAAATTAGACTCTTCGCTCTACCTCTACTACGACAATATCTAATTATACTCAATCCAACAATTGAACTTAGAGCTTTCAAAAGAAATACTCAAAATTATCACTCAAATAAATAGTAATTTAATTTTGAAAATTTTCTAATACCCTAATTTGGGTTAGCTCAAATTCACACCAATTTAATTTTTTATGCACCCAAGTAGCTTAAAACCACCAAAAAAAAACTAGGATTTCAAAAATAAAATTGATTTTGCAAAATCATTTCCATGCATCACCTTTGCACTGTCATCGCACCACCAGTGCTCCACTATCTCTCCTGCACACAATAACGATGCCATGGATGTCCATGCACAACAACTATGCACAATTTGTGCACAGTCCATGCACAATAATCACGCAATATAATTGTGCATGATTTTAATCTCATCTACCTATAGGTGCATGCACTGTGATATTGTGGTACATGCATTTCTCTCTCTAGGGTTTGTAACTCTTCCACCACACTATAAAACCATGTAAATTTCAAGAATATGAAAAAGATAATAATAACTCTCAATATCAAAAAAAACATATAGACAATGCTCTTATATATTAGGCAAATCATATTGGGACAGCTCACAGACTAGGTGTCCTCGTCAACATAACATAAAGAATAAAAAATATATAATAAGCTAAAAAATAAATTATAACAATATGAATACAAACATTCAAGTTTGTTGAGATTTAATTTTATTTTATTATACTTTATCGTATTTTTCTTTACTTTGTTTGTATGGAAGTACCTGATATATGAGTTATCACGACTTGATATATATGTGTTACATTGTCATTTTCAAAGATAATGAAAATTAAACACTAAGTTTATACCTCTCTTCTTCTCCTTCTCTCCCTAAATTTCTATCTCCCTTATTTTATGCAATTCCTAAGACAGCCTATACAGGGCATTATTTTGGATGAATCATTAATTGATGTTGTGTTGGATAGCCAAAATTTTTCAAAAACTCATTAAAATTTTTGAAAATGCGTAATTCATATTTTTTTGGTGTACAATTCTGCACAAACATGAAAAAATCCACTGCCAAAATAAAGAGATTGGAATCGGCTTTATATAAGATGAAAATTCACTTTTAATACAGATAAGAGCATCATTCAAAAAAGATACAGCCTGAAGATGAGTCGGACTTACCATATAAAAATACAAAGTCTTTTACGTGCATAATTGCCAGGTCTCGTAGATTGATTATGTAGGATGACTTAATGCGAGCAGACGTAGCACCACATAAACTAAAAGGATCATCATCTCCGACCAAACCAAACCCAGCCTGAAACCAGGATCTCCATACAATATCAATATATCATAGCAAGTGTGGCAAAAGATTTGATCGAGCAAAAAAACTTATTGACAAATAAACTCTTCCCATAAAAATGAATTTAGAAATTACTATGTAATATTTATGTCCATGAAAATATTAAGTCCTGCATTTGATTAAAAGTCAAACACTAAATCGAGTAATAGAAAAAGCATTGTCATACACCTAGTCATTATGCTGATATTAAGTCACGCAGTATATTGAAAACACTATATTGACCACATACAATGCATGCTAAAAAACTTAGCCTCAGATACTCTGAGGCTCAAAATTAAGTGAAAAAATGAAATACACTCAAAAATGAAATACATCACACAAAAGAAAAAAAAAATGTATTAAATATTAATATAGTTTATTATATATGCTGATATTTTTTTTATTTATTATTATCGTATTTTATGCACACTAGAATATGTGAGTGCACAAGAGCTTGAGATATTATTTTGTGACCAAAAATATTCTTGTCTAGTCAATTATCCTAGTTTGAGTTAGACTTTAGTTATTGTAGATGAGATTGTGGCTAAGGTGAATACACTTGCTGTAGAACTTGGATCTACTACAAAAGATAAACAATAATTTTCTTTTTAAATCTATAGAATTTTTATATATTTCGAGAAATCAATCTTATCATCATAAAAAATAAAAGAATAATAATAATTTTTTAATTTAATACAAAAAAAAAATATGAAGAAAAAATAACTACCACACGAAAATTTATTTGGACGAAACATTTACAACTGAAGAAGTTATTTCATGTTCTATCACTCTTTATCGAAGCAATCAAATCGCGACACATAATACTTCAAATTTAATCTTTCATGACCAAATAGGACATTAAAAAATTAATATCATTTAATCAAAACAAAAAACTATGGCCATCCAATTTTCATCATCTATGTGTATGTCTAAGATTAACTAGTGAATATTTTCATTGAGGTATTAAGATAATTCATCAATTTCTCTTATAAGCTTAGAAGTGGCAAAAGGACTAGGCAGCCCAGCAAGGCCCATGGCATGACCAAACTTGTGGCTAGAAATGGTGTGGGGCATGTCAGGCCTAAATGGTTGTCCCATGTAACGCCAGACCAAGCAATATGGCAAGACTTGAAACAGCATCCTGCCTTGGCCGAATTAGGCTCAAGGTCACAATTCATGCTAGGGACATTAAGCAGGGCAAGCATAACCCATGACCTGACCACACCCATGTTCTCTTGATGCAAGATCTATTCCATTATTTGCATCATGTCAGCACTCAACCATCATAGTCATTGTCGATTGACAATGATGGTTGACTGACAAATGGTCCAAAAATTAATTTTTAAATCATATTACTAATAAAAAAAACTCTAATATAATATATATCTCTGATTTTCAAATATTAATACTCTCTACTCATAATTTTCTCTTTTTTTTTTGCAATTATTATCAGCTACATATTATAATTTTTACAATTAAATTTTTGGCAGATTCAAAATTATATAAATTCTATAAGATTTAATTTTATATCGATTCCTAATTAATGGACGATGACATCCCATAATCAATGAAACTTCAAAAGTGTTGTGCTGGTTGCTAATTTATTTAACAAGCTCTAAGTTTTTTTTGTCTTATCTACTAGCAGATTATTATAAATCATGTCTTGGTACAATGACATATATTTATCTATGAGCAATAAGTCTAAAGTTTGAAACTTGTCTAACATAATTTTTTGATTTTCGAAATTAAGAATGTCAAAATATTAATCTTTCTAGAGCTCACATTAAATGAAAGCCTTGTGCACTAAGTACTGTCTTTTTTTATAATAAAAAAAATTAAATTTATTAGAATATTACTCTATTATTCTTCCTACTCGTTCTAATAAAATGAATCCTAATAAATTTAATTAAAAAAATTAATATTTACTTATTTTGATTTAAATAATGATAATTCAACCCAAAAATCTTAAACTAGTTTGACTCTTAATTCTAGATTTCTTCATACACCTAAAAAATTTAGGATTAATAAACAAATATTTATAGTATGGCCTCATTTAATATAATTTTATATATATATTTATATATATATATATACACACACACACACACATACATACATATATTAGAGTAGTCAATAAAAATTATACCCAATATAAATATTATAAAATAAATATTATCACAGAACTAGTAATTGAATTGCACACCTATGGAGATATATTGAATATTACATTAAAAAAATTCAATGCATTAGAATCTAAAAAACTCACCTTAGTTATAATATCATTGAATTTGGATATAATTCTGATTCAATTAAACATTTCAATTGTGAGTACATATTTGTATGAGATGAAATGGCTAAATTGATTGTAACTATGGGTCTTATGCTTAAATTTATGGAAAAATATATTATCCTCACATATCATAGGATTCTTAAATCAACATATAAAATTAATATTATAAAATATTTTGAATTTTATCAAATTAATAATTCAGAATCTTAAAAAATAAAATAGAATAATGCGATGAAGTCCAATATATGTATTAACCTGAATAATATTTCTTTCTCATGTATCCCCTCCTACTATATTGATTCTAATTAAAAACAAAGAAAATATTAGAATTTTGTCAATATACATATTCATAATGACTTTGACATATATAAGTATCTAGCATTCATCTTTAAAAATATTATATTCAAAATAAAATATTTAGAATAATATTTAATTATGAAACATCGAATATCATATAAAATCCAAAGTTAGTGAAATAAAGTAAATATGCATGAATTACACTGAGATTAGTGATCACATAAAAAATCCTAATATTACATGTATAAATTGAAGATTGTCTTAGTGAAATAAAAAATATATTTATTTAAAATTGGTAAATCTTGGATTCAATACTCATCAGACACAGATTCTCAAATTTTCAGAGAAAAGCGTATCAAGATATTAATCACTTTCATACCTCACGCTGAGCAAGTCTTGTATATATTGGGTACAACTTTTATTTGATAACACCAAAAACAATAATATGCCAATAAATTTATTCGTAAAAAAATTACACAAGCTACTAGCTAAAATATTTTATGCTAGATGTAAGTGACACATCATAAAATTAATAGCATAAATAAGTTTAAATTAATTTTCACCTTATTAGAATTATTTGGGATTCTATAAATTTTATTAACACATATAATAAGCTTCAAGAATTTAATAGATTATATTAGCCAATATATCTAAAAAATAAAAAATTAACATTATGTCTAGTATAATTGAGATTCAACATATCTAAAATTAAAATTATATGTGAGTTACTAATATATTATATCTGATTTTGACAAAAATAAAATCAGGAGAATCTTAATATATATATATATATATATATATATATATATATATATATATATATAGTCGTACCTAATGAATAATGCTCTTGCTTAGCACAAAATTTAAGAAATACTAGTATCTTAATAATTTTATCCTCAAAAAGTAGAGATAATATATTTGACAAATCTCGAACCCAAAACTTATTATCCTTAGATAAAGGTACTTGTCATCACCTCAATACATGACATCTAAAATAATATTAATAATATAATATAATTGAGATGTAGAATTTTCATTTTTAAAAATCTTAAAGATTTAATACAAAATTATGAACTTGTGTTTGTCTGTATACACTCTCAGATCTTAAATGATATTTAAATGTATGTGTAATATTAGCAATTTATTTAAATAATATGTCTATTTGTCATGATCTTAAAAAATACATTCATCCAGCATATGGTAAGATTCATATGTTAATGTGCAGAACTAATATTATAAAATATTTTAAATTTGATAGAAGATTAATAATTCATGATCTTAAGAAATATTTTATAGTGACTGTAATATCCAATATATATAATTACCCAAAATAATATCTCCAGCATATATCACCAATTATTATATTAATTCTAACTAGAAACTTATAAATAAAATATTATGATTTTCTTAAATATTGTATTCTTTTGATGATTTTGTAATATATGAGTATTTATTGATCATTTTTAAGCAATATAAAATTCATAATAAAAATTTTAGTATAACATTTTATAATAATATAAATAATGATATTAGAATATATTTATTTGTAAGAACTATTATACAGAATCCTCTAGCTAATATATTTTATATTAGATATCTGTGTTACATCATAAACTTAATAGTTCTATCAACTTAAAATTAATTTTCAACTTATTAAAATCTATTCAAATGTTGATAAAAGTTATTACATATCTAGTAAATATCAAAAAATTAATAGCTTGTGTAAGTCATTATACTTGAAAATAAAAAAAAATTAATATAATGGTAACTATTGTTGAAATTCAATATACTTAATATTAAAATTGTATATTAGTTACAAATTAATTATATTTAATTTTATGAATAATGTTAATGAAATAGGCTTGATTTTTAAATATAATTGACAAGATTTTCATTTTTAAAATTCTTATATAATTTTTATAATACGGCCAACTTGTATTCATTTATATACACTCACACCTCTTACATTATACTTAGGTATAAATATAATATTGATGATTTATTTAAACAATATAGATAATATTCATATTTTTGTAAAATAATTATTAAGATAGATAAAAATATTTAAAATATTAGTTAACTATTATACTACTTTATTACTTAGATGTCTATATAAATTTTAGAATTAAGGTGAAAGGTATCACCAATATTATAACATTCATATATAGTTGCATGAACCAATCACAATAATAAAAAAATGAAATTTATAAATATTAGATAATGTATATAATTATTATAAAAATAACTATGATATTAATAGTATGCCTCTAAGTATTATGATTGAAACCATATTTGAAGACAATGAATTATTTATTTTGTTGCAGTTTTATTTAGTTTTTTTTTTTTGCTTTTTGATAGAAATATCCTACATGTAAGCTATCATAATTATTTTTGCTTATTATATAAGAATGTAAGTGATATATTATTTATCATCGAGTATTAATATTTTTAATTTTATTATTATAAAT
This sequence comes from Sapria himalayana, assembly GCA_029783825.1. NCBI lineage: Eukaryota > Viridiplantae > Streptophyta > Magnoliopsida > Malpighiales > Rafflesiaceae > Sapria > Sapria himalayana. Next base: position 2,761,178 of record JAREIK010003173.1, read on the forward strand.
TTTAAAATAGTATCAAAGATAGCATTGTTAACCCTAAAGTGTGTCCCCTCCCCTAAATTTCTTTTGTATTTTATATGTTTGGAATAAATGCACACAAAGAATGAAGCACGCCATCACTTTTTTGCAAGAGTCACACACCCACTATGTACAACTAATAGTGGGCTGCGGGCAAATGCATACAATCAACACAAGGTTGTGCAAAGTGTGCACATGGTGGAGTGCATGGTGGCAAGCATGTAGGTATGCACAATTGTGTGCATGGTGGTGAGCATGTAGGTGTGACAATTATGCACATGGTGATAATCATAATGATGTGCATGGTGACGAGGGGCAAAACCCCCAACTAGGTTTCTCTTTTTTCAAATTCAGTATTAAAAAAATAAAAAGATTAAACTTAATTCTATTTGATAGAAATTAGGATTGAATATCATATTATTTTTTGTAAGAATCAATATAAATTATCACAATTGAGATAGGTAGAGAAGAACCATAGTGACATACTCATTACAACAAAATTATCACATCAGAAACAGTTAGATATTATTTCTAGAAAAGATACTAAAAATATTACATGATAGTGAGAGAAATATGTTGGCTATCAAAATCATTTAAGAGTTCTTACAAAGTTAATCCATCATGACAATTACTAAAAATTAGTATACAGAACACCTCTCTAAGATAATGACAAATCTTTCTCTTCTTTCAAATATTATTGATTATGTCATGTATGCTCTCACTTCAGACTTCTTGATTATAAATATATAAACAAATAGTCATATCACTAATAATCATAGTTTATTCACTATGTTCTTTTTTTGTTTTGAAAATATTATTACATCGAATGGAAAATACTCAAAAATCATTAAATATTATACTATTTAGCTTAAATTTTTGTTACTTTATCATATCATGCTTATTCACTATTGTCTTATTAATTTACTTAATGAATTTTCTTTCCAGACAAATTAATTCTGACTTCGTATTTAATATTACTGATATTTATTTTTAGGATCAGAAAACTCTAAGAAAAATAATATTTAAGATTGAACAAACTAAATTATATATTCTCTTTTCAATGATAATATATTTCTTTGAATATTTAAGTGTTTTGAACCCATTACTTATGCATTCTCAGCTTTGTCACTCATCACAAATCAAGTTCAAAATACTTTAACATGATCCTAAAGGTATTTCAATTGGAAAATACCTTTAGACATTTAAAATAGAAAATATTATCATAACTTCATATTCTACATGTCAATCTAATTTGAACAAGAACTCATCCAACCTATAGGTGTCAAATGGGCCGGGCAGAGCCGGCCCGGCCCGTTTTTTTTAGCACGAGCATGCCTTCGTGCCGGGCCGGCACGGTTACTGTACCGTGCCGTGCCCGGCCCGGCCCGATTTAAAAAGCCGAGCCCGGCACGGCCCGAAGGCACTGCAGGCCATGCCGTGCCGGGTCCGCTCGGGCCAGAATTTTTTTTTTTTTTTTATAAAATATTAAAAAATATTTAAAATTTTAGATATTGTATAGTATTATATATTTATAATTTTAAAAATATTAAAATTTATTAAAATAACAAAGTTTAAATTTTTTTTTATGTAATATAAAATAAAATTAGTTTACATTTTATTATAATTATATAATAAAGTTATTAATTTTTAAATGAAAAATTAAAACAAAAAAATAAATAAATCAATACATTTTGTTAGTAAAAATAAAAATTAAATAAAACATAAGCAACTCAAATGAAAAATGACTAATCATCAATTTGAAACCGAGGGTCCGAACCAAACAAATTACAGTTTCAACACAACGTACAAACAAAGCATACAATCAATAAAAAAAACATCGAAAATAAAAAACAATAGATCATCATCAATCGTCAATCGGCATATCATGAGAATCATCAGCCGCAACATCAAGATTAGTATCATATGGATCATCATCATCGGCAATCAACTCCTCTGCCATCGCAGTGGATGCGACTGCAGTCCATGTCCCAGTCCCAGCTTCAGCACGATCATGGATGCTAAATCTCGAATCCTCTCAATCCTTCAAACAAGTCAATGCCTCAACAATATATGGACGTAATCTCGATCTCCTATCCGAAACCACATTCACTGCAACAGAAAAAGCAAACTCCAATGCTACGCTCGACACCGGAGGAGTCAGTAGATCCCGTGCCATCCTAGATAGCATGGGAAATATAAACTCATGATTTCCACCACTATAATAATTCAAGATTCTTAGTATCAAAATGTGATGGGATTGAGCAGTAATCGGTATCTAAGTACCGAGAAAGCTCGCTCCTATGTGATGGTCCACCCCCACGTTTCTCCCTCGCTAGCTGAATGAAAAAATCATCATCTCCGAATAAGGTATCAATGTCCGTAATCACAGTCTCACTACTACCACCACCATACCTAGTATCGTAGTATGTGAACAGGTCAGTCAACTTCTCGTGAATGAACCTTTCAGGTAGGTCTTCCAGGTTCATGCACGAGGAAATGTAAGTCAAGGTATTTTCTACCCCTTCCACCTTAACCCTAGGGTCCATGCATGCAGCGAGGCAATAAAGAGATGGAACGGTGGACCAGTACTTCAAGTACTTGGTTTCCATCTCTGCAACCATATGGTTAAGTGTCGGGTCAGCTCAATACTTCCTAAATATGCTACTAATGTTGCATATGCACCGGAGTGTAATACAAGTGGTAGGCATATAAACCGACGAACACATGTTCGTCGTGCCATAAAAAATCTTCAGGAATTTCATAAATGAAATTCCTGAAGCCCAGTCAGTGTCGTCAATAATAAGTTCGTCACTCTTACTATTGACGTAATCGGATATCACGTGTTCGTATCCAACACATGATTCTAACATCAGGTACGTGTAATTTCAATGATGTCTCAGATCCGATTGGAATTTCTTCTTCTTAAGATTCGCAGACAAACAGAGACTACCAAACTCTTGTTATCTGCGAGGAGTGCGAATATATTTTAGTGCATTATGTATATTATCCAACGCGTGAGAACACACCTTCATACCCGCTTGAACAATCAGGTTAATCACGTGACACATGCATCTGACATGAAAGATCTCTCCTAATGGTGCGTCTCTAATATTCCTAACAAACATGTTGATCGCTACTCCATTATTAGATGCGTTATCGAATGCGATACTAAAAATTTTATTTTGAATTTTATATTCCCTAAAGATTTTCATCATGCACTCAAAAGTGACCATGTCATCATAAGGATGAAGAATCTCAAAGAATCCTAAAATTTTTTTATTGATTGTCCTATTTGAATCTATATAGTGGCTGGTGAGACATGCATAAGAAGATTCATCGTGACTTGTCCATATATTGAACGTCACAGACACCACTCCACTATATGTCATAATATCCTTAATTATTTTTTGTTTTTCTAACTTATATATCTTTAGTATGTCATTCCTAGATGTGGACCTAGGAATCCTACGATATGTAGGCTGAAAATATGTTTGTATGATGTGCACTACCCTTGGATCTTCCGAAAATCTGATCAGAAGACACATCAATATAATAAGTCTGACCATGTTGTCCCTACCCAACTCGCTGGAGTATATGAAGGGAGTAAACTTTGAGACTGAACTTGGTCCAGTCTCAAAAAATGCAGTGTCAAGTTGGGTTTGCCTAAGATCTAATGGTCCATGTTTTTTGGTGCATTATTCAGCATGCCTCTTAAGGTGCCCAGTCCCAAACGAACTCTTACATGTTAAAAGTCACATACAATATTTGCACTGTGACATTTCTTGTTCCTCACCCCTAATATTTTTTTGTTTTATTATATTAAAATAAGTCCAAACTACATAAGTCCTCCTAGTTTTTTGTTTTTTAGAAGTTTGGGTTGAGATGACTGAAGAAACCAAAGTTTCAGCAGCCTCAGACCTCTGTGTAATAATTTCATTTTCTAAATTTAAATATGTTTCAGTTGTATTTATCATTTTTTATGATTTTTTAAGAATAATTTAATAAAGACTAGAAGACTGATTTTAATTTTTCTAATTTTGGTCTAGAGAGAGAAACTATAGAGAGAGAAAGTTAAAAAACGTAAAATAAATTATCCGGTAAAAGCAGTAAGATCTGTTACGTGCACGGTGCACCGCAGTCAAGCTCTAATGTTCAAAACTCAAGTCGAGATTCCAGAAAATCCAAGCCGAATTTCCAAAATCACGAGGCCCGAGAGAGAAGCAAGATTTTTGAGAGAAAAATAAAATGATTTGAGAGAATTTATGTTTATGAAAAACATAAATGTTAAAGAGGGGGGGTGAAATTTATAGATTAAAAAATAATAATTTTTTATAAAAAAAAAATTTTTTTAAATTTTTTTGATTTTTTTTTAATTTTTAGGGGGCAGAATCATGAGGGCCGTTGGTTTCTGCCCCCTAGTCGTTGGAGGCGAGATCCAACGGCTGAAAATATAATTTTATATTATTTTTTTTTCCTGTTGGGGGATCTGGGTCGGTTCAGACCTCGTGAAAGTGGGACCGCGGGTCGGGTCTGATTAGACCCGACCCGCGGTCTTTTTTGCGGGAGGGGCATGGGTCTATTGCGGGGTAGCCATGCGTAGGCAGTAGGCTCGACTGCTCGAGGGACACACAGCACAGGACAAACCCGTGCCGGTGTGCCGTGCCACGGGCCGAACCGTGCCAGGTCAGGCACAGCACGGCACGGCTCGTGCCTAACCCGGGCACGGCACACGCCCGGGCACGGTATTTTCTCGTGCCGGGCCGAGCCGGCCCTGCCCAATTGACACCTCTAATCCAACCTGATACACACAAACATTAAAAAACATAATTGAGATACAACCAAATAATAATTTAGATATATGATTATTTCTATTTATGATTACTCAAAAAATACATAGATATATATCTTTCATAATATCACAAGTATTTTCTATTTTTATAACTTTTCACAAAATGATAATAATTTAATTTTATAAAAATATTAAAAAATAAAAAAATAATAATATATTAGAATATCATAATATTTAGCACTTATTATATTGACCATATAATTATATATCATACTTCTTGTGCCAGTATATCTTAATAGAATAAGATTGTTGAAAAAAAGAATATACATCTGATTTATATGACTCAGATACACCTACTTGAAAAATGTATTCCAAAATATGTTTACAAAATTATGATTTTAACTACAGTCTACCTCATCAATCATATGCCCTCTTTTGTATTTTCTTAGTACATATCTTTTCAGATTCTATATCCTAGAGAGATGTTTGTTAGCTTGTTTTTCAATGTTTTTGAATTTACTTATTTTGTCCTTTATCACTCTTCAACACAAAATAAATTAGCAACTAGGGTCATGAGATGTGTTTTCTTTAGATACTTTATTACTCAAAAAGATACAAATATTTTTTAATAAAAAATAATAATATTTTAATGAGTATGAATATAAATTTTTTTATCATGATTCATTAGTTAACGAGCATACAAAAATTGTGCTTCTAAATGTTATACTTCGATTCATTGCTCTTGCTCGCTTACTTGTAACCCTGTCTAGACTAGCAATTAGTAAAGAGAGACACCATTTAGTAATATTTGCATATATTGGTACATAGTATAATAATACTCCCTTAACATCATCATATCTATCAACAAATTCAAATTATATAGAGTATGAAAAGAATAGTATTTTCTGAGGAGGGAGATCTCATTCATAACCAAATGATACGGTGATCCATCAAGCTTCACCAGTTGAAACTCGTGTAAACTCTATAACTATGAGACTTGATCATCAAGGATTTAGAATCTATACCAAAAGAGATAAACATGCACATCCTTCTTAGAGAAAAGACAAGCCTACCAAGGAACCAAATAACTATGCAGTCAATCCCTCTTATCTTGATTTTCTGATCACTCTTTGAAAAGGATAAAGTAATTAAAGTCAGCACCGAATTTTATAGATTTTATCCTATCCTCTAATTATTCATTTTTTTTCTTTCTTCTATTACTTTTCTTGACAATACTAGAATACTCAAGACTCCTTCTGAGTTATTATCTCACCCAAGATGATGCTAAATCATAATAAAAATGATTTATGTCCTCCACTCTAATAAGATCTAAGAACTGGTACCACAACCTTTTAGAAGATTCATTATTAATTGTAGAAAAATATTCATTATGAAGAAAGATCAAAACCTAAAAGTAAATTATTTTAAGGTGAAACATATAGCAAAGAGATACATTCACACATTTGATGTATACTACCATAACACTTATTCTTAAGTAGCTAAAATGGTCTTGATGTATATTCTCATTTTACTTGTAGTATATCACAATTGGAGGACACACTAGCTACACATGAAAAATACATTCTTAAAAGAAACCTTGATGATGAGGTATATATGAAATAAATACGTGTGTTTTGAGTAGTACAATCAAGTGTGGATTGTAGATAATAAGAAACATTGTATGGCCTTAGCCAATCAGAGAGAGCCAAGTTGACAAGATTTTCACTGACAATTACCTTATTTGGATTATGCAAGTATGTTAATGACTTTTCATTGCTCTTCTAAATAAGTTTTGATTGTTAGATTATATTCTAATTATATGAAATAACATGTTGAAAATCACTCAACTCAAAAAATACATTCAAACAATTTCAGATAAAATACATTGAGAGACTCGGATATCTTCTTGATATAAAGCTAATTCATTCTATGAGAAGTATCATCTAATCAGATAAAAGATAAATACTTGATATTCTTGTGGAGGTTTACTTGTTGAGTTGTGCTCCAACAAATACTCATATTAATATAGATATTGATATTATTTTTGAAGCAAACTCTCCAGTTAACTCAACTACTTATAAGTGAATCATAGAAAATATTAACTATCTAACTATGAGCAGACTAAATAAAACATATACAATCAATATAATTATCTATTTCCTAGATTCTCCTCAATATGTTCGCATTGATGCAATACTTCATATAATAAGGTATGTGAATAAATCTCACGGATTTAGAATTTCTTCAAGAATCATAAACAATTACAATTAGTCATATATCCAAATTCGAATTAGGCATTAACATACACTGCAAAAAGATCAATGACAATATTTTATAATTTTCTTGAAAACAACGTCAATTAATGAAAAAATAAAAGATATGCAATTATTTTAAGATTAAATATAGAATCAAGATTTATAGTTATATTTTTGGATATAACATATGCTTAAGGAGATCGAGTATGTATTCTTTTCTTGCACCATATTTTACTGTAACAGTCAGGCAATAAGATATATATACCATTCAATCAAGTGTTTCCCAAGCAAATGAAGCATATATAAGTGAACGGCATCTTCCTTGAGAAGAAAATTCATAATAGGCCTATTATTATAGCATATATTTAGAAAATAGAGCAACAACAGAATATTTTCACAATGGCCTTAAAGTTGCATCATCTTATTTTTCTTTTTTTCAAAGTTGAGTCCTATGAACTTGTATGTACCAGCTTGTCGAGGTATTGTAGTTTTATTGAACTTTTTCTCTTTTTAAGGAGACATATGATATATGAATTATCTCAATTATTTTTACTCATTATATAAAAACAAGAATTATATATTATTTATCATTGAATGTTATAGATTTCTTTATCTATATTTGTTAAATTTAACATATTCAATTAACTAAGGATGAGATAGTTCATCTTATTAATATGAGCTATAAAAATATTTAGATACCAATTAGTGTTGATATTTATTCTTGACTGACTTGAAAAGTTAACATTTTGAGTGGGTAGAAATCTTTGAATTCAACTATATTATATTATCTAAAATAGCAGATAATATACTAATTTCTCTAATATCTACTATAGTATCGTAATTACTTATTTTGTTGAAAATACAATTGTAGATATAAAGACAAATCAAATAACACATATTATAAAAATATTAGTATGTTTAAAGGATTAAAAATACGCACAAATGACAAAATCTTAATAGATAAATGCCACATAGAAATCAAAATTTTATATAGTCAAGATCAATATGAAATAGACAGTATTTGTGATATAAGACCACGACCAATTGCCAGCAATACAAATTTACAAATTTAATTTTTTTTGTTTTTGTTCATTTTCATTATATATATAATTTTTATATTTTTATTTTTTTCAAAAAATTAATGTATTCAATATTGTTGCACAATTTTGAATTTAAAAAAAAATCTTTTTTGGTAATTGTTATTTGGAGACCATACTTAGTACAGAAGGCATCCGCTCAATATAATATCTAAAAATAATAATATCTCAACAATCTTATTGTCAGAAATTAAATAGACAACATCTGATAAGTCTCAAACTCAAATCATACTATCTTTTGACAAAAATATTTGTCAAGGACATTAAGGCATGGCATTCGATACGTGCATATAATATGAGTATTTCTCATGTGAACACTCATCTCAATACTATTTTCGCCAAAATATATTGTTAATTGTTATGTAATTTTTAAATTTTTTTTTGTAATTTTAGTATTGTACTTGTATAGTATACCACGTACATTCTACAATATGTACAATACATGTACTTGTACATCCCACAACTTGTAAAATACATGCTACAATCATATAGGATGTGGAATGTGGTTTTATAGCACAACCACAAGTTATAACCTCAGGCTAGCCAAGCACAAGCCAAGGCTAGCCACCATAGACAAACCCATGTCACAACTTGGTTGGGTTTGTTGGGCACAAGCCACAAGCTTGTGTTGTGCCTTGCTCTGCCCCTAACTAGCTAGAGGCGTATGCTATTGTCATTTATCATTATTATAGTATTCGTGACTTCACACAAATTAACTTGTGATGATTATGATTAAAACATAAAAAGTATGATTCTTCAAGAGTTCAGGAGGACAAATCTAGTTAAGTTTAGAAAACTTATCGCAAATCAATGACTTAATAATGAATAAAGTTTAGACCAACCATGCACAAACTAGTAAGGATATGGAGCCATTCTCCTAATGGGCCTATGGTAGGGCAAAACTAATTCAATATAAAACTTATGGCTAGCATTGCACAAAAATTGAATTATTATTGATTTGTTGATTGAGTGCTGCAAAAGTTGTCATTGCGTTTAAACGTTTGGCTCATGTTAAGTGGTATCAAAGTAAGATTTAAAGTGTCAATGCGAATATGAAGACTCTTCTTACGATCTTGATGACCAAAGAATAATTTCTCCCAATGATAATATAAGTAATTAAAGAAACTTGGGAGATATCAGTTCAAATATAATCATTACCTTATTAATCATCATAATCAAAAGACCTACCAATGATATTGTTTGTTGTTTTATTATTGCATGAGAGCATTGTTTACTATGGGCAAAAATTTGAAGAACAAACTTTTGGGATGTTGTTGAAGTAGCATGACAAATAAGGTTGTGTCCTATGATGAACATCACTTTGGCCTTTTTTATGACTCCACACAAACTTTGGTGTGTTAATGGTTCATAAAGAGCAAGCAATTGTTATTAGTTTTATTTAGGTGTTTGAAGAATTGCACAAAGGGGTGCAATAGGTTAGATGGGAAAGATTGTCATGGACTTATAATTGTAGTGTCTATGACTCGACAAAATTTACTTGTAATAATTAATATGTTGACTGATTAAAGTATAAAATATATGTAGAGCTCTAAAGTAGCACGTGAGATGATTCGACAAAATTTATCTTATCATAAGTCAATGACTTAATAATAAAAAAGGATTTTGGTCAACTCTACACAAATTGAATGAAATCTAAAGTCATTTACCGAAAGATTCTATGATAGGACAAGATCAGTTCAACTTTAGAGATTTTAAGTAAATCAGAAAGCCCAAGCACATCATGAGACAAGCCTAAATTATTGGTTTCTAGTCTAAAACAATGCTTGGATCAGAGTCGTGTCAGCTCATGACGTGTCTCATGTTTGGCCTGTTGGCATGGTCCATAGGCACAATGACATGGGTCATAGGTCATGGGACTAGGTAGTTTTTGAAAAATCTGACCATGCCCTATCAACATTCAGCTGAGTCAACACCACAAGTCATGGCCGATGCTCATTACATTTTCACGTAACGAGTGTCAACATGGAAAGTGACAGGCATCACGTAGAGGTGTCAACCGGGACGGCCCGGCCCGGCACGAGGCACAGCACGGTTCAGCCGTGCCCGGGTCCGTGCCGTGCCTGACCCGGCACGGTTCGGCCCGCGGCACGGCACACCGGCACGGGTTTGTCCCGTGCCGGGTGTCCCGTGAGCCCGACCCCACGATGGCCCCTCCCGCAAAAAAGATCGTGGGTTGGGTCTGATTCGACCCGACCCATGGTCCCCCCGAATCTCGAACCGTACGGACATGCAAGCCCGAGCGGGCCTGGCACGGCACGGCCCGTCGTGCCTACAGGCCGTGCCGGGCCCGACTATTTTAAACCGTGCCTGGCCTAGCACGGCGGCACGCTCGTGCTCAAAAAATTCGGGCCAGGCCGGCCCGGCCCTGCCCGTTTGACACCTCTAGCATCACGTATCACTTTCATGTTGGCAAAAAAAATTATTGTTATTAATCTGTAATCACTGAATTTCTTTTCAATAGCTATAAACAAAAAAATTACAACTTTCATGTTAGCCCATTTTAAATTTTAAAAAAATATATCTTTTAATATCAAAAAATTATATGAAATCTAAATAAAAATATCTTGAATTTTATTTTCATTTATTTCCTCCTCTCATGTTCTCTTCCTCTCTTCTTTTGAGGTCTGTGTTGTGATATTGTGTATATTGCTTAATTTCATTATTTTATATTAGAGTTGGCAACTGGACTAGCAAATTTGGAAAAAAAAAAGAGATGAAAATTGGACTATAACTATAGGTTTATATTCAAATGAATTTATGTGATCATTATACATTATTTTTTTAATTAAAAATTTGTGATATTTATTATATTTTTTATAATTAAAAAGAAAATAAAATATAACAAATAACTTTAATGAGATACTAAGAGGTAGATATAGATAATAATAATAATAATAATAATAATAATAATCCGACCAAAAAGTCTGAGGCCAAAACCTAATTCTCTTCGATGGTCTCGACTCATTTGCCTAAAAACCTAGAACTAATTAAACTTCAATAGTATGAACTTACTTTAACATAATAAAAAATAAAAAAAACTAAATGTATCAATGAAGAATCGACACAATATATATATATATATAGACACACACATATACATACATGTGTGTAAAGTATAAGCAGGACTAGCACCTTAAAAGACATATCAATTAATGCATAAAAAATATAATGTATTAAATCACAAAAAACTCAATAAAAAGGGATATTCGAAGTTAGATTAATTTCAACTTTATTAATTATATTCATTTATTGCAATGGGATTAAAGATTATGCATGGTCAAATTAATTATGATCATTGATCTTCTGCTTTAATTTTCAGATGATTATATGATAATTATTATTATGCAAACCTACTTCCGATCTAATTATCATATAATTTATAGGTCAACAAATAAAAATAACATAATAAAATATTATAAGTTAGAAAAATAATTAATAAATAATAAATTTGAAAAAAATAATAGATTAGTATTTGTGACATCTGCTTTTTATGTAGATTCAAATTAAAAGCTTAATAAAAAAATTTTAAGATTTTCTGAGATTCTCTATCCTCATAATAACCTTGTAATATATGAGTGTATATTGAAGATATTTAATGAATATGACATTCAGAATAAAATTTTTAGTATTATATTCAATAATATTTTGAATAATGGAGTCATCATTAGTATGTTTGTCAGAGCAATTAGAGATAATCAATTAATCAATAAATAAACTTTTTTATGTTAGATATATATGTCATATAATTAACCTAATAGTATAAACAAGAATTGAAGTTATTTACTTCATATTAGAAAACTTAAAAAATTTACTAAAATATCTTAGATTACCTAACAAACAATAAAAGTTTAATAATCTTTGTTTATCAACGGATATAAAAAAAAGCTCCAAACATATGTTAGGCACGCTTGAAATTATACCTACCAAATTTTAGAATCATGTATTAGCTACTAACATGTGATATTCAACTACGTTAATAATAAGAACAACGAACTTTTTATTAAAATTCAGACTAAGATACAAAAAAAATATTATTAAATTTTAAAGATTATTTATGACACAACGAACATGAATTCATCCACGAACACTCCAACCATTTGCATTGCACCCAGGTGCATGTGCAATATTAGTAGTATATTTAGTAAGTAAAGAGAATGCCCTATATTTAATGTCATAGTCATTAAGATGAAAACCAAGTACCCAAAATAATAGTCATACATTCTAACTAAAGATGTCAAATAGGTCGTGCCACTATTTTTTCAAGGCACAACACAATGGCATGGTTTTTGCATGATGGGTGGCGGGCTTACAGGATGACCAATTATTATTGGCCATGACTATTTGTTTTAAAACAATTAGACTGCCCCTTGATGGGGTGGCCGAATTTTTTTAAAAAATTAAAATTTGACTGCCGAATGGGGACCACATCATTCAGTCACCCGAGCAAGTTTACTGTGCTACTAGGCCAGGCACTTCTAAACTAGGATGCGGTGTGGGCCTTACTCGGGCCACCTAACATGTTTGACACCTCTAATAATAACTTTGTATTATTTGAATGCATGTATTAATCTTAGGATTAAGGTAGAAAAAATAAAAAATATATTAAGATACATATCAACTTGTATGAATCAAGCAGATGAATCTGAATATTTTATTCATGCAAAATTAATTAACATGTTTATAGGACAATCTGTAAACATGAACATCATATTTGAAAATAATTTTTACATTCAATTAGCTAAGGAAAATGACAATATAATCAATCAAATAGAAACAAGTTATCTTAATACTTAGAAATAGATTATTACTTCATCTAATTACATTATGATAGTAAAATTTTAGATATTTTGAATTTGTGAAAATCATATGAATCCACTTATCTTTGGTTATCTAAAATAACATGTGATCTACTGATCCCTCTGATATTTAACATAACATTGAAGTCTACTTTTTATGTGGCATTCAATATTATTTTAGATAGGAGATTCAGACTACATTACATATCTTAGAAATACTTGTATGCTTAAAGAATTAGAAAAATTAAAAATTAGATATTTAAAATAAAGTAAAATAATTACTGGCGGATGATGATTCATGGAATATCGAGATCAAAGATATTGCGACTACCACGAACACTACCTTTAGATACATACATGATGATGATAATTTATATTCACACTTTCTTACTACAGACATGGATTGATGACTCATATAATTTTGAATTTTTTTTCATACCATATTTTGATTATTTTTGGATTGATGATGATGATATTTTATCTTATATTATGTATCATATTATGAATTATTTTTTTATCGAATATTTTTATTTTTGAGTTGAGCTGATCGAGCATCAATCAATTATTTTAATTATTAATTTGATTTTAATTCATTTCGATTTGTAATACAAGGTGAATATGTAACACACTATTTAATAATATTATTTTGGATATGTATATGTAATATTTTAAATAAAAATAAATCAAAAATAAAAATTTTAAAAAAATTTTAAATAGACACATTCATGCACCCATGAAAATCACAACCTAGTACAACCCAACATGACAATTCCCGACTGCAAGCCAAACAAGCTATGTCGAGCCAACTTATTTGGATATCATGTCCTATTAAAAAGATAATTCTATTAAATAAATTTATTAATAGATATGATATTATTATTTTTCATTTTACCAAATATTATCATAATTAAGAATTTTAAATAATTTATTTTTAGCTGTGACAAAGAAATCATGTATTGGTGCGATGGCAAGTGATACATTAGTCATTATAATAATTTATTATTATCAAAAATGATAAATCTCAAGTTTGACACTCATCAGACACAACATATTTGAATTTTGAGAATAAAACAAATTGAGATATTTATCTCTCTTAAATTTTATGTTATGCAATAGCCTTGTGCACCTAGAACAACTTTTATTATTAGCCACGACGACACCCAAAAAAATAAAAATAAAAGATTGCAAATAAATAATAATCACTTAAAATATGACTATTGACTCATAAGTCAATAATACAAAAATCTAAAATAGAAATTTAAAGTCACATTTGTTATAGCACCTAAATGATAAAAAGAAAGTTAAAAAATCTTTAAAACCTTCATGAGTATGTTTGTTAGTTGGTCCACAATATGAATATAGGATATAAAAATAATCGTGTCCTAGATTTTCTCCTAGAGAAAGAAAATTATATAATTATATATTTTGTTCACTTGTATAATACTAGATTAAAGACTCTATATCTCGATGTCTAAATATTATAATAGAGAGTAATATGAGAAATATCTGATCTCCTTAAAAATAAGTCTAATCCAAAATATCTTGCTGATGATTGTCATCATCACCCATAACTATACCACTATACTAAATTTTAGGATCATTATTTGTATCTTACTTTTCTAGAAAATAAGATTATTTTCAAAAAAAAATATAATATCTCATAGTAAATTTCCTCTAAGAAATCTAATGCCCAACTAGAATCTAAAAAGAAAATTAGTTAGAGGTGCCAATAATAACTAAAAGATATATAAACCCCTATAATTTTTTCACATACCTAAAGATACGTATATATGCATTTGGATGAAAATATCATAATTCATAGAGAATCTAATAAATTATTAATTATACTAACTATATAAGTTATATATAATCTAGTTATAATCAAATAATTAACCTTTTCAATTATTTTCTTGTATTTAATTCAATTAATTTAAGGTAAAATAATAATTACTCTCTATAATATATAATATAAAAAGATACACAATGAGAAATAATTGTCTCAAGATTCGGTGCATAGATAAAGTATAAGATAATGGTGATATTCACTTACAAGATATTTTAAATTATATACCTTCTTGAGGAGATCAAGAATTCATTTATTTCTCATATAACTATCTATTACGATAGACTATTAATTGAGCATTTATAACCTCCAATTCAGCATTTCATGAACAAACAAAATATATGAAAGAAAAGTATTTTTTTTATCAAAAAAAAATCCAAAATGAAACTATTGTTCCAAGTTATATTCCTATTATAAATCAACCAACAAATATATTCATGAAGATATTAAAAAGATCTTTGTTCATTTCGATTTACTCCAAGCTTGGAGTACTACATATCAATGCATGAGCTTTACAAAAAATTTTGCAAGATTTGTTATTTATGTTTTTATTTAGTTCTTATGTCATTTTGATAGGAGGATCCAATTTGTGGAATGCCACTAGTCCCCTCTGTCTCTTTTTCTATTTATAGTTTTTAGAATTTTATTATATACATCTATTATTATTAAGAGTTTCTATTATTATTTCTATAAATTTCTAGCATTTTATTTTAACAATATTGTATATAAATAAGTAATATAAAAAAATTTTGACAAAAATAATGATATTCTCTGTGTATATTATGGGCCTTTAGGTTGCTTGCCCAAATAAAGGAAACAATCATTTGTTGGAATACATAGTGAGGTCATGTGCAATAAGTCAGAAACAATCAAATGCTTCCAAATAAAACATATAGAAATTAAATGAACACAAAACAACAATAACTCATAATATTAAGAAACTCATAGATATTAATCTTATATAACGAGCAAGTCATATTATGACAACCCACAGATTACGTGATCTCATAAATATAACATAGAAAAGAGATACAATAAACTTGAAAAATAAAGCTAAAAAAACTACAATATTCCAATCAAGTTGATGGATACATGTCCAGGATACCATGTTTGAAATAAAAAATAAATAAATTAAGACTTTATCAAGGCCTTTATGAAGATATTTATAGATTGTTTTGTTGTTTAAATATATATTATAACAAATATCTTATCATTAATTTTTTCTCTGAAAAATAAAAAGTTCATCTCTATTTCTTTTTCCGTTCGTAAAACACAAAATTTAAGATTATGAACATCATTATCTAATTATCATAATAAAATATAATTAGAGAAAAAAATAGGTATTCAATTTTATCGAGTAGATATCAAATTCAATATACCTCATAAATAATAATCATTTTTATAATAAACTCTATCTCAACACTAGATCTTAAAATAATTGTCATTTATTTTTTTACGAAACAAGATTGTATCTAAAAAATATATAAAATTTTATCAAAGATATCTTCTTGGTACAAGCATGTACCGAACTAGAATATAAATATCTAGTTAATTGTAAGTATTTGTGATCGATGAAAGATATCTCAAGTCCTGAATGTTTCTTAAGATATCTCATTACGAGAAGAGCTATCTTATTGACCCTACAGAAAAAATATTTTTAAAATAACTAATTATATTAAGTACATATATTATATAAGATAAGGTAATAGTTATATAAGTAATCTTTCATATAATTTTTATGTGAATAATAAAGTCAACTACATGGATCGAATTAAAAATATAATTAGTGCTTTGATCGATAAGAGTATCTGCTACAAAACAACTCAAAAGTCTAACCCATGTAAGCAAATCGAGCACGTACCTCCTATGTGACAAGACAATACATCTTCTAGAGTAAGTCACATTTATACAAAAAAATGAACTAAGAGTCCCAAGATTCTTTATTTGGAATTATGATTGAAAATACTCCTTGAATTTAGTGATTGTTAACTCATTATCGTTCGTAACCAAAATATCATTCACACAAAATGAGCAAAATCACTATATTATTAGAGCTCTTCTAAAAAAATACCAAAAAAATCATAATGAACATATGT
The DNA here is from genome assembly GCA_029783825.1 of Sapria himalayana. NCBI lineage: Eukaryota > Viridiplantae > Streptophyta > Magnoliopsida > Malpighiales > Rafflesiaceae > Sapria > Sapria himalayana. The sequence continues at coordinate 2,778,090 of JAREIK010003173.1, forward strand.
AAGCCAAATGAGATGATTACTTATAAAAATCTCATAAATTAAGTTCTCGATAACTACTTCGAGTCATATAGTATCCTTTGCAATTTACAAATTATGAATGACCAACTTGCTCTATATCTAAGTGATTGCTCTATATACACATCCTTTTTTAACGTCATCTTAAACAAAAATATTTCTTAGGTTTAACTAATTTATCCTTCAGCTATGAGAGACTATCAAATGAATAAAATGTATTGCGAAATAATACCCAACAAATATCTCTGATATGATCCATAATCATACAATGTATATAAGAAAATGAGACTCACATGTGTTTACCTATACTATAAAAATTCAAACTCAATAAGATAAATAAGGCTTTCCAAAAAAACACTGCTAAAAGACTAAAAAATTTAACCTCAATAAATAATAAACCATTATTTAGGAGGGCCCAAAATCCTAAATTGGGTAAAATAAAAAATTGAATTAGCCCCAAAACAACAACAAAATTGAGATGCACTTTTAATCGATACCAAAAAATAACCCCAAAACACTAAATTGGGTTTCCAAAATATAGTTTATGCACAACTATCACACCAACAAATCACCAACACACAACCATTACACAACTGACATGCCCTTTTGTCTCTTTCACAGTGTTGACACAATGGGCATCAATGCCCCCTCATTGAACCTTATATGTGATGGCTAATTCAGTTGTGCACAATAATTATACATCTATGTGCCCTTCTCTCTAGTCTCTCTCACATATTATATATATGCATTGTGCTAGTATAATCAGAGATATTTGAGATATTTTTATTAAATATTATCAATAATTTTAATCTATTAATGAAATACAGTCAAATAAATAATATCAAACATAAAAATCAAATATTATTAGTATTTCTCATCTTCGCAAGCATTTAGAAATTCCTAAAATAAAATAATATAATTTCAACAATAGTTTCAGCATACCAATTTTTCAGAGATTAAGAATGGGAAAATCATGAAGAACATCTCTAGACATGAAAAAAAAAATGAATTGGTATAGTGAATACAACATCATGAATAGCAGTCATACAATATTCAGCAAAACACAATCCTCATGGATCATACATGATCCATTAAACAGAAATAAACAAATACAGTAATGAATAACTTGTAACGACTTTGCTTCTTTATCTTGAGTAAGAAACAAGAAAGTCACCTGATCAACTTTAAGTATTATCATCTGCACATCATAAATGAGAACACCACAGCATCGGCCTTGAGGATCAGACCTGACCAATGGACCCCTTACAAATGATTCTCGCCCTCTCTTCAAATGAAGCCAGTCCGTACCTTCAAAACAGTGCATAGAACTGAAAAAGCATATCACAGTTTATTCTGTTATAAAAACTTCCACAAGACACTGAAGCACAATTCTATCAATATGTTAACACTTTGCTCAACTTTTATAAACACAAAGTTGTACTTAAGAATCATCATGACACACATGACCAACAATCACAAAATTGGGAATGGCTTCACTCTAACAGAATTGGAGGTCATATGAGATCATACACGATACACAAGTCTCTCGCTTTAGTGTGGGGTCTAAAAAAAATTTCAACAACCATACTTTAAAAAATTGAAAAAACTACATCTTATGGCTCTTGAACTTGACAACTATCATCATTGGACAAATATATTTATCATCACACCAAGTTATGACTTTTAATATATACGTGCAACTCAAAAATTTTTTAGGTGATCAATTATGTTAATATTATTCTCATTCAAATACTTTTAACTTTCAAATTCTTATGAAATTCAGCATTTTAATATTTTTAATATTATTTTGTGTAATTATACTGTAACATAAATATATACCATAATATTATAATTGACCACAAAACAATCACCTGGTCCTGAGTTCATGGAGTGACTCATTGTATTCTAAAACAGAAATTTTTGCATCCTTGAATGAAAGTACAACTGAATCTCTTCTCCTTGAAGCATCACCACCCTCAGCAGAAATAATTGCCATGGATTCAACATTACCATGCAACCTACAAGAGCACATAAAACCAAATGTGGTCAAGTTCCCATTCTATGAGAACACCATAAGTATTTCTAGGGGTAGGAGCATAACAAGAAAATTTATGAATATATCCTTTGTTTTCTAAATATAAAACACATTTCATACCCAATCCACCTCAAGATATTACATGTTTTGGCCAGTTTCCTCATAATTTCATCCTAGATGAAAAGGACCCTCCAGAAAAAATACGTGGTTCTTATTAACCAAATCTCTTCTTGCTTTCTAATGATAGCACTATAATATCTCAAAAATATCAATTTTGGGGAAGAATATCATGGCTTTTATCTATGTTAAAGCCTTTAAATTTATTTATTTAATTAGTTTGGTCTATACTTAATTATGTTGTTAGCAAGAATGGTTTAGCATATGTTAATTTACTGATACTAGAGAGATGTAAGATAGCATTATGTATATCATCTTCAATGATGATTTCTCTCAAGGTATCTCAGCATTGTATGTTTAATAAAAAAAATTAGTGAGAAAAATAAAAAACTTACAAACTATTATCTTAACAAAATGTGTTCATTTTTTAGCTTGGTGAGTATCATGATGATGAAGGCGAAAGATAAACAACAACAACAAAAAAGATGATAAAAAAAATGTGTAGCAACAATAGCCATAAAATAAATACTTTTGGTTTATTATTTTTTAACTTGTAACGAACACATGAAAATGGAACAATTTTTTGCAACTTGCAAGTCATTTCATGCAAATGAGTTTTTGTGAATTTTCATGTGCCAAAATTCAATCTTCATGTGCTAAAATAAATCATTGATTTTAACATTAAAATTTTAAACCCACAATTGTTGTCATAGTAAAGGTAACTATCATTTTTATTAAGACTTATAGATCCTCAAAAACTTTTATTCTCCACAAATATCTCATAAATCTCATTAACTATATCACTACCCTTCATATTGCTTCTTGTAGGTATATCTTGTTTTTGCTTCTCTATATGATTAAATTTCCATACATGTAATGTAAGTGTGATACCTTGACATAGTTCTTCCATTAACTATGTCTCCCTAATATAAATTGGTGAATATGAGACATTAGGTTAGGTCATCAAGACAAGCCGTAACAAATGGGTAATGACCAGGGTCGGCTGGCCCAACTAGACCAAAATGACCCAGCCCACATCCCTTGCACCTACAACTATAGCATGGCAATAGTAGTGCACCACACTGTTAGGATTTAACTTAGCAGTTGTGGCATGTCAAAAATACCCTAAAATATTTGAACCATGCCGACTAGATCAGTTATGTTTTTGCCTTGGAAGGAAAACCCAATCTCATTACTATCCTATCCTAATTGGGTAATGTAGCAGATGGGTGAGCTATCAGGCAGGTCGATGTGAGCTACAGTACATGTTAATGGATATGATCAGGATGAGTATGGTCTGGTTCAATTATGTTAAGTTGTCAGGTTTGGCAAGGCTAATGACCCAAATCAACAAAAATTTAAAAGTTTTTATTTTTTTTTGAATTGTTTTCCATCTTAAAGATACAATAGCAAATAGTCTCAATAATGTAGCAATGTCATTAGATGAATCACTATCTTCTCCATCTAGTATATTTGACTTATTATTTTTTTATATTGATCAACACAAATTTTTTGAGTTAAATATTAAAGAGAGATTGTTTTTAGTAAGTTTTAATTTTAAAAAATTACGAACAAAAAAATTTTAGATTTGGTTTCTCATAAAAAATATAGGTGTGATTTGAATTAATAATAGTTCAAAAAATATATATTATGTGCATATTTATATACTATTTCAGTTGGAGAGCCGCCAACAAACAGATATTATATAGCTTGTGACCCAAGTTTTCCACAATTATGATTATGAATATAAACAAATAAAATACAATCAAATATATTTAAAGATTATGAAAAAAAATAACCTATTTGTTAGGAAAAAAGAATGAAAAGTAATAAAAGTTATTTAAATGATTAAACTTTTGATAATATTCTCATAGATATTTAAGTTTAACATTTTATTGGTAAACAACTAAAGACTAAGTTAATTTATTTTGATGTGGCATTGGAGTATCAATACAAAAATTTTGGTAAATAATTTATTTTGAAATATTTTCAATCATTATAGGTTCCTAAAATTTCAAAGAGTTTTTGAAATTAGATTTGTATCTTAATAAAAATAAATAAATTATTTTTAATTAAAACTTTTTATTTATCTAACAAATATAACTTAATATTGCATGATCATCAAAAAAATTAAACTAATTTTTTAAAGAATCAAAATAAAATAAATAGTTCATTTATAAAAATAAGAGATAAAGATACATGAGTATTTCAAAAACCACCACATTTCACATGGTAAAAAAAAAATCTTTTTTTTGAATAAATTTAAAAAGAAGTATAATGTATTGGCCTATAATGTCATAGAATAATGATTTTATTTAAAAATATAATTTAAACATGTATTATAAATTATTTACTTAGATTAATTTCATTTAAAAAAATGTTTGTCTTCTCGCTAAGAAATGTGAATCACTTCCTCAAGGTTAGATAGTCAAATTCATAATAAAAAAATTTTGACTTGACATTAAAAATTCAATATATCCTTTCTAATAAATAAAAAAAGTCAAGAAAAATTTGAGATACTAAATACATCAAAGACTTAATAAAGAATTAAATTTGAGATTTTTATCCGAATAAATAACAAATTTCAAGATTAATTTAAAATATTAAATACAATAAAAACTTGATAAAGAATTAAATTTGAAAATTTTTATCATGATAATGATCGAAAATAAATGTTATACAAGTTTAGCATTTTTATTATCTACACAAAAATTATAGAATCAGAATAAATCAAAATAACTAGCCATGTTATTCAATCTGGTAGAGTCTATTATCCAAGAATTTCAAAGATTAAGAATACTAGTCAAATAACTAATAGTTAGATACTTCCATTTCCAAACCAACAAACAAATTAAAGTTTAGAATATTTTTTAAAAATTAAAGTAAATTTATATATGTGCTTAAATTATTCCATTGTAAAAAAAATACACTCAAATTAATAAAAATATTTTGAAAAAATTCTATACTAATTTGGTAGGCTCGATCATGAAGCATACATTAAATTTTTTTGGATGTTTAACATTTTCGAGGTGTCAATTATCCTTCTAGAAAAGAGAGCATAGATATAAAACAAAATTTCCTATTTATGATGGTAAATTGAACATACATTCTCTTGAATATTAAATATAAAATTTAAATTTAATTAAAATATGTGATTAATCAAATAATTCATAATAAAAATCACATTAGCTCATAAACATCTAGAAATATTTTTTCAGTAAAAAAAATCTAACAACATCTGAAATATTTATTTTAAAAATATATATTTGCATACAAATTAGAGATTATATTGAAATATATGAAAAATAAATTAATCTTTCAAACAATAAAATAGTTAAAACTCAATAACATTTTTTTTCTTGAGATCTTAATATTATAAATAAAATGCAAAATTTATTAATTTATGAGAATTATTAAAAAATTTTCTATAACGAGAATAATCTAGTATAGCATGAAGAAACATTAAAAAATTTATATTATATTAAAAAATCATGTGATACTTAAACTAGGTCTATAAACATCAATGTAAAAAAAAAATAAAATGAATCTCTATTAATACCAAACCATCATGTTGAGGATAAAATTCTTGCATATTTTATTAATGATCATGTCTTGAAATTAAGAAATATCATTTGGCTCCAAGATTCTCACATGTTGAAGAAAAAATAGTTTTGGTATGGATATTTGTATCACTAACAACTTATTACAAACAAAGAATACACTAATTAAACATAGAAAAATATTTTTTTTTCATATATATCTTGAGAAAAAAATGTATTTAGAACAATCACCTAGATTTCATGCAATGCAATTAGATTTATGCATGTCAACAATCTTGTTGATTGTTGACATGAATGACATCCTTATTGTGTAAAACAATGAGATGAAAATTATTCTACTCAAATAGTATCTCGATCAATATTTTAAATTAAAAAAAAAATTTAATCCAAATACTTTCTAAATATAATGATGACCTACTAAAGGAGAGCTATTGCTATATCACATAGGAAGTACGTGATTAATACTCTAATAAAATTTATCTTCAAAGTTGAGACCTGATGGATATTACTATTAAGCTAGGTATTAATTTCTTGGCTAGATTTTTACATACCTAGGAGTCTCAAATAGAAGATGCTGTTGTGAATGTGAAGGCTTCTATATAATGCTAATCGATGAAAATGCATCTAAAATAATGAGGGCTTCCACATGGTGCGAATTAGATGATCATTCACATTTGATAGTTATATTAAAGCTCATGACTTTTAAAGATGCAATGTCCAACACATCTTCATTGGCTTTGTCACCTCTCGCATTATTTATAAAGGAAATGTTTGTTGCATACTTATAAAATGCTAGAGGAGCACAACACTAGACTAGCCTGAGATATCTAACCCTAGGATTCTCTGTCAAAATTAGCAAGATTATGTTGAGGAAGACTGCACATATGATCACGTATATCCAAGACTCATCAAGATTCTAAATATAATCAAAATGATAAATATTACTTAATAATATTTAATTATATTTAATATTAAGATGATTGTTTTTAAAATATTTTATTTCTATTAAATATTAAGATATTTAATTTGTAATACTAAAAATCTTTCATCTTAATGTGATCAAGAAAAATAATTAAATTAATGTATTTCTAAAAAATTTTAAATAATAAATTATTATAATAAATAATTTATTATTTTCATCCTAATAAAAAATTATGATATATATTTATATTATATACTTAAAAATAATTTTTAAACTTGATAATCTAAAAAATAAGAACTGATAAAACATATCTCAACACCCTACTAAATAATTTAGTATTTTCATACTTATAATAAGTGAAGTACGCATTCCAAAATACCCAAATACATTTATGCTATCAAATACATTACATTACATTTGTATATTACTATAATACGTAGAGATTATATAAATATTTTTGTTCTTCAACTAACAAATTTATTAATATCAACATTACTTTCTTAATTAAATAATTCAACTTTAAGGATTCATACATTGAGACTACTAAATATATTTGTTCTTCAATAATGTTGAAGAATAATTATAACCAACATTACCTACATAAATATTTTTGTTCAATAACGTTGAAAAATTTTTTAGACTTATTCTCACTTTAAGTCCAATTGAAGACATCATAAACATTAGTGAAACATCATTTTTCTTTCTATAAGATCATTGAGACTACTAAATCATGTCAGCAAGTGACATTTTCATATGATTTATTTATATAGTTTGAAGTTGATCTTTGTGTAGGGACATAAAAAATGTCTGATGAACCAAGCCACCAAACTAAAAAACATGCCACAATCCCATCACTATTCTCACTTCCAAAAAAAATAATTAATGTTTTATTTGTTCAATATTTTTTTAATATTATCCAAATGAAAACCATATTTCAAATGTCAAAAACCATAATTCTAAAACTCATAATGAATAATCTTAAAGAATCTCCAAGGCTTTTTTTCTCATTTTATAATACATTGGAGTTGCTATATGCACTAAAGTGAAATATCATTTTCCTTTCTCTAATATCAATGAAATTGTTAAATCTTGTTATTAAGAGATTTTTTATTCATATTTAAGCAAACTCATAGGTAGCAATGTTGAGCTTTGTGTGGGAATATGAAAAAAGTTAAGTGACCAGAGTTTAAAACTTATCATAATCACATCAAAATTCCTACTTTCAAAAATATATATTTTCATTTTTTTTATTAGCTTTAATATTATCCTTATAATTATGAGACACAAATCATACTTATGCAAAAAACTTTTTTAACCTTGAGGGATAAGAATAAGATGCAATTAAAATGCATATTTTTTTGAGGCACGCTTTGACTTTTATATATATATATATTATTTTCATTATATATTATTTATATTTTTTAATGAAATATAATCAAGTAGATAATATCGAACATAAAAATCAAATATTATTAATAAAATATTATATATTTTCATAATATATTATTATATTTATATATTATCTATTAATAAAATATAATCAAATAAACAACATTGAATATAAAAAATCAAATTTTAATAATATTTCTCATTAATAAAAATATTCAGAATTCTAAAATAAAATAATAAAATTTAATCAATCCAATATGTAAAGTTTTAAGATAAACATATTATCTATAATTTTCAAGAGTTGAGGAAATAAGACTATAAGAATAATATGATTTATTAAAAACGAAAAATTCAAGAATAATTGATATGCAAGAAAAATTTGGGAAATAATATTTTTTTTGGGGAAGCCTGAGGCGAGGCGAGGTACTTTTGCCTAGGCCTAGTGGAGCTTAAGCTTTATGCACACTTGAGGCATGCCTTTAATAACTATGATTATCCTTATAAAAATCACATTTCAAATATCAAAAACCATAATTCACTCAATTTTCCCCTCTATTTTATAATTTTTTTATTGTTATGATTTCTCAAAGTTACATAATTAATTTTGAAATCTTTGTTACATATGATAGTTTATTCCAATTTTGTTATGAGATATAAAATATCAAAATATAACAAATTTTGATAATATTGATACTATGATGAAAATAAATTACAAATCAATCAAATAAAATAAAATGATTCTCAAACTACATAAACAAAAAAAATTATATTTTAATTGTTCAAGAATCACTCTTATAAAATATAAAAATGCAATCAAATAATTACTAGTATATAAGTTTTAATATACAAAATAAAAAACAAATTTTATGAAACTAATACTATAATGATAAAATATAAGCAGCGTTAAAATATTAATTACAAATTATTTTGGTAATGTTACAGTTTCAATTTTTTTCTTTTATTTTTCTTTATTTTTTTATTATGGAAGAGTGCCAACATGTGGGATGTTCCAAGTTATTTTGACCGTTATGTAAGAGTATTTAATTGTACAAAATTATTATAGAGTTTCTATTTTAGAGTTTGATAATTTCATTTACAGCTTGTGTTTCTTATATGGCATAAACAAATCTCTGAAAAGTGTACCCCAAAAAAATTTTGAGAAAAAGAAAATACATGCATTAAGACAACACATTACATGTGTGAGTATCTATCATCAGAGAAGTAACACAAAATATCAAATCCTAGGTATTCTATGTGTGCACAGAAGAAAGCACATAGAAGAAGGTGCACAGGACAAAAGTGTGCACCCCCACTTACTCCTTTCCTTACTCCATCACACCCACAATGTGTGCAAACAACCATATGCACAATAACATGTACGGTGCGTAGAAATATGCATAAAAAATGCAAGGAAGAAGAAGCAAAAAAATATGTCAGAGTATGCGTGATATTAACTCATTATTAGTATCAAAGTATTTGTATGTGACACCAACCTAATATTGGTGTTGATTGAAAGAGTTGTGATAAAGTATCGATATGTAAACGTAAGAAATTCTTCCTACAAAACACATATTATAAGAAAGAATAGCATACTAGAAAGATGTGTTGATTATTTCTAGAGAAGCAACCAAAAATACTAGAGTATTAAAAGAAATATATTGACTACTTAACGCTTAATAGAGATGAGTATACAAAACTCATTTCTAAATTGGTAATATATATTTCTCGTTTTTAATGTACAACTAATTTTAATATTCATCCTTATACTTCACTCTTAAATTATGAACACGTGCGTTAATGCTTATATTATTAGTAATCATTTTATTTTAATTATTTTTTTCCTATTCATTGAGTATGATGATATCAAATGGCAAACCCTCAAAAATTATTAAATATGATAACATTCAACTTGATCATTTGTTACTTTCTCGTGTTTTGCTTATTTTCAATTATCTTAATCTTTGTTTATAAATTTTTTTTCTAAACTTAACTCTGATTTTATTTTCTCTCCTATTGATATTTATTTACAAGATAAGTAAATTTTAAAAAAAATTCTTTTATGATTGAACATGTTAGATTATATCTCTTTTCTTATATAATAAGATATACTACTAGATGTTTAAGTATATTAGACCCTTAGCTTATACATTCTCAATTTAGTTACCCATTATGATCAAGTTAAAAATATTTTATCTTAGAATTACCAATATTTCTACCCTAAAATATAAGACATGTCAGCTGAAAAATATATCAAAGTTTCTTTTCATGCTCATCAGATTGATATGATTAAGCATTCATTCGATCTAACACACTCACACATAAAAATCTAATAAAGATCATACCCAAAAAAATTTTGATATGTGTGAGTGTGAGAGATCGAATGATTTAAATTGAGATATGCTCATTAGATAACTTTGATGTGAGCACACTTATGAATGTCAAAGTTTTATATCATGCTCATCAAAGTTACATTTATTCATAATTGTTCATGACCCACGAGGCATTTCCTTTTCGTAGTAAATCACATTTTTTTTATTTTTCATTTATTTTATAAAATAATAAAAAATTAATTTAATAATAATATAAAAAAAAACTAAAAGTAACAATATAATAAAATATATGTTAGAAAATTAACATTTATCATATGGAACACTTAACCATATACAAAATATTTTGTGTCAATACATCCCACAAAATAGCATTGCATAAAAAATAACAAATTTTTATTTAAGACAACTTAAATATTTTTCTTTGGTATAAGTGTTCCAAAATATTTTTTTTGAAAAATATAATATTAGCCATAAAATATTTCATCAATTAAATATATTCTTCTATTTTTTTATCATGTGTTATTTCAGATCTTATATCTTAAAAAAAACTATTTAATCTATGATTACAACTCAAATTAAGTCAATCCAAGTAACTCAAACCTAGCCCAAAAAAAATGCACACACATTTTTGACATTCAAGTCGGGTTTAGGTTGTAATTTATAAACCTAAACTAAATTTTGGTTGGGTTTGAGCCTATAGTTCTAACAACCCAAAGCAAACTCAAACTAGATAAAAACCAAAAAAAATAATGTGCTCCCATAAAAGAAATAAATTCAAGTTGGACAATAAGTGTGCCTTGTAAAATATGTGCTCCCATCAAACATGTTGCTAGATAATCAAATCAAACATAAAGATTTCTTTATATGTTATTTTATCTTTTCTTTTATGCTCTTATTAAATAATATTGATTATTTTATTTTTATTTTACATTTTCTCTAATTATAATATGTAATCTTTAATTGTGTTTTTTCAAAATTCATTAGAATTGTCAAAACCATATTCATACAAAAGAATATTTTCTCTAAGTGCTTTTATTTTTTATTGATTTTTCCTTCTTGTAATTTAATTAATAACACGGCTCAAACTCATACCAAGCTCAACCCAAATTTAATAATGTTAGTTCACATTGGGCTCAAGTTGAAACTCAAGTTGTATCATAACTCAAGTTGATATTTATTGGATTTAGGTTGGGTCATGTTGGCTCTCAATCCGACCCGACCTATCCACATTTCAGTCCTAGTTTAATATGTCTTTTATAGACTTTAGAAATACTTATTTTATTTATGCTCTTTCCTCGAGACATAAAAAGATGATACCTAAGGCTTTAATGTATATTTTTCTTGATTATTTCAATTTAAAATAAGCCACAAACTAAAAGACTATAACACCAAGATTTTAGAGTCTATACTAGAAAAAAAAATATGTGCAACCTGCTGAGATTAGAGACAGATCAATGAAGAAATCAAGTGATCTTATAGTCAACACATATGATCTTGAATTTCCAATTAACCTCCAAAAAAAAAGAGTTATACTCAGTACTTAATCTCACATATTTTTTTCATACTTATATATTATCCCTTATATTACTTCATTTGCTACTTATTTTGATAATATTATTAAATTTTTATCTCTTTCTAAAATATTATCTCATCCAATATGATATTAAATCATGTCAAAGATAAATATCTTCAACTTTGATAAAAATTGAGAACCAGTATCTCAACATTCAACGATATTTTTTGTTAGTTGTAGATAGATATTCACTATGAAGACAAATCCAAATAAAAAGATAGTTCACATTAAAAAAAATTATTGCAAATGAGTTTATTTAAATATTTGATATGAATTATCAAGTTGTTTTTGCTCTAATAGCCAAAATATCCTTCATATGAATAGTTATTTTGATGGTGATATCTCACAAATAGAAAATATAATAGTTAGAAATAAAAAAAAACATTTCTTCATGTTAATCTTAAAGTATATGTTGTATGTTCATAAGACATTTATTTGGATTTCAAGTAGCACAATCAAATATAATTTATAAAATATAAAAAATATCACATGTCTAAAATAATTACTGAGAGCTTAGTTTATGATATTTTCACACATTGTCACCGCATTTGATTTGCACATATATATTACAAACTTATCTTTGTTATTTCTAGAATGAGTTATGATAACATAATAATTTTACTTATTATGTATATATTGTAATTAGAAGAAACATTGAGTTAGAAATTATTAACTCAAAAAACATATTCGATCATAATTTCAAACAAAGAACATTATAAAATCCAAATACTTTCTTACAATAGAGGTAATCTATTTGAAAAGAAACATTGTATTGTCACATAGTAGGTATGCACTTGATATATTCACCAAAATTAGTTCATTAAGTTATACTCTAGAAGATACTTCAATTGACCCAAATATTAATTTTTTATCCAACATAACTCTTATAGTTGAATTTACTACTTTCAGACGAATAATAAAAAAAATAACTATTTAATCATTATCAAATCATATATACATTATGAGATAAATATAATTAATTATTTACTAAATTTTTATCGACTTGTTCACTTTGATGTGACTCTTTACATAATGAGGTATAGAAAAAATCATCAAAACCCTTAATCTCTTTCATTAATCACAGATATTTATAATTAACCAAGTATTTAGATTCTAATTAAACACCAACATATACCAAAAAAATTATAAAATTTTTATATTTTTCTTAAAAAAAATTATCTCCTAAAAAAATAATAGATATGTGATTATATTGACATCTAATACACATAGAGAGTTTAGAGTGATTTGATTATTACATTGTATTGTCACATAGCAAATATGCAATTAATATATTTATCAATATTAATTTATTAGGTTGTACTCTAAAGGATACTCCAATTGACCAAGTGTATATTTTTGTCCAACACAATTCTTGCAGTTGAATTTACTATTTTTAGAAAAATAATATAAAATATTAATTATTTGATTATTATTAGATCAAATATAAGTTATTAAATAAATATAATTAATTATTTTTTTAGTTTTCTCCTTTATATGAAGATACAAAAAGGTCATCAATACTCTAAATTTCTTTCAGTAATCATAAATATTTATAATTAATCACATATTCAAATTCTAATTAATCATGAACATACACAAAAAAAACCTATAATAAATTTCTATATTTTTCTTATAAAAATTTTTCTCATGAAAAAATAAGACACATATTATTATATTATAAACTAGTATAGACAAAAGTTAAAAATGATGATAATAATTACCTACAATATATTTTTGATTGAATTCTTAAGAAGATCAAGTACTCATTTTCTTCTCATATTACTCTTTATTATAACAATCAAATATGGAGATGTATAGTCCCTAATCTAATATTTCACAAGCAAATAATATATATATAATGATTTATTTTTTTCTTAAGAAAATGATTTAGAATAAAAAAAATAGTTACAGCTCATGCTTATATTTAAATAGCAAATCAACTAACAAATATTTTTACCAAGATATTATATATAAATTTAAAATCTTGGATCTTTACATACTAATTTGAGCATAAGTGCTATAGTTTCAATTTTTTTTCAATTATTTTTTATTTATTTCTTTATTATGGATGAGAACACCCAATATATAATTTATCGCAATCCATTTTTTTTTTATATATACTTAATTATACTAAATTAATATTGAGTTTTTTTTTAGAGTTTAGTTATTTTTACCCATGGCTTGTGTTTCTTATGAGTGAGATGTAACACCTACAAAATCATACAAAACATGTGATGATCCATATAGATAAAACATGACACCCCAATTATTAGTTTGCATATTTATTTGTGGATCAATTTTTATAAATATCACATTAGAATATTAGTTTATTCCAATTAAATATATATATATATATAGATTATAGAATAATAATTAGAAACAATTTGATTAATTATTATTATAAAATATATCGTGTTGGAATTTAAAATTGAGTTGTCAAAATTTTTTGCAGCATTAACTTATAATAATGACAAGCATCTCAAGATGCATGTACAACAACAAATCACTTTATTAGTTGTTCAAGAATTACTCTTACAAAACATTAAAAAAAACAAATAATTTACTAATATAAGAGTTTTTCATATGCAATGAAAAGTAGATACCACAACACAAAGAATATAACGACGAACAATATGTAGTTTCAAATATTATTTACAAATTATTTTGATGGTGGACAATACCTAAAAAATCATACAAATTGTGCAATGATCCATGTGGATAAATGCAACAACCCAAATGTTAGTTTGCATGTTAATTTTAGTGACTCAAATTCATCAATATCATATTAGAATATTATTGTATTTTAATTTTTTTTTTAATCTAGAAAATTTAATCAGCAACAATTTGATTAATTATTATTTAAAATACATCTTTATTCTTCTGTTAGAACTTGAAATTGAGTTATTAAATTTTTATGTAGTATTGACATATAATATTTGGGCGTCATGACTAATCAAGATTACTTGATGAACAAGAAAGGAAGACGGTAATGAATTTAACATATTATTACCCATGTAAGCGTGTGTGTGTATGTGTGTATGTGTGTATGTGTGTATGTGTGTATACACCCTACCCAGCATTCATATATGCAAATCAATAATCGATATGCACGTATATGCAAATCAATAATCAATATGCAATTCCTACCTCCGAAAAAAATAAACATCAAAACATGGGTGAATCAGACCTGTAGTGGCAAACAAGTTCAAGAGAAGCCCCCGAGATGCCATCCATGACCGTGCTTGGTTTCTCATCACCCAGACTCAGCGACTCTCCTGTAGTTCCGTCTTGGACACGAATTACATACACTTCTAATACGTTTCCGGCGGAAACAATTAAATTCGGAAGAGCCCCAGCCCCGCGCCTCGTTGGCCATTCAGACTCATTATCCTCGGGCTGCAAGGAAGCCATCTGGGAAATGAAACCAGAGCGACGATGCGTGAGGAAGCCAGACGTGCAGTTCTCGATGCCAGTAGGCCAATGCAGCATCTTACAGGCCGCAAAGCTCATGGTTGGCGTGATTCTGAATGTCTGTGTCTGTGATTTCGGAAGCTATGTTTCCGTTAGCATCCCTAACGAGCCCTTCGAGAAGTGTGTGCCCAGTGCAAACCCCCCGGTCGATTTTTGGCGGGAAAAGAAAGCAGTTGTTCCCCAATTAGGGGCGGGCAGTGAAAGGTCGTTCAAAATCAAATCCCGATTTTTTCTTCCCGGACTAAATCCCAATTAGGGCATTTAAATTTAACATGTCAATTTTGAATATCATGGTTCATGATCAAAGTATTTCATTGATTATGTATTATTTGATTGCTTAAATTATCATACCCCTAGTCAAACGTAACTTATGCTTGCTTAGTATTTTTTTTTTTTTAATTTTTAATGTTGTCTTTGATATTTTAGCAAAGGAAAAAGATAATATGCCAAATGGTAGTTGTCACATAATAAAAAACATTATTGGTGCAATTTCCACCAAGCCAAGATGAAGATGAATAATTATTCATCAAAATCGTTAAAATTAAATATCACTTATATGATAGTTTGATTGGAAAATATGATTATTGCTCTTACTCTAAGATCATGAATTCAAACAATTTATTAGTTGGATCAATCATGCTATTTGGATAGGAGTCTTGCTCTAACTTTGTGATCTTAAGGTCCATATATGAGTCAAGTAATAATATATATTGGGTTTAAAGGGAATAACGTAAGAGATATAAAAATGTTCAAGATTAAATAAAATTGTTGAATTCAAGTATTTTTAAGCTCTACTCATTAATTGTTAATAATTGATTCAAGTTGTGTAGCAGCATGTGTAGCTACATTTTTCATAGGCCTGTTTTTTAAGCTCTGATACAGTTTTTCATAGGCTTACTCATACCTCCAGTGATGGAGCATGCGTAGCGGCATCACAATCAACACTATCATGAGACTTTACCTACATTACTATACTTCAGTCCTTCATGATGACTAGTTTCCCCATTCCTCGAGCTCATCAAGAAAGTGGCTATTACTTATGACCAATTTGTAGAAGGTAGGCTAATACCCTTTTTCATAATCAAGTCTCATAATAGCGGCAAGCTCCCCAAACTTAATAGGATTGGAATGCCTTAACTCCAAAGAAGCATCACCATTATTATACTTGTACTCCCTTGTTGGAGCACTCTCATACATTTCTACTCAAACTCATTAGCTTGCTTGATATTCAATAAAGTCTTCATTATGGTCATAGATGCTATGATAAGTCCGTGACATTCTCTCCCACCTAATATGCGGTACACCCTCGTGCATTACACCTTTCCATGATCTTCATCTTTAGAAACTGGTGCTCCACATGAGCTTTAATCCGTTAAGGTCCTCATTGATTCATTTGGCCAAAAAGGATGTCTCTCAACAGGGATGTAGCATTCCCATGGCCATTAAAGTAGTCCCCACTCATTTTCACCTCAAAAGCAACACATATATCAAAACTTTCACCCCTAGTAGACAAGCACCCTTTATGCACTACTTGATAGTAATTATAACCTTTTTCAATCTAGAAGAACATGATTCCTTTTATTGTAGCTTCACATTTAGCTTCATTAGATATTATGCATTGGTAGGAGAGATATACTATAAGCCATCAAGATCGATAGAAGGCAGCACGTTGTGTTGATAATATTTTC
Organism: Sapria himalayana; assembly: GCA_029783825.1. Taxonomy (NCBI): domain Eukaryota; kingdom Viridiplantae; phylum Streptophyta; class Magnoliopsida; order Malpighiales; family Rafflesiaceae; genus Sapria; species Sapria himalayana. The sequence goes on from JAREIK010003173.1 coordinate 2,795,190, forward strand.
TATCCACTTTGATACTATTTGTCATGGGCCTACTCATCCATGTAGTGATGTAGCCCATGCAACGGCCTCACAATCAACACTATTGTGAGATCCAGCATGTCATGTTATACTTCATAACTCTATGCTGACTAATTTTGCTCTGCCTTGAGTTCATCAAGAGAATGGATCTATCTCTTGACCAATTTATGCAGAATAGGCCAACATCATTCTTCATAGTCAAGTCCTATACTAGTTATAAGCTCTCATAACTTAATAGGGTTGACACTATTGCACTCCCATGCTGAAGCACTCTCATATATTTCTACTCAAATCAATCGGCATGCTTGATATTTAATAAAGTCCTTAGCTATGGTCATGGACGCACATGATAAGTCTATGACATTCTCTCCCATCCAATATATTACACATCCTTGTGCATTGCACCTTTCACTGATCTGTACCTTCATAAAATACTACTCCACATGAGCTTTAATCCATTAAAGTCCGTGTTGATTCCTTCAGCCAAAGTGGATGTCACTATTCATGGACGAGACTTTCCAAATATATAAAGCAATGGCCACTCACTTCCACTCTAAAAGCAACACATATGGTGACAGTTCTACCCCTAGCAGGCAGGCACATGTTATGCACTACTAGACAATAATTTGTACCTTTTTCATTCTAGAGGAACATGAGTTTTCGTATTACATCTTCACACGTGACTTCATTGGCTACTATGCTTTGGTAGGACAGTTAGACTTTCGATCACCAAGATTGATAGAAGGCAACACCCCATGTTGACAAACTTCTAAACCTCGCTCTAATGGCATTTGCCTTGGGCCTTCTTATTCACATAACGATGTAGCCCACACGGTAGCCTCATAATCAACACTATAATAATACCCATCCTACTATGTTATACTTAATGCCTCTATGTTGGCTGATTTTGCATGCCCAACCTCATAATAAAGTACCTCCAACTAAAACTCATTAGTAAGTTTGATATTCAATAAAATCTTCAATTACAATCACGAACATACATGATATGTCCGTGATAAGCAACTCAATGGCCAAGCCAATGCCATTGACTATAATTAAAGTTTTATAGTTAGTGGCCATTGAGCATCATGTTGTGGGCACAAACATCCTCGATTAAAATTTGTAATTAAAATAAAGATTTAAATATTAGAAATAAATTTTATTGTAAATAAAAATTAGTTTGCAATATATATTTTTTTTGTGTGAGTAAAATTATAAATAGCTATTAAATGAAAAATTACAAAAGAACAAAAAATAATAATAGTTAAGTAACAACAATAAACTAATTCTCTACAATTTGTTATCATTATGTGTGATTCTGATTATCATATCTAAAACTCGTAGTCATATCCTTAATATCCTTGTGTTGTACGAGCAATCATTCACTTGTAATTATTTTAGTTGATCATGAAAATTCATCCATGAATCTTTCAATGTGATCATACCTTTAAATATGATTGTTTCCATGATATTTAGTTGCAGTATAAATATTATATCTAAAATAATATTTATATTTATAGAAAATGTATACTTTGATAATATACTAAATATTAAATGGGTCAATAGATTATCACGTGATAAGATAAAATAATAATTGATATCCAAGTACTGAGATAGTTTGTTCATGTTTTGATGAATCATTTATTCATAGTTAATTGAATGAAAAAGTTATTATTTTCAAATAAGGTATATATGTTAGTACTCAGAGGTTTGCTAAAACTAACATAATTAATATCATAATATTTAAATATATTATCTAATTATTCATGAATTATACTATTTGGTTCTTATAGTTGGTTCATGCATGTGGATATGCATTTTAACACGTTATCTATCTCTTTCACCTTAACCATTATATCCATACATGCACCAAATAATAAAGAGATGGAATATTCGACTAGTATTTTAAATATTTACTTTTCATCTCAATAGCCATGATACTATAATTATTATATCTTTTATACTTACTAAACAAATTACTAATATTACATATATACCAACATGTAATGTTTATGGTGAGATTTTATAGGGATGAACAAGTGTTCATCATATCATTAAAAATTTTTAAATTTTTAAAATATGGAATTCTTATCTTCCAATTTGAATCATCAATAAATAATTTTGTTACTTTTACTATTAACATAGTCAGATATTACTTGTTGGTAGCCAATACATAAATCTAACATCTAATAGGTATAATTCCAATATTATTTGACACTTATTTAGAAGTTTTTTTAGGCTTATTGATGAAAGTAGAGTATAAAACTCTTATTGTCTACTGAGTGACACATATACTTCAAGTAAAAATTACCATCTAGGAGTCCATCTCTAATAATTCTCACACATATATTAATCTAGAAGCTTTTATTTAAATTATTATTGGATGTAATACTATAAATTTTATTGTGAATTTATATTCTTTAAAGATTCTCAATATACTCATATATGGTGAGATATAGTGGATGATGACTAATATAAATAAACGGCCATCACAATTAGTCCAGATGTCATTCATTATGAAGAACACTCCACTGTGTTTCCTTAGTTTATTAATTACTAATCATTTTTTTAATTTAAATTAATTGATTATGTCATCTATATAAGTCAACCTATAAATTTTGATGATAGAGAAATTGGAAATAAGTTTGAATAATATTAACTAGTTTAAAATTTTCTAAAAATCTAAACAAAAGACTAAGGATAAAAATTAATTTCATCATGTCTCTCTCTTCCAAATTTATTGGGGTAAATAAAATGAGTTAATAAACTTGAAGTTGACTTAACTTTAATGGCCCCACTACTTAGTTGAGTTTGAATGAGTTCTAATATACCATATGTTTTAGTATATTGATTAACACGTCACTTAAGGTGGCTAGTTCAACTAGTACTCCTTGTATATATTTGTTTATTATATAAATATTATTTCAAATTTGTATGATATGACCACCCTATTGCACTCCCCTTTAATTCTATCCTAACTTATAAAATTTAAAACATGAGCACAACACTTCGCATTAAAAAAGTTTATATCTAATAATATAATATTATTTTTATTAAGATTTATTGCCAAACTAATGAATGTTATATCATTAGAACTTGAATTATCATTATATATGATCAATCTACAAAATTTATCAATGTCACATCATAACAATCACATCTCTTTGGCTTGAGCAATAATGTCGCCAGGATGGAGAGTTGGAACAACACAAAAGTTAATGATTCTTTTTTTGTAACTTTCAATCCTTACGAAGAAAGTGTGTTGTGACAAACATATATACAAGATTTTGATACAAGTCCACAAATCAATGGTCAATCATACTCATTGAAATTGATGTCATAAATTTCTCATTCAAATTTTGCGACTCATTTAGATATATTCCAACATATTCTTAAATTAACATAGTTTGGGATGCCAATTTATATTTTGGTTATAACACAATACAAAATCTCTTGAATACCTAATTTTCAAAGAAGTAAATGATAATTTATCAATAATAATCATTCTAGCAAATTTTTTATAAAAAAAGTTATCGATCAAATATCTAATTACAAACATTTCTTTCACGTTGTGACTTTGAAGTGAATGCCAATTATTTATCATGTCTGTGATAAGCATATTCAACACACTTTTCAAGATATCTCCATAGTGTGCTTGTATCTTGAGAGCTAGAGCATCCAAAAATGCGATTACAATAATTACATGTTGTTTTCTCTGCGTTACTATCATCCTCCTTTTTCAATTTAGTAAAATAATCTGAAATACTAGATTTTGATTTATAATTTTTTTAATTTAAAACTTTCCCTAGATACTGCTATAGAGGAAAGATCTTAGTTATTTGTTTAGTACTATTTTTATCAATAACATTGACAATTTGATAAATTATGTATAAATATATCAATTCATATCAATACATATACAATGATATAGTATATAACACACTAAATACATATAGATATAAAAATCCACGAGCCATAGTAGGTATCAACACATATAATATATACATAATTCAAATACATATATATAACATATGAAATGTGTGTGTGTGTGTGTGTGTGTCAAATACACTAAAATGTATGTGTATTTATACTTTGTTACACACTCGCACTACAAAAAATATTTATAATATATATATACAATAATATATTGTATTTCAATACTTTTATATATTATACACTAAAGCGTGAAGACTGAATTATATATATATATATATATCCATAATTTCATATACACAGTAGTGTATGACTATGAGTGTATCTAATATCTATATACATTATCTTATAATTTATATCTATATATATATATACACTATACACAATACTATATGTGTGTGTGTGTGTGTGTGCGTGCGCGTGCAAAAAACTATAATGAATATATACATATAACATATGCACTTTAAAGGATATATAATAGGTAGTGGCAATATTTTAATTTTTGATAGAGACATGCACATAGAGTCATCGAGATTATGATTTCATTTCTATTTAGGTATTATCCAAAGATTCCAAGTGGATGCCTTCCAACTTATATCAATAAATATGCAGTTGCAATTAATAAATAGTAATCATATATACACACATGTTAAAATATCTACATTGTTGAAATGACATGTGGAGATGAGTAGATTGTAGTGTAAAAATCAATTAAAATTCAAAAACAAAAAGAAAAAAAAAACATAGACATCACATACTTAAGAGATGATGAGGATGATAAGCCAATTAGTGATAAAGAACAAAGAAATAGGGGTCATGCAGAGAGGAGAGATTTCAATAGTCTGGACTTGTAGTTCTTCTCATCTCCTTGAATCCTTGTCTCCTTTGCTTTCATTTTCAATTGTGATGTAAATTATGTTTGTGATTGCTGTGATTTTGTGATTTTTGAATGTAATTTTGTATGTAATTTAATAAAGTTAACGTGTTAACGAAAGTAAAAAACTAAACTTAAAAGTTAAAATAGAAACATGCACTTATCTTAGATTCCCTAGGGGTTTTTTTTTTGTTTTACTTTTTTTGGTTTTTATCTTTATTTGATTTGAATTTTGATTTTTGATAGATTTTGCATGATGGATCTTGCCTTCTCGGGTTGGGATTGGGTTCATGGTTCCCATGTTGTATGCCTTAACCAAACCTAAATTAAGTTCGAGTTGAGAAAGCTCAACTAGAACCCACCTCAACCTGATGAAAGCTCAACATGAAACTAATTTTTTTTTAGTTGGATTTGAGTTACTCATGTTGACACAAACTGATTTACACACCTATTTTATTCTTTGATTGACATATCACATAGATATCTAAAATGATTAAAATACAAAATAAAAAAAAAACACCGAGTTAATGACCCAATCACTACAACAAATTGATGAAACATAAATAAAAAATAGAGATGCTCAATTCAATTTCTAAAGTTAGATAATAGATAGAAATAGATTAGAGATGGACATGAAACATTGCTACAAAATTAAAAAAAAATGGAATAATAATCCACTGCTATTTGAATTTACAAATAATTTCACATAAAATGGAAATAGAATTAGAAATAGAAATAAGAGAAAGAAGTAGAAACAGTCTCACTTTCAATCACTATTATCACATGAGGACATTGGTGGATAAAGTTGCGTGCTATTTAACAATAGAAAATTCAATTTATACATGTATTTGTTATTGAAAATAAAAACAATCTAAAATTGAGATGGAATTGAATTTCGTCACTAATTTTGAAACGGAAAATTATTCCATCATTATTTGACGTTAATAAATTTTTTTCAAAGAATACTTCATCTATTCAAAACTCATAATATATTTTGGCCAATTAAAGCACCAACCTTCTTTGCCCATCCGACCAAATTGACATTTTACTCTTTCGTGGTTGTGCCCATCACCCTGTTCATCATTCATAGAGGTACATAATTTCAATTTGTTACTTACTTGAAGTGTTATAATATATATATATATATATGAAAAATCACCATGTCAGCTTGTTCATCATTCATAGAGGTGCATAATAACACACACACACACACATATTTTATTACATATGTGAATATTATTTTATTATTACGGTCCACTTTAATTAATCTTGTTACATATATATATATATATACTATTTATTATTACACACACACACTTTAATTAATTTTATTATTACACATATATTTTAACACACACACACACACACACACACACACACACATATATATATATATATTTATTTATTTATTACAGTTCATTTTTCATATAATATTACATATGTGAATATTATTTTGTGTGTGTGTGCGTGTGTGTTAAGTTTTTAATTAATTTTTTTTTATGTACCTTAACATATCTCTTGAAAAGATAGATATGTGTTGTGTCACTATGCAAAATTTTCAAAAAGTAGACATTTTCCTCAATACCATGTCCATAAGAGTTTAGGAGAGCAATACTTTTATGGGATATTTATTTTTAGGTTTTTTGCCAAAAGCAAATTTGATTTATGTTTTTAGCATGTTTTATTATTTTATGATTTCATGTGATTGATTACTTAATTTTTATGATTTTTTCCTTGATAGATAAATCTAAAGTATTTCATTATTTCTGAAAAAAATACAATTTCGAGATTTTGTTAAATATCTAAGAGTTTGATACAACTTCCATCAACTAATTTAAATATAGCATTATCTTCAAAACATCCTTGGATGTCATTAATTTTTGTAATATATTTTCATTCATTTCATAAATATAATCGACAACAAACATAAGATAATTTTCGTTGGGTCTACTTGAGTTGGGCTGACAAAGTTTTATGTCGTTGTATTCATGTTTGGTTATTTTAATTTTAAAATGAAAATATATAATTGTTATTTTAAGCTTCAATATTTTATTTTATAGTAATTGTTTTTTTTTTTGATTTTTTTTTCTTGCATGTGTGTTGCATGGTGGACCATGAAAATAGGATAAATTTATCAAATCAAAAAAAAAACATCATTTATTAAATTGGGAAACTTATATTTCTAACAAGAAGCAAGCATGGTGCCTCTTTAATAGAGAAGTGCCCCCATCAAACTTTGATTAAGATGAAAAAAAAAGTATCATTCAAAATAAAAGGGGGTGACTACAACTTATTTATGATATTTATATAATGTCATAAATAAGCTACTACAAACTCAGTACAATTAAATTATTATCTATGTTATTATTAATAAATAAACATTGGTATTATATGTAATAGGAATAGAATATATTATATAAACTGATCATGAATGAATGAATGTCAAATTAAGAGATTAGTTTTTAAATGATGAGTTTGTAGCGGAGATTGAGGAATTTGTTGGTTTTGCTGAAAAGCACCCTCAATTAATGGATGGAACAAAAATAAGATGCTTATATAATGATCATAAATGTCAGAATCATAATTTTAAAGATGAAGACACTATACAATTCCATATTGCAAAAGATGGATATATCAAAGACTATTATGTTTGGTATAAATATGGAGAAATAGTTGTGCCACAAATAACAATAAATTATGTACATAGAAGTGTTGATTCAAATGCTGCAATGAAATATATAAATCCCAAAAATACATGTGAAGCCATTTTAAAGCATATTATTGGTCATTCTTTCAATTCGAATGTCACTAATAATATCCTAGATTTAGCAATAAAAGAATTTTATGAAATGCTAAAAGAATCAAAAGAAGGGGTTTACCCAAGATATCCGTATGGCTATCAAAGTTATTAGTAGTGGCTAGACTATTGAATTTAAAGGTAAAACATCATTTTTTAAATATGTGTTTTAATGAAATTTGTGAGTTGTTATCTAAATTGTAACCAAAGAATAATATAATGATAGATATTTTTTATAGTACAAAGAAATTAATGTGATGTTTGAGTTTTCCAATATAAAAAATTTATTATTGCATTAATGGTTGCATGATATATCATGGTAAAGATATTTAGGCAATTGCTTATAATTTATGTAATAATCCTTGGTATAAAAAATATAATTCATGTAAAAGGTAGAAAATAAATGTTTCTCATAAGATGTATTATTTTCCATTGACTTCTTATTTGCAAAGATTATTTATATCTGAAGCAACTACTAATGATATGAGTTGACACAGAGTTAAGTACTGAAAAATGTGTGATGTGACATTGATTATATTTTCCATCTTGGAAATAGTTTGATCATTTTCATCTATCTCTTGTATATGAAAGTCAAAATGTTAGATGAGTATTGTGCACAGATGGATTTCAGTCATTTGGAAAAATAGGCCAATAATACTCGTCATGGCCCGTGATTGTTACATTATATAATTAGCCACTCGAATGTGTATGAAAGATGAGTATAAGTTTTTGTGTGTGATATGCCTAGTCCAAGAAATCCAAAATATAAGTTGGACGTTTTTTTTGCAACCTCTTATTATGGAGCTAAAAAATTTGTGAAAGCTGGGTGTGGAAACATATGACATATCTAGAAAGAAAACTTCTAGATGCGAGAAACACTTATGTGGACTATAAGTGACTTTCCAGCATATTCAATGTTGTCATGATGGAGTATAACAATAAAATTAGCTTATCCTTACTATATGGAGAACTATGATGCATTTTCACAAAGCAAAGGTAGAAAGATTTATTGGTTTGATAACTATCATAAGTTGTCACATATAAAATAGCCCAAAGGAATATAAAGGCATGTAGGAAATGATAAATAGTTATGAAAGGTGCACCACCTTTGAGGTCAAGTTAGAAATATTAGAGGTAATTTAAAGATATAGCTTTAAAAATATCACAAAAATTAATGATGACTGCATTAATGTGTAAGTTTCAAAGAATTATCACTGTGATTGGAAGAAATAAAATATTTTTTGGGATTTACCTTATTGGAAAACTATCATAATTAGACACAACTTAGATGTAATGCACATTAAGAAGAGCTTTTTTGATTATATTTTTAATACTATCATGGATATAAAAGGAAAAGCCAAAGAATGCTAAATCAAGAAAGGATTTAAATGAGTTCTATTCATGACTAGAGTTAAATAAGAATAAATCAATGAATATATTCTCTAAGGTTTATTATAGTTTTGACAAGGATGCATAGAAAATTTTGTGCAAATAGCTGATAAAGCTTAGGTTCCCTAATGGAAATGCATCTAATATAGAAATATGTATTGATATGAAGAAGCATAATTTATTTTTAAAGAAAATTCATAGTTTCTATGTGTTTATACAAAGGTTAATATCCATAGTATTCAATGAATTACTTCAAAAAAATATTTGGTGAGCCTTTATTGAAATAAGTATTTTTTTTAAGAATATCACTTATAATGTCATAACAAATAAAGATTGTGAGTAATTACAATATGATATACCATTAATTTTATGCATACTTGAGTGTATTTTTTTCCCTGCTTCTTCGACTCTATGGAACATCTTCCGATCTACTTACTTTATGAATCTATGATGGTCGACCTTATGCAATACAAATGGATGTATTAATTTGAGAGGTTATATAATTTTCATATTTTCATCTAACTATTTAAATGTATATGACAAATAAATATTATTCTAATAAATTCTTTTTTTTTTGATATCTTATAAATTTGAAAAACAATGTTCAAGATAAATCAAAAGTTTGAAGGATTAATATGCAGTGCTTACTTGGGTTGAAAAAAACTTTGGTTTTTTGTGTACACACTACTTTTAGACACAAATGTATACTTTATATTACAAAATATCACCAAATAATAATTATGGTATGAGGGATGGATCACAAGAAGATGAAATTCTTTCCATTTTCACCCATGTGAGTCGATCATATAGTAGAAAAAAATCAATATATTTTTTAGATGACCAGGAGTATCATGTTGCACACACATATATCTTGTTGAACTACAAGGAAGTTAAACCTTATATTGAGTAATATTTATAATCATTTTATATTACCATTTATTTTTCATGGTATGTGATATACCTATGTTAATATTCAAAATAAGTACATTATTGCTTTTGTATAATTTATGCTAAGGAATTAAGGTAAATAAAACATCATATTGATGATGTTGTGATTGATGCCAATCTTGACAAAGATTTTGCATCTTAGTTTAAGAAATTTATCAGTATATAACTTATTATGTTTTCTTCTAATAAATAACGTGTCATAGCACATAAGTTTGAATTTATTTTTTATCTTTTTTAGGTATATTTTTCATCATCAAATATATGTAATAGACAAATAAAAGATCTTGCAAAATGACTATTACAAAGTCTATAGACATATCCCATTAACTTATGTAAATAGATATAAATTTACATTTTAAAATATGGTTCATAAGAGTTGTAATAAATAGTGGTGTATGCATAAGTGGGTTAACTCACATCTAATATTGATTTTCATGGTCGATTGATTGAAATTCTACACTTGGAGTATCCTATTTTACAAATTAACAGGACAATTCTTTTTGAGTATAAATAGTTTGATCTCATTTCAGATTTGGGTTCTAGAATTCATCGTCAATATAATCTTTTAGATGTGCACCATTAAAAATATTATGTAAGTACAAGTCATTCTTTCTTGTGATATAAACAGAACAAGTGTGTACACCATTTATCCAACTACAAGAAGAAATACTAGTGGCTGATAGGCTATTTGTAAAATAAAATTTAGATCAATTATGGGAGTTGTTAAAATGTATGTCATAGTGACACCATCATATGTACCTACATTTTAAGAGAATATTATGGAAATTCATCAAATTAATCATGTGGCATATGATATAACTGAAACATTGATTGGTGAAGATGGAAACGTTTTAAAAATTGATGATGCATATATTGAAGAAGATAATAAGGAAAAATTAATTGCACAAACAGATGGTGATGAATATTTAGATGGAGATGATTTGTTTGAAATATCCGATGATGAGTAGATATTTTTTGACTTCGATGTTAAGTTATATTACTTATTTTGTAACTGTTACAATTTGGGTGTTCAATAAAAAAAATTTAACAAATATAAATGTGAATGTGTTTTTCATTATGCTTTTGTAGTATGACATATTCATTATATTTATTTCTTGTCTTTACATGTTTTTATGTTTATGAAAATTAAATTAAGTATGAGAGGTGATAGTTCAAATGGCCGATGATCTCAATCCCTAGAGAGGGGAAGAGAAAATCAACAAATAGTTCATGGAGGAAAAATGCAGTATTTATTTAGTGGGAACAACACTACAAATCTTTCTCTGCAATTGCCTACATTTACATAGGATACGTTGGCATCGCCTCATCCTGACACACACATATTGTCTATCACCGACATTCCATCTTTATCTCATTATGCACCAACTGGTATGGTTAGCTCCATACCACTTATCTTAGAAGGTACATGTATTGCTACTGTAGAATCAATAATATTTAGGTATTCACAATCCATATTTTACATACAAAGTTATGATAAAATATTCATTCGGCCCACTCTTGACAATAAATAATATATCTCTTACATAAATTTACTACTTCGTGCATTATTAGATTTTTTTTCTTTTTGTTTGTAATTAATTTATTTTAGAAGTGTTCATAAAAATATATATGAATATTTTTGTTTATAAATATAGTAATTTTTATTAATAACTAAATATGATTTTGTTATTAATCCAACATTATCATTCATAATTAATGTTATGTTTGCATTACTAAATTTTGGATAAATAATAAAATTGAAGAAAATATGAACTTAGTAATAGAAGCATGAGTATTTTACATTTATATGTAAATGTATATACAAATGTTAAATTACTTATAGGTTTATTCATTCTACTTCTCATACAATGGAGAATATTTTTAAGGAGAAACTAGTTGCAGAGAGTATAAAGTGGAGAAAAGTGCCATCAAATATGAAAGAATATTATTGAGATAAATTTGAAATACAATTTTATGCATGTAGCAAAATGTCAAATTGTTTGATTATTAAACATTATTAAAAAATGCATCATATTGTAATGTTCTTTTTTTTGTAGAAAAAATATAAATGGAATAATGATTCGTTGATCTCTATGAAGGATACATGAAAATATTTGACTAGTGTCGGATATAATAACAAGTTTGGAAAATGGAGAAAAATATATAGTAAAGATGCAAAACCAAATAATGTTCATCTATATGTTTGGATAAAATGGTGGGAATACAAGAATATTGAAGAGTTCAAGGCTTTCTTCCAGATGGTGTCACAAAACCATCGATCAGAGAAAGTAGGTGAAGGGTTCATCAAATGTGTGTGTGTGTGTGTTTATTGAAAAATCTAGACTATGAACTATAGATGTCAGCCAAAAAATCAAAACAAAATTTTCAAAACATATATATACATAATGTATGCATATACAATATATATACATATATATTAGGCTACATTGTGTGAATATAAATTATAATGTATATCTATATACACACACTCAATTTTGCTTTCAAACACATGTTCAATGATTATTCTAGTAACTCAATGAAAAATCACATCCATAAGGTGGCATTTTATGCCATCATCTATTATATATGGGTAGAGGTGGCAAGTGGGTCGAGCAGCCCGAGTATGATCTGACCCAAGCTGTGTCTGGCCTGGCATTGCATGGTCCAAAACCATGGATGGACCCATTCCGTGCCAACTCGAGGCATGGCTCATGCCGTCATCCTGGGCCAGTAAACGTAATTGCTAACCTAGTCCCAAATGTCTAAATAAGTTAAAAATGAGATGCATCTAATAATTGGATGCATGCTCAATGGCTAGAACAAAAAATCTGATTGATGTCGGGTTTCTGCCCAAGATATTCAATAAAAAAATAAAAAAAATACAAAAGTAATACTTTTTTAAAAAAATATTTTTGTAATTATATATTCTCTCCTTTCTCTCAATCTCACTTCACTCTCCTCTCTTTCTTTATCCCCATTCTCCCTCTCTCTCACTCTCTCTCGTCTCTCTTTATCTCTCTCTCTCTTCCTCCTTTTGGTTTTAGTTTTACACATTTATATTTACAGTTTAATTTTGCATTTTATATTTTTGGTTAGCTATTTACATTTGTAATTTTTTTTTGCTTTGAACTCGGAGTTTAGCTTTCCTTTTCCTATTGCATCTCGAGACTCAGGTGCAGACTATGAATATTGCACATCATACTTCGACACTCCATAAATGGCCAAACATGTATTATTTTGTTAATTTTTTTTAGTTTATTATTTTAAATTTTTATTAATAATTAATAAACTAATATTTAAAAATATAAAATGGAATTTTAATATAGATAACCCCATGGAAAAATCAGAGGCTGAAACCATAGTTTCTCTCATGGTCTCAACCCAAACGTAAATATCTAAAAAATAAATAACTAAAAGAACATCCATAGTGTGGTGAAGTAAAAAATAAAAATACTAAGGGAGTTAATGAAGTATCAACACAATGCAAGTATTGTAAAAAATATATATACTTGTAGGAGTACATGTGAGACTGAGCACCATAAGAGATATGTCGATCATTGTACCAAAAAATATACTACATTAGATCATAAGTAAACCCAATTAAGTAGTAGAGACTTTGAGACTGAATCTAGTTTAACTTCTATGTTGATCCCCTTCATATATCACAACGAGTTAGAAATGGAAGACATGGTCAAACTGATCACCACAATGGTTATTCCGATTAGATTTTTGGATAATCCAAAGGTAATTAGTATCATGCAGACATATTTTCAGCATGCATATCATAAGATTTCTAGGTCCACACGTAGGAATGAGAAACAAAAATATTATAAGTTAGAAAAATAAATAATAACTAAAGAATTTAGGAAATAAAATGACTTTGATATTCATGATATTTGATATTTGGACTAGTCGTGATGATACATCTTTTGCATACCTCACTACTAACTATATAAATTCTAAATGGATACTAAATAAAAAGATATTAGGATTTTCAGAGATTCTCGACCTATATGATGGTCTTATCATATATGAGTGTATGATAAAAATCTTTAAAGAATATAATATTCAAAATAAAATATATAGTATCACATTCGATAACATATTTAATAATAAAGTAGTCATTAAAATGTTTGTTAAGATCATTAGATATGGGCTATTAGAAGAGATTTTCCATGTTAGATGCTTGTGTCACATCAATAACCTCATAGTACAAGCATGGATGAAGGTTGTTTTCTCCACTTTAGAAAAAATATATAACTCACTAAATATCTTTAGACTTCTAGCAGAAAATAGAAGTTTGATAGTCTCTATTTTTCTGTGAGTCTAAAAGAAGAATAAATTTCAAATGGATGTGAGACACTATTATAATTACACATACATGATGTTAGAGTCATGTGTTAGTTACATACACGTGAAATTTGACTACATCAATAATAAGAGCGACGAAATTTTTATTGACGATAAATACTAGAATACAAAAATTTTATTTATAAAATTTTTGAAGATTTTTTATGACACGACGAACATGTGTTCGTTAGTTTATACTTGCATTACACTCAAGTACATATGTAATATTAGTGGCATGTTTAGGAAGTTTAGAAATGACTTTACATTTAGTGACATGAAAATTGAGATGGAAACCAACTATATAAAGTACTGGTCAATTGTTCTATCTTTTTATTGTCTGGAAACATGCATAGACCCTAGGGTTAAGGTGAAAGGGGTAGAGATATTTTGACATACATATCTTTATGCATGAACTAGGAACACTAACCCGAATGGTTCATTCATGAGAAGTTGACTGAGTTACTTATATACTACGACACTAGGTATGGTAGTAGCCAAGCTCTTAGTATGGACATGGACACCTTATTCATAGATGATGACTTCTCCATTCAATTAGTGACGAGAAAACAACGGGATGGATCATCATAAAGGAGCGAGCTATCTTGATACTTAGATACTAATTACTACTCAATCCTATCACATAACGATAACAATAACCTTGATCTTTTATAAGGTAGAAATCATATGAGTCCACCTCTCTAGTGCTATCTAAGATGACATATGATCTATTAACTCCTCGGGTATCAAGCATAGCATCAGAGTCTATTTTTCTATTGCAGTCAATATAATTTTAGATATGAGATTAAGACTACGACTAGATATTGTTGATATACTAGCATGCATGAAAAAATGGGAGGATTTAAGGTTTAGCATCCATGATCATGTTGGAACAAGAGTGGAGGAGTTATTGATAGTTGATGACTCATGTGACTTTGAGGAAGTTGAGCTAACTGCTAATGATACCATCGAATACTTATGTGATGATGATCTTTTGCATACTCATACAGATTGACATCGGTATTGAGACATTGGGCCTACATTATTATTTATGATGATTGAGATTTATAATTTTTATTTTATGTTGTTGTAAGTTGTGACTATTTTAAAATTTATTTATTTTTGGATTGAATGATGAATGATGGGTCATGGTCGGATAGTTGTATTTTTTTTGATAATTTTGATTATTTATCATAGTTTGTTATTTGTGTTAATGAATTTATTTTTTTTGTGATTTATGTAAAATAAATAAATAATGTGATGTCGTTATGTCACTATTAAACCACAATTTGAATTTAAAATATAAAATTTGAAAAAAACAAATTTAAAATAATTAATCCACCACAATTCACATTCCACAATTCTGCAACTGTCAATCGGTGGGGAAATATCCATGCTATGCTAGTGTTGAGCTAGGACCTAGGTGTAGTGTAGGCAGAGGTTGGCCACTCAGCCTGGCCTAGCATAAATCGGCTAGGCTCGAGCCAGACAGGCCATGCCATGCTGGCAATTTTTGAGTTGTGCCATGCCCGGGATAAGTGGCTTTTACTTACTTTGGTCACTTGGTTCAATATTTGAATCAAGTAAGTCATGAGAACTATTTAACAACACATTATGACACTAATTGACCAGAGAGTTAGTGGTTTGATTACAAACCATTTCATAGACAACATTATATGTAAATTATTCTTTCTCCTTTTCTATACCGCACGTTGTTCATAACGTGGGATAAGTGCAACTACTCAATTGGCTACATCACATCTAACACCAGTGTAAATTAATTTTCTTTTGAGACTCATTAGCCATCACTCATGCTATCGAAAAAATTCTCCATAACATTTTCACTTTGACCCGAGATTTCTGAGTAATGATCTCAACAAGTGGATGTGGGTATACCCTTCACTTTATTAGGAGTGATGAATTCACTATTTGCTACTCAACTATATTTAAATACCTCAAACTCTACCCAATCATCACCCTATAAGCGACCTTAGAGAGGCAACAAGGAGTGAAGTCAAATTTGATTATCTTAAGCTTAAGAATACTTGCACCACTGATATGGTGAAATTATCATCTATAAATAGTTAATTCACATGTATGTCTCATTTTATGTCTTTGATGTAATTGGCTTTTCTTTGCAAATATCTACTTGTCTAATTTAAGCATCACCAAGATCATAGTTTATAAGATCAACTGCTTGATCAAAACAAAGAGTACAATATGTGTTACTTTATCCAAATAAATAATGTCTAATTTGATTGATCCTATGATTATAAATAATTTATATACAACATAACTACATATGATATTAATCTCATTATCACATTATGATTTTCTTCGTACTATATAGTATATCATAAACTTTATTAATTGATTAAAGATCAATATCATTTCATAGAAATAATAAATATCAAATTAATAAATAAGTCATCTAATTAATTAAAATTATACAACAAGTATAAAAGATAATCATCTTTAAAATACTTCTCTAACAACTTATGTAATATGAAGACATGGAACATATTATGTATATAAGTATACTCTAGTACTAGTACCAATTGATAACTAGCTGGTATAATTCTCGCAAGCATATCAAATGTACCCATGTATCATGACACAAGTTTTTTCTTTGCTTTTACAAAATAATGCACATCCTTATGAGATAACATAGGAATGCACGACTATCAACCTCAAACTATAAAACTTTATTTCTCTTGAAAGTAGCAATTATTAATAACTCATAAAAATAAATTACCAAAGTTAATGCAAAATTGGTATTTAATAACAAAAGAGTCTCATTTTCAGGTCATTCTCTAGCCTTATTCAAAAGAGCAAAATACATAGTCCTGCTTGAGTTTTCTACAAAATAGACAATAAATAATAGTCATGAAAACTCATTCCTTATAACAATGAAGCATAACTAAAAATTATAATAGAAAATTCATTCTAAGGATTACATCATATTTATAAATCTTCAAAAATAAAATATTGATATAGAGAAAATAATTACAAAAATAAAGTTCATAATTTTTACACATCTTACTAACTGAAATTGAACTATCCCATGAAGAAGTGACACATAAACTAGAGTAAAATTATTTGGTGTTCATACCCAAACATTTTCAAACAATCAGAAAACAATATAAATGAGAAGCTCAAGTGTTAGAAAAATACATTTATAAGTATTATAAACATGGAGCATTTCTTTCACCTTAGCATCTACAACTTGCTCCTTATCCATGATATGCAAGATGGCAAAAACTCATCTCTGAGTCATAGGTATATTTCCTATATAATTTTTCAATTAAAAAGTACTAGAAGTAGAGTGACACAACTAGCTAGAGCAACATGAACCTTGAAGGCATGTGTACTGAGCTAAAGAAATACCCATCAGTGTTGAAGTAACTATTGAAATGTGGTCCAACACAAAATAATCACCACCCCTTAGCTTAACATAAGAATCTAGCTTAACATCGATCTTTATTTCAATAAAAAAATTAGAAAAATTATGTCTTTGGCCTGATATGAACTTTTTTCTTTCTATCCTCATGGATATGTGAAGTATCATCCCTCATGTACTCTACTAAAAGAGTACTTTCTATAAGATCTTCATACCCATGAATGTGTAAATAAATCATTTTCAAATATATATAATTTTTTTCCCTTGCTCAAAATATTGAGCTCCGTTGCTCTTTGTATTAACTATATATGAAGCAAATCATGTCAGCTCATAAATCTTGGTCTCATACCCAACCACACATATTACCTTACATAAGCTTTATGAACTCTTGGCTCTTTTCTCTTCTAATAGGCTTGTTGAAGTACTTAATATTAAAGGGATATTCAAATATAGATTGCAACAAATGTGTTGTGTTCTAAAGGCTTAGTGATACTTTCCCATCAAAAATCTACTTTTCAAATAAATAGTAATACTCCATTGCTCACGGATTAGGCACACAACCCAAATAAAAATTATTCTACTTAGAAAATTAATCTAAGCATCATGCCCATCAATATATTTTCTCATGCTCTAGTTCTAACTAAAGACTAACTAGTATTATTCCATCTGAAACTAACTTTACGAATAACCATATTATTCAAATCAAAAATTAATAGTCGACACTCTAATGAGTGTCGAAAATAAACTCACAAGTGATTATTATGTCGAGCACACAAATAAATAAGTCAAAATGACTTACCACCCTAGCATTCTCACTTAGGAACTATGAAATATTTGGATTGATTAGTTAAATTTATTTGGATTTAAATTATTTATAAATTTCATAAATTACTCATAGAGTGCAAGTAAAAATGATGGAAAATATATTTATTAAAAATATTGATCTAAAATAAATGAATCTATACTAAAAAAAACAAAAAAAAAAGCATATTATGAATAGTACACCCTATGGTTAGCCACATGTATATAAAAAGTTATAGACAAGTTAAAAACAACTTCTTTCATTCCTATTTTTTATGTTAGTTTCATTATAAATCATCCATTATATTAAAAATTTAGCAGAAGCAAAAAAAAAAAAAAAAGGTTAGGATATCTCCCATTTAGCTATTTAAACTAAATTGAATTCTAGAGAATATTATGAATATACACAAACCATCAAGTTAAAATATTTACACACAAAAGTAAAGTCATTTATATAAAATAACATTTATGACTAATTACATAACAAGGTTTCAATGAAAACTCATCTAAGTACTCTACCAAAACTCTCACATAGATCTATAATCTTCAAAATAGGGTTTGGGCATCAACATGTCTTTTACATAGGGAAAATAGAGGTGATCAACTAATGCATAGTAGAAAAATATCAAGAAAGCATGAAAAAATCTATGTTCTACCTCCATAGCCACATATTTTTTTAATATATAATTTAAGAGTTTAAGAATAAGTTATGAAATATTCATGCATATATATATAGTTATACAAATTCAAGAAATAATAATGTGTGTGTAAGTTCTTTAAATAATTTTTTTAAATCTCATTATATTTTCATTAACAAACATAATTTATACATCTCAAAGCACCACTAGGCCACAAAAAGATATATAAAAGGAAAAACTAATCTGCTAGCTCCAGCCTAGCAACCACCACCATCACATAGCGGAACTCCACCACAAGTGTACAAAAGAATTTAGGGACATTCTCTCAATAGCATATCTAATCTCTACCTTTGTGCTTATTCTTGTAGTTTTATCCCTCTATGTCCTTGCTAGAACTAATAATCAAATTTCAAAATTAGTCAAATAATTTATAAACCATGGTTTTTGCTATTATTTACATATAACCAAATACTATTTTTTTTTATTTATAGAAAAATAACTTTCTCTAAAAATATACACAAATAAATGAATTTCTAAATTTAACATAAAATTATTTCATTGTATCAAGATTGTGAGTTTCCACAAACTAGTTATATACTTTAATTTAATGATTTAAATCTTATGAAACTCATTTCAAGAAAATTAAAAAAAAATTGTTTATTACCACATACACAAATCACACATCAAAAAATATGTATATATAACTATAATGTAAAATATGAACTTTCACATAAATTTCTAGAGTTTTCTTACCCTAACCATACTTTTAAAAGACTTGAACATTAAAACTTAGTACTTATATTCCAATTTGAGCTTTATAATCACAATTCAAACTTAATCAAAAATAATGGAAAATAAGGTTAGGAATTTATGCAATTTCAAGTCTAATTTATAAAATAAAGCAATAAAAATAAAAATATATTAGTTAATCTCAGCTATAACCTCTCTTGTTGAGATTAAAACTATTTCATGGATATTTTAAGTTTGAATAAAGGGTTTACTAAGCTTTATTATTACATAGAATGCATTTTAATCAAAAATCTAAAATTTTAGATAAGATATGAGAAAAAAAACTCAAGAGATCTGATAAAGAAGAAAAAAAAAATAGAAGATAAGTCATGAATTGGATGGAGAAATAAAAGAAATAAAGATTTTATCTTTTATTTTATGGAAAAATGATCAAATTTCCCTTGGGGTTCAAACAAGCCCACCTCTCTCTAAAACTTCAGATTTAGTAAATTTAATATTTCTCTTCATCAATTTTTATCTCTAAATCATTTTTGAATATATAAATAATTTTTGAAAAATCAAACTATTATTATTTAGCTAACTTAGCCAATTCAAATTAGTGGCTAGCATAAATAATTTTTTATTCTTTACCTCTCGTATAGCCTCATGATATTTCTATCTGTGATAGTCTAATAGATATAAACTGGCTAAATTTTTAGCTTTAACCTCTAATAAAAATGCATCTATTTCTTATTATTTATTTGATTTGATTCATTCTTATATATGGGAGCCTTCTCCTATTCACACAAAAGGAGGGTCTAGATATTATTTCTTATTTATTGATAATCATAATTTCTATTAGATTTATTTGATGAAACATTATTCTAAATTCCTCGAGATATACAAAGCATGTAATGCTCTTGTAAAAATTCAATATTTTGTTGTTATAAAATATTTATGTATGATATGAGTCAAAAATATACTTCTAATAAATTTGTTTAGTTACTTGCTTCATATAGAATAATTTATCAAACTTCATGTGTAGATACTCTTGAGCAAAAAGATACTGCTGAAATAAAACATAAGCATATTATTGAAGCAACTCAATCTCTTCTATTATATATCTTTCTTCATAGTGAGTTTTGGGGTAAACTATTTATACTGCTATCACTTTGTTTAATATGATTAATTCCTGTCATCTTTTGGGTTTTTCTTCATTCAAAAAATTATATAGGCATGCCCCATATTATTCTTTCTTTAGAGAAATTGGTTGTACTTGTTTCATTCTTTATCTTCATGTAGAACATAACAGTTATCTCATCGATTTGATATTTACATCTTTCTTAGTTATGGTGAAGGTCAAAAATAGTTTTAGTATTTTGATCTAGTTGCTCAAAAATTATGTCTCATCATGTTATTTTTCTTGAATATATACCTTTTTTTTCTATCTCATTTGCTACTCATGACTTAATTAGATATGATCGTATTTATATTGATCCTTTTTATGGGGTTCCTGATGGCTTGTTTCCTAAGGTTTTTAGTACCTCAAATACCCCTTCCCCTTCTCATGTTCTCCCTCATAGTGTTTGTTCTAATAATATTGTAGCTACCAACACTTTGGTCTCTATGACACCTAAAGCTCCCCTTCAGTTGTGTTCCCTCAAGCTTAATTGGAGATTGTATATTCACTTCTAGATCGGTCCACATTCATTTGTAAGTTCACAAAGTTGTCAGATTTTGCCTATTCTTTTTTACTCCTCATCTTTTACTTTTTTTCGCTTCTATTCATCACCCCTCTTCCTTCTTCATATAAAGAGGGCATTCTTGATCCATGCTAGCCACAAGCTATAAAAGAGGAACTTTCTACTTTTGATAAGATCAGTGCATGGGATTTGGTTACTCTATATTATGGTAATAGTGTTATTAGTTGTTGGTGTGTATAAGCTGAAAAATAATTTTAATGGATCTATTGAGTGCTTCAAATATAGGTTGATTAAAAAAGGATATCCACAATAATATTATATGAATTGTGATGAAAATTTTGCTCCTGTTAAGAAAATAACTACTATGTATACTATTATTGATGTAACTTCAATTTAATAATATTATATTTCTTAACTCAATGTTAAAAATATCTTCTTAAATGGGGATCTCTAATATTAAGTTAGTGTGGAGCCCCATTTTATTGTTTCTCATGCTCATAGTTATGTTTGTAAGTTAAAAAAAAATTTATTATATGGTCTCAACCAAGCACTTAATGCTTGGTTTGAGAAATTATCTATTGTGATCTCATCTCTTATAATTATTGCTAGTTGTTATGATCATGCTCTATTTCTTGGGTGTACAAATGGAAGTCGTATCATTATTTCTTTGTATATTGATGACATGATAAATACTAGTGATTATTTTGATGGTATTTTAGTTTTAAAGATACACCTGGGTAATTAATTTGAAATAAAGAATTTAGTATTTTAGATTCTCTATGATATTTCTTGAGAATAGGGGTAGTTTGTTCCCCTAAAAATTATTTTTTAAAACAATCAAAATATGTTGTACATATTCTTGAGCAAGCTATACTTAAAGATAATAAACCTATTGATATTTCAATTGAGGTTAATGTATAATAAATACTCTCTTTTCTGACAGTGAGCATTTGTCAGATCCTACATTATGCCATGCTATTATTGGGAGCTTGATATATCTTACTATTACTCATCATGATATTACTTATGCTATTCATATTGTAAGTCAATTTGTTTCTCCACTCATATTTTGAGATATCTTTGAGGTATAGTCTTTCAGAGTCTTCTACATCTATCCACCTTTACTTTAATGCCGATCATGACATTGATCCCACTAGTCACATGTTTGCTACTAGTTTTTTGTATCTTTTTGGGTGATTTGTGTATCTATCAGAAAAGTAAGAAATATTCCCTTGTTTTTCTATGTTCAACTAATGTAGAATATTATGCTATGTGACATCTATTATGAAAAAAATATTGGTTATATAGGTTACTTGCAAATTTGAGAGTATCTATTTGTCATCCTACTTATATGTAATATGACAACAGGAGTGCTATTCGAATTGCTCACAACTAAGACTTTTATTAATGTACCAAGCACATTGAAATTAATTGGCACCTCATGCATCATTTTCTCGAGCACGACATCATCAATTTGCTTTTCATTTCATTTTCCTTGTAGCTTGCATATTTTTTTAGTAAGTTACAGTTCCTAGTTGACAAACTCTCAATACTTATAATAGCTACATCATGAGTTTGGGGGGAGATGTTAAATAACAAATAAATATGATAATTTGTTCTTTGTTTGTTAAATACCAAATAAATAGGGCTATTTGTTATTTTCTCACTCAAGAGTAAAATAGTCTTTTGAGCAATTTACTCCATACACTCAGGCTTCTCTCTTTTACTAGATATCTTTTTTCTATCATACTTGATTTTATGTTGAATAGAAAGTTATTGGTATTATTTCTCACTTTCTTTGACAAACATATATAATATATATATATGCACACATATAAACTTAAATATAAATTTATATCTATAAACATCTTCTAAAACTTATAGACAAACCTATATATAGGAGTGTATATATATTTATATGCACACACACACACACACGTGTGTACATATATATATATATATATTTTCAAAAATATACATGTTTTATTGCTCCGTATATATAAGTTTTCAAATAAATAAATAAATAAATAAATAGACACACACACACACACACTTATCTACACAAACACACACACACGCTTATCTACACACACACACACACACACACACACACACACTTATCTACACAAACACACACACACGCTTATCTACACACACACATACACACACTTATTCATATATACATACATGTTTTCAAAAAAATGGAAATTATTGTTTTATAAATTATTGTAAAATAATTATTTTTTTATTTTTTTCAAAGACACATTTTTTATTTTATTATAAGTATCTTATAATTTATGCACCGAAACAAATACGAAACATAATTGAGTTTTTTTTTTTTTTTTGAGTGCGTGGTGGTGCCCGAATAAAAAAATGACGATGGAGCATTATTTTGGGTTGGGCATGATTAGAAATTGATCCTATTTAAATAAACCTGTCTTTCGTTGACCATAATTTTAATCCGCAGGTGTGAAATGTTGAAAGCAGGAGTGTAAGTTGGTGGTGTCCTGAATTTTTTTTTAAATGGTTAAGATGTGATTTTGATTCTAATTTTATTTTATTTTTGTATTTTGTTCTAAATTTTTTTCCTTATTTTTCCGTTACACTCAGTCCTACTTACTATTAATGATTTTGTTTTTACTTTTGTAATTTGGTTCGCCAGAGACACGTTTATTATACGTTGTTCAATACTTAGCCCATTGTTAAGCAAAGAGTTGTGATAAAAAAAAATTCCTAATATTTATTTGTGTGTGTATGTGGTGAATAAACATGTATTTTGATTATATTAAGAATTTATTTGGGATTTTAGCCAAGTTTTGAACGTTATTAAATAGGTTTTTTTTTTTTTACATGATTTTAGTTTTGATTTTATATTAATGTCAAATTAATAATTATAATGTTTAGAATGAAAATTTATTATGAAAAATAAATAAATACTAATATAAATGAGTAACTTATTGCCTTTGTGCAATTATTAATTATTGAGAATCAAAAAATATTGATTTTTTGATTGTATCGAGAAATGGGGTGCAATGAATGATAATGATAATAAAGGAATTATAGGTATTTATGAAGTTGGTAAAAAAGATTTCACAAGATTGATACCTTTAATGATGGAATTTATAATGGTTATTAATTATATTAATATTTTAAATATTTTATCTAACTTTATATGTTGTCATGAAATAGCAAGTTAAAATGTTAAATGAGGATCATATTACAAGAGCATAACTTAAAATGGAGTATGGATGAACAACCTGATAGTGGTTTATCAAATATTCACAATATTATAATTATCTTTATGATAAATACAAGGTCTTGAATGAATAAAAGATCTTGAGTTCTAGTTATTCATGCTTAAAATTTGCTCTAGATGCAAAAAAAAAAAATTAATTTTATTTTGTTAGAATTATATTACAAGTATGAGGAATAAATTAGTGTTTAGTAGATCAGTTAAATATAATTTTGATTTGATGTTTTTGTGTATGAGAATTATCAAAAATATTTGAAAAAAAAATATTTTGTTTTCAATTAAGAAATTAAAAATGGTTTTAATTTTTTTAAGAAGTTTTAGTATAATTTGAATTTTGGAAATAAATTGAATATTTATTGACTAATGAACGAGTTTTGTTATTTGTAAGTAAAATCTTAGTTTACAGATATATAAGTATTATAATAAAATATAGTAGAATGATTAAATTGATTTCTTGTATAATGGTTGAGTAAAATTGAGGATTATACGTCTTCAAATTTTTTTTTTTTTGGGCAAAAACAAATAATATTGTATGTTATGTGGTAAATTTCTTGTCATTAATTATTTGACTTGAAGATACATATTGAGATGTGAATTAGTTATTATTTTACTTTATATTTTTTTGAATAACCAATATATGTTATGTATAATAACCAATACATAATAAAGTTATTTTAAATTTAACAAATGCATATTCTTAAGATATGTTAGTTAATGAATATTGTTTATGGGATCATATTACTCATAAGATAATTATTAGTAGAGATTTAATTTTTATAAAAAATTAATTATAAAGAATTGATGATAAAAGTATGTTAAACGAAGTTTCAAAAATATCATTATGCAAGTAAAAAAATAATTAGAGATAAGTTATTTCAATACTCATGTAGAAAGAATTAGAACATGAAATACAAAAGTAAATTGAGTCTAAGACTCTAGC
Organism: Sapria himalayana; assembly: GCA_029783825.1. Lineage (NCBI taxonomy): Eukaryota > Viridiplantae > Streptophyta > Magnoliopsida > Malpighiales > Rafflesiaceae > Sapria > Sapria himalayana. Next base: position 2,820,960 of record JAREIK010003173.1, read on the forward strand.
AGTTAGTCAATATGTGATTGAAGATCATCATCTTTACATTTAGAGTATGTTATAGAGTGTGATATTATATATATATATATATATCTTCTAAATTAGAATGTTACCTTCAATATTTTATGAAATCTTAAATGTTTAGATGTATATTTGTGAATAATAGTAATGTAGGAAGAATTTGAAGTTCTATACAAGAATACGGCTTAGAAGTTAGTATCATTGTCACTAAAAAGAAAAGTCTACTAATAAATGAGTTTGTAATATCAAGTAAGATAGTAATATTAAGTAGAATGATATCGTGTAAGATTGATAGTAAATATATATGCTCAGAAAAAAGATATTTATTTTAATGAATTTTTTTTTCTTAATGATTCATCTTACAACAATTAGAGTAGTAATGATTTTTTGTATATTATTTTTGATTTATATATGAAGTTTGATTCCAAAATTATAGTTTATAGAAAAATTTAAGTTGAAATTTATATGAATAAGCTATAAGGATTTACTGAAATAAGTAAGAAGAACTTGATTTGTTCGACTATTGTAAATTCTACAAGAGATTTGAGGTTGAACGTGATTTTATCAAATATTGAATTTAAGAATTAAAGGAATTGTTGATTAAGGAATAGCAAGTTTCACTCATATGGCAAGTGGGCTGGATGGCTCGGGCATGACACATGGCATGGCTCGACTAAGACATGCTTGGCTTGACACAACATGGTTCGGAACCATGCATGGATCTATGTCATGCTTGCCCAAGGCATGGCTTGTATTGTTCTAGACTAGGGGGTGCTGTGCCTTATGCCAAGCTAGGCAAGACTCATATGCCTGGTCGGTTGACATGGTTACCATGACCCAGGACCACGGGCAGGAAGAGGGTGTGGTCGTGCTGGGCTGATGGATCGCACATCATAACATGCTGGCATGGCATGGAATGGTGGCATGGTCGTGTAAAGAAAGTATCCTCTATGAAGTCCAACCCCAATTGTTAGTGTCTCCAAGTTCGCTAGCAGTGGAAGATTGGTGGCATCTCTTTCTCTTGGACAATGTCTTTTCTACTTTTTTATGTTTTTCAAGTTGTGGCTTTCAAAAGCTATGAATATCTTTCCTACATAAAAACTAATATGATAACAAAGTTAAAGGCATCAATCTATACTTTAAATATATCAATATGGTTAAATAGTGTTAACATCGACTCTCCATTATGACCTTTTAAGTTTTCAAAGGCTTATTGGCATTTCTCATCTTTTTTTCTATGTATTATTCTTCTTGATAAGATTCATTAATAGAGTCGCTCTTATTGAATTTTTCTTGATGAATCATTGAAAAAAGTTAACTAGGCCCAAGAAGAATCTTATTGTATCATCTTTGTAGGGAAATCATATTTTTAAAAGGTCTTGATCTTGTTCTTATCTATTATGAGTCTACCATCATTGATAGGATATCCTATGAAGCCCACTTCCTATAAAGTAAATGAATATTTTTCTTTCTTCACATATAACTCATTTTGTCTTTATCAAAATATCTTCCATAGATAATTAACACTCTTTTAAGGTATTACTATATATAACAATATTATCTAGATATATCATCACAAACTTATCTAGAAAATAATGAACTATCTTATTCATTAAGGTGTATAATATAATAAGTTCATTTGTAAAACCAACTAATATTACTATTCACTAGGAACTCATTAGAGTCATACCTAGCCATACACATAGTTTTTGACTCATCCCTTTTAATTATTATTACTTGGTAGTATCTTGCCTATAACTCTATCTTAGTGAAGTACTTTGATCTACTAACATGATCAAATAGATGAATAATAAGAAAAATTAGATATATATTCTTTATTATCATTTTATTGAGCATTCAATTATTTGATGCACATCCACAATGACTTATTGTATTTTTTCTGAAATAAGACTAGTGTGTCATATGGAGTTTTGGATGGTTGAATAAATCTAATATCCAAGAACTTTTTTAGCTGTCTTCTCAACTCTTTCAATTTTGGGGGTTGTCATCCTATAGAAGTCAATGGAAAAAAATTTGACTTTCTATTTCAACTCAATATTGTGATCCTCCTCCTTATTAGGTGAGAGTTTTTTGGGTTGCTCTGATAGCATCACATCTTTGAACTCGTTCAATATCTTCTTGACTTATATGGGCATATGATCTCCCATAAAATTAATCATGTTTTTTTTAAGAGCAAGTAAGTAGGTTATTTTATATTTTTACAACTCCCTTTCTAATTTCATAGCTAATATCATAAGGGTTTTATCTTTGCTTTTAATGATTATAGGAACTATACTTGGTATATCCTCTTCCAAGATAATTATTGAATGTACAAAAGATAAGGACATAACTTTTACTTGGCATAAAAAATTCATCTCAATCACTATCTTGAAGTCATCCATGGACCATGGGTGCTATTATGAAATCAATATTGCCTTCGCATGGCCTAATGTTCATCATCATCCCATAAGCTACTTATTGTGAAGGTTTGGCAATGGAGTTGATTGCCTTGAGCTAACCTATCTCCACAAAAGTATAAAGAATGAGTTTCTTTCCATCATTATTTAAGACAAAGTTATGTGTGCGACACTAGTGTTTATCATGACCTTGAAGAATATCTCATTTATCTTAGCCTTCACTTATATGAGTTCTTTGTTTTAAGGTTGCTCTTTGGCTTGCTTGATCTTGATGCTATTCAATAATTGCATTGATCTCATGTTAGTAGTATTACCGTTTTTCTAGATTATACTATTGATCATAGCATTAAGGGCATTTCTTTTTGAAAAATTGCATATCCAATTAGTCCATCACACAACAAACATTATAATTTTTGGATCCCTTGTCTCCACCATCTTTAATATGATTATATTTGAATGGTGGCTTAATTCAAGATGAGTCTCTTTTTTGGTATTCCATGAATAACTCTGCTATCACTATGGTCATGGCTAAGTTTTGGATACCATGTCTCTTCAATCATTGCTCGACCCAATTTTACAAATTATCCATAAAATTGAATAGAAGTTCATCCTCACACATATCATGAGCCACAAGCATCAGGGAAGTTAACTTTATCACATGGTAACTTATTGACTCTGTATGTTTGAGATGCTTAATCTTTTTACATGCCATATATGTCACATCCTTTGGGTATAATTATTTTTTGATCTTTCTTGAAGTCATCTCAAGTATCTATGATATATGTTTCTTTTTCTATTTTCATAAACTTTATATGCCACCATAGAGTTTCATTATCGGTGAGATAGAAAGTAGCAATGCATACTTTTATTGCTCCATTAATAGTGTTATCACCTCTGTGTATCTTTCTATCATTCTATGTGTCATAAATAGTTATCTAGCTCCTTGACATCCTATTTCCCATTGAATATGTGTGACTTTGATATTTCAATCCATGGTACCTCATAAAGGGCCATGACCTTTGTTAACAAACTTATTTTTAATAGAGGAGTCAAATGGGTCGGGTAGCCTGGGCCCGGCCCAAGGCATGGTCTGACTCGACTGTGCCTGGTCTGACATGGCAAGGTCCGGACCCATGTTCATGCCGGTTGGCTCACAGCATGGCTTATGCTGTGTTGTGCCTAGGTCTGCTGGGCCATGCACGAGCTAGTACCATGGCTTGAGGGCACACTATTTCAGCATGACTCGAACCAAGGCCCAACCCGCCTCCACCCCCATAGAAAAAGAATCGACATAGTATAAATGAGGCATGTCGAACTATGTAACAAAAAATATGGTGCACTAGATCCTAGGCAAACCCAACATAGGGGAGGGTTCTTTAAGGTTAGATACAGTTCAGTCTCAATATTGATACTCTTAATATATCACAATGAATTAAGGATGAAAGACATGGCCAAACTTATCATCACGATGAATCTTCTGATTAGGTTTTTGGAGGATCCAAGAGTAGTCAGTATTATGCATACTTATTTTCAGCCTACATATCATAGGATTTCTAGGTTCATATATAGGAATAACATACTAAAATACTATCACTTAGAAAAAGAAATAATAATTAATGAATTTAAGAATTATAATGGAGTCATGACGTCTAATATATAGACTAGTCATGATGATGTATCTTATGCATGCCTCAGCACCCACGATATAGATTCTAAATGGACACTAAATACATAAATATTAGGATTCTTAGAAATTCTCCAACCTCTTGATGGCCTAACCATTTATGAGTATATGATAAAAATTTTTAGAGAATATAAATTTCAAAATAAAATATCTAGTATCACATTCAATAAAGAATCTAACAAAGAAATAATTATTAAAATATTTGTTAGGACTATTAAAGATATACCATTAAGAGAGATTTTTCATGTTAGATGTATGCATACATTTTTAACCTCGTAGTACAAGTGGGGATGAAGGTTATTTCTTTTACTTAAAAAAATATACGTAACTCACTAAAATTTCTTCCCATGCCTCATAAATAATAGGAGTTCAGTGGTCTTTGTTTTTCTATGGGTCTTAAGAAAAAAAAATTCTAATTGGATGTGAGATAAAGTTGAAATTACACATGCCTTACGTTGGAGTCAGGTGTTGGATACAAACTTGTAATATCCGACTATGTTAATTATATGGGTGATGAACTTATTATTGATGAAACTGACTGGGTTACAAAAAATTTATTTATGAAATTCCTAAAAATTTTTTTTTGATACTACGAACATGTGCTTGTCAGTTTATACTCACATGATTTGGATTGTACTTAGGTATATATGTAACATTAGTAGCATGTTTATGAAGTTTATAGATGACCCGATACTCAGCGATATGATTGTAGAGATGGAAACCAAGTACTTAAAGTACTAGTCCATCATTCCATCTATTTATTATTTGGCTACCTGCATGGATCATAAGATTAAGGTGGAAGGAATAGAGAATGTTTTGACATAGATATTTTCGTGCATGAACTAGGAAGCCAACTAGAAGGATTCATTCACGAGAAGTTGTTTGAGTTATTTACATACTATGATACTAGGTATGATTGTAGTAGTAGTGAGGCTCCAAGTACAGAATGGATACCATATTCGAAGATGATGACTTTTCCATTCAAGTAGTGAGGGGAAATGATGGGGTGGACTGTCGAATAGGAGCAAACTATCTCAGTACTTAGATACTTATTACAGCTCAATCCTATCACATTCCAATAATAATAATTTTTATATTTTATAATAATAAAAATCATACAAGTACACCTTTTCCATGCTATCAAAGATGGTATGCGATCTACTAACTCCTCCGTTATTGAGCATAGCATCAGGGTTTGCTTTTTTTTATTATAGTAAATGTGATTTTAGATAGGAGATTCAAATTATGTCCATATATTATTGAGGTAAAAGCTGAAGAGTTGATTGCTGATGATGATTTATGAGATATTAATGACGATTGATGACTTATATAAGAATGAAATTAGATATTGATGATTGAGCTGAGCACTTGAGCCTATTTTACTACATATTGCATACTACTATTGATACACTAATACTTATATCAATATTGATCATATGTTGTAATGTTGATATTTTTCATTTTCATTTATCTTTTTTGGATTGATAATATCTTTTGTTTATTTTTTTTTTGTAATTTCACTTTGAGGTTTGAATTTTCATTTATATTTTTTATGATTTGCATTGATTTGTATTAATATTTTAGTTTATTAATCTAAATACTATTACTTTTAAAATATTAGTTGTTTATACAATATTTTAAGTTTTATTTAATTTAATAAATTAAAAATTAAATAATTATTTATTTATTTTAATTTAACTATAAACTATTTAAATATTAAATAATTAAAATTTAAATTTTTTAATAATTTTGAATTCTATATTAAAAATTTTCTATATGGCCTAAACCCAACCCAAACAACCAAACCTTGCCCCAAACCCATTCTGAACAGGCTAGATCCAATATGTGAAGGAATGACTCAGCTTGGCTTCATCATAGTTAGGCTGATGGACCATATTGGGCCGACTATGATGAATTTGTACCATGCCATGCACTACACGGTGGGCGGTAGCTCAAACCCAGCCCATTTGAAACCTCTAATTTGTAATAGTCACTTCTTACATTAACTTCTCCTTGTGCGTGGTCAAAACTTCAACCATTGATTTCAAGTTGGTGAGTAAGTCTAAGATTCTTAAGAATTCTCCATGTGAAACCATTGGGATTGGTAAGCCTTACATCCTTTCTTGAAGGTCTTGGATCTACACCTTAAGATTCTTCATGGCATTCTTCATACTTTGCTCTATGAGTTTCAACACTTTGGTTTCACCCAACCATTCAAGCTCATGAAATGATCACGAGACTTATCCTTCTTTCCCCGTCTCTTGGTAGGATGGTCAAGGCCCCTTTCTCACACTTAAACACTTCTTCCACACGAGAACTTGCTATTGTTTCTCTCGAGTTACTCTCGACACATAACTTAGTTTTGATACCAATTATCATGGGCTTAGTCTTCCAACTAAGCTCCCAAGTAGTACATAGAAAACTTGTCTATCAAATGTCGCCAAGTCAATCTCAAACTCACATAATGAGTTATGTTTGGTTTCAACCCACATTTGGAAAATAAAGAGAACTTGAGAAAAAACTAATAAGATAGAAAAGACTCATTGTTGAAGAAATTAGAAACTTTCAACTTGGTGGGTTGCAAATGAGACTACCACAAAAACTAAAACGTCAATAATTCAATCCATAAATATATTATTTTCGTACTTATATATTATTAAAAATTACCAAAATACGCAAAAATATTTGGTACTTTCAATTCTATATATCTTTTTTGTATCTTTTTTATTGCTCACTACCTATTGAATCATCTTGGAAATAATGATGCACAACTCATCTTGCCTTTTGCTTATTGATGATGGTATCCTTAATTACTCCCTATCCATATATATTTTATTTGTGTGTATCACACATTCCCACATCTTCAATCCACATCTTCTCTCTAAATTTCATCGCTTCTTTCACTATTGTATCACACATTCCCACATCTTCATCTTGCCTTTTGCTTATTGAGATGGATTGGTAAAGGATGCCAAAAGCCTCAGTACTTTCTATCAATTTTATCATCATTTTCTTCATATTATTTTCAAAAGTCTATATACCTCTTTATTCAAACTTCTTTTGAGTGGATATAATTTTTTTTTGTTGAGATTCATTCTTAATAATGAATCATGCTATGCTTTTTTTTACTTTGTATTCATCTTTTTTTCTTCATGTATGCTTCCTATCAATAATCACTCACTTCTAGCTTTGATGGCAAGGACTTATATATTAATTTCAGCTCACCTTTCAATTGGATTTCTCTTTTATTGACTTTCCATATCATTTTATTCAAAAGGATGAGAATTTCATCCATGAATCTCATTCTCATCTCCTTTTGGTATTCACCCCCTGGGGGTAATTCCTTCTTCAAATTTTCACATATTCTACAATATTCTTTAGTTTTTGCTGGAGGAATATTGATACTTCTTGCCTAATATTTACTATTTTTTCCTCTTCAAGAATCAACTTTTTTTTCTCATATCCTTTGAGTCCTCTTTTTATACCAGCCAATGACAAGGGATATTCATTGGTATATCTAATTTCTCTCTTCATATGTTAGGACTTCCTCAGCATGACATAATAAGGTAATGATGAACTTATGAATAATTTGGCTAGAGAATGTAGTTTCATGATAATCGAGAATTGATTTTTCTAAAATTTTCATGATATTCATTTATAACACTTCACTATGACAAACAACAAGAATGACTTGTCTTGGTAGATGGTAGAAAGGTGAAGAGTAGGTTACAAGACTGAATCCAAAAAATAAATCAAAATATTACTCTCTTCAATCATTTCTCTACTAGATATGTGGCCAGAAGGACACTTCATCAAATCTCTCTATTTTCTCCTACCATCAATCAAATCTTTGGTAATTAATTTATAATTTAGCTACATTTTAGGATTTTGAAGTTGTGCCATCTGAAACCCCATTCAACTCCAAGGTTTCATTGATAAATTCTTTATCAAATATACTCAAACTTTTCATGTATAGTATGTATTCTTTTACATATCTTTGAGGTTCTAGTAGAACTCTCTCGATATAGTCATGTTGCTCCTTTCGAAATGTCAGCACAACTTCTCCCAATTATGCATCTTGATTATTTGTTAGAATGATGGAAATATTTCTCCAAATACTCTTTCAACCATGAAACTTCTCTTTATTAGGGTGGTCTGGTATAAAAAGGTTTAATATCTACTCCATCATTATCTTATTATGACTCAAATTGATATGCATGAATCATGATAGATAAAGGATTTGTAATAAGGGTTAATATCTACTCCATTATTAAACCTTAGCATGTTAGTACATCTCCATAGCTTCATATGTCAAAGTCAACTTTTTTTATTAAACCTTTTTATGACTAATTAAGCCTTATATCTAAAAATTATGATCACTAGGTTAGTATGAATCTGTACTTATTTTTCAATGTCCACTTTACTTTAGGTAAAAGAACAATGTTACAAATCTTGTTGATGTGCATGAATTCAATTTCTTGCTGCAATGCCTACAATCATTTTTCTCTTTGTGCAAAAATAAAAGATTTTTTGAAATTACCTAGGCTTGAAACCTTAATAAGTAATACATAAATACAAAATATTGAGCAAAACTAATATTGTTTGGAAGATCTTCTCACCTCAAGCTGAAAGTATCATCATGATCGATAAAGGATAACCCAACTTAAGCTAGAATTACATCTCACCTCTTTCATTGGAAAATTATAATTTTATCATCTAGTTTCTTAATTCCTCACCCTTAATCTGATTGCTATGTAAGAGAAAGAAGCAACACATTTATGTAAATATGGATCTCATTAGGTATGTACATCATAATACTTGGATGACTATTATCTATAAATTGATTTTCTAGAAAAGTCATATATCTATTATGAACAATCTTTCTATCAGGTCTCATAGTCTATAACCAAACTCTTCAAGGTTATAGTCATGAAAGATGAAAACGACATGAGTATCATCTAATTTTGGTCTCTCATCTTTTAGAATATGAATGAAAGCTTTATAGCCAAATAATTTTAGGTTATAATATGAAATAGTTTTTCCTATCCAAACTTTATTAAGAATATTATCATCCTTAGTGGAAATAGGACACATCTTATATATAAAATAGCTATACATATAGTTTCTCCCCAAATTACTTGAAAAGTTATGCGTGACAAAGTATGTACCAAACTTTCTCATCACTTTTCTAGTTCATCATTAATCATGCTATTCAACTTGGACATCTTAGTTGGTATCGTCACATTATCTAATCTCATAGAATATGTCGTAGCTTTCAAATTAACCCCTATACTCGATTTTTTATTAAGTATATAAAGATCCAATTTTGTTTGTCTTTCTCTTAACTAAGTTGTATAAATCATTAGAGATTTGAAAGACTTGGTCTCTTTGGTTTGCAATGTTATGCTTCACACCTTTTTAAATAATTATCAATAAAGATGATGAAATAAAAGGATCTACCAAAAGTTATATTCTACATAGAATAAGCATCCAAATACAAAATATCAATAATATTTAATTTTCTAGGAGTATGAGAATGAAAAGAGACCATATGGCCTTTTTTAGCCATGTAGTCCAAATATTCATCAAGAGATTATCTTTAATCTTTTTTCTAGATAATAGATGAAGGTCTATCACTCATTTGACTAAGTCTCTTGGGACAACAATATTATTCATTTGATGAACAATATTTAATAGTTCTCCATATATTTTTGTTTAACAGGCATAAAGTGTGCTCTCATTCTTTTCTTTCACAATGACTAAAGGGATCTTATCTAATTTTTATTAGTCTCTAGTGAATTGACTCACATATCCTAAATTATCCACCATGCATATGTACAACTAGTTCACCACCTATTAATATGTGGTATGCATTTACAAAAAAATATTTATCTTTTATGCCCATAATCGTCCATTTTAACTATGTTATAATCATGATGTGTATTTGTGGTGAGATACTTAATATGAGGCCAACCAATTAACATCCTTACTCACAAGTCATCAGAATTATCATTAATAAATAAAGTGACATAGCATGCCATAGGAATAATATTTGTCTCTCATTTTGGTTTATCTCCTCTCAAACACTCATATTGGAGTTGCTTTCGCATATAATAATATTTCTTGGCTTGGCTTAGCTTAATGTAGTGATAATAATTAGTTTCCTTTGTGTTTCTTGACTTGCCTTTTGAAGGATGAGTCTTTATGTCACTCTATTTGTTTCTAGTAATACTCTTACTATATCTCTTAGAAATAATGACTTAAGGAAAACATTCTTCTTCTTTTTTTTTTAAATTTTTAACTACTTAATGATGTTGCAAAATCATCATAGTTATCCAAAAATGAGCTAATTAGTAGACATACCAATAATTTATCTTTTAAGAATGTACTCATAGATACTCGATGGTTCATCAGTCTTAAAAAGGTATTTATGTGTGCCAATATTTAACTCTCAACTTTTAAATATAAATTAATGTACACATCTTCATTTTCTACTTCTTCTCAATTTCAATTCTACACCACTATAACTTTCATGTGCCCATTATCTACGAACTTTCAATGTCCACTACCTTCGGATTTTTTTTTTCTAATTTGAGTGCAACTTCACAAGGCTCCCAAATATTACTATCCTCTAGTGGTTGTAATTCCTCTTCATTAGGATGATCCCAAATATTTTTGGATTTTTGGCACTTACTCTCTTTGGATATCCGACGCTCATTATCTTTGGATTTTATTTTAGTTCGTGGGAAACTTCCTATGCTCCCAAATATTACTCTTCTCTAATGATTATAGTTTCTCTTCCTTAGAATTCTTCCCCATAATTAACACCTCATATGCTTTTTCTTCCTTTATAGTGCTCGATTCATCTCATGTATCATGAAGAGCATTGTATGCAATATCAACATATCATACGAAAGAGTTTCTAACCCATGTAGACCTCTTTAATGTATGTTTTGTCTTGACTACATAATTCTCAAAAGAGTCTTCAATCTCTATCTACTTTCCATCTTCATCATGAGAATGTGTGCCATTAGTGAAATGGAGTTACGACTCCATTTGTGAAAATATGATAGAAAGATGTCATGACTCAAAAATGTCATCCACGTCGCAACTTCTTGAAACTCTTCCACCCTTATACTTCATGAACACTATATCTCTACTATAGATTTTATTTTCATTATTGAGTCTCAAAACTTGTTCCATTTGACATGTTCCTTGTATCAAAAAAAGTTATAATTTATTGATTTAAAGTCCAACTTATTCCTCTTTTCTTATAGTATATGGGCATATGTATTACATCCAAAGACCTAAAGATGAGTGATTGCATTTTTCTGTATAGACTAAATTACTCTCATTTGATACTATTTCATGGAGATTATAATTAGATTTAGTCTATGATACTATAAGTGTATAGGTTATTCAAGTAATAAAATGATTGTATATCTTAGATATTATTCCCATGAAGATTGACAATAATTGAATTATCAACTACCCAAACTACTAAATATTCACACTATTTGAACCATTAAAAAAGAGTTTTTAGATACTAACTAAAATATTATGAAAATTAAAGAACTAAAACTCTAAAAAAAATTCAACAAAAATCCAAAAAGATAAATTGGACTAAATCAATTCTGTTGTAGAAGTTGATACTAACACAAGGAGCTATGGTATGCCCAATTCCTACAAACTTATTGATCATGGCTTATTTCTAGATAAAAGTTAAAATCTATCAAGCACTATTATCATGTAGCCTTGGATATCTTTCTGTAGCTACACTTTTAACCACCTAGATTACCTTACTTATCTAGAAGTCTAAGATCTAAGTGGTTAATAGTATTTTGAGTTGTCTTATGAGAATTAGATATTTATATTTCTTAATATTTCATCCCCATTTCTAATGAATACATGTCTCTTACTTCCCAAGACTCTGGTGTTACAAGTTTTTACAAATGGTTGATGTCTATTTCTTTAAATCTTAGAGAGTTTTTTTTCCCTTAATTTGATATAAGCCAATACTAAGACATCGGTTGCTCAAACGATTAAGGTGGTGTCTCTAGTAATTTATGTAAAAAATCACTATACTTTCTCATCTCTGAGTAAAATGGGGACTTATCTACATAAATTGATATAGTTCACTTATTCACCACTATTAGTCTAACATATCCCCTAAATAGATTATTCACTGACCCTTGGGAATCACCTTATCTATATCACTCAAAGGGCCTCCCAGAAATAGAAATAAAGGTATGATATAATGAATTATGAGCATTCGATACTAACATAGAGAATAAGTATTTGAAGTGCAAACTAATCCATAATCTAGCCTTATGCTTTTAAGGAATTCTTATTGATTCTTGTAGAAAAAAATGCTCAATAGCTAAATTGATTCAGTGAAGATCTCGATTATATATTACTATATTACAATCACCTATGGACTACATATAGCAAAGAACAAGGTAATTACAATTAACTGAATCATTAGATTTCATGCAATTTGTTCATATTTCAAAAACAATACAACTAGTATGTCATAAAAAGTATGTAGTGCTTGTTTAGATTCATGATTCTGACAAGCAACGTTTCAAATTTTAAACAAAATAACTCAAATCAATGCTAATATACTTTAGATCTAAGCTAAAAAAAAAGAAAAAAGAAAATCAAATGGAGCTGTTAGCTACTAGTCTCCTAGGTTGTCTGCCAAACCATTGTTCATGAAGAAGAATATGTATTTATATGGTCTGTCCTAGACCTAGTTTCTAGTGTTATTTTTTTGTAAAATTTAGAATGATTGGCCCAACTTCGAATTCTTTGTCAAAATCTCCAAATATCTATTTCTTCTTATTTCTGTCATTACCAAATTCTTATGTCACAACTAATTTTGATATCAATACCAAATTATTGTGTTATGACTAATTTTGATGTCAAGACTAAATTTTGATGTCACAACTAATTTTGATATCAAGACCAAAGTCTAATATTATGACTAATTCTGCTATTAAAGACTAAATTCTAATGTCACAATTAATTTTTATTTCATGAACAAAATTTTTGTCCAGGAATTCTTTGCTAAAAGACTTCTTTGTTGTGACAGAAGTTTTCTTATCATGACCTTGCATCAATTATTCTCCCTTGTCACCTAAAAAATATATCGGAACTAACTTTTTCTCCCCCTTTCCTATTATTCATTGTAATACCATTCGCTTGTTGTGACTTGATTTTTAGTTCTTCTTTAGATATTTATCACAATAGAGTTGATTTTGTTACTACACAATTGACTTAACCAATTTTCTGTATTTCTACTGTCATTTTCCTTCTCATTTAAAACTTGAAAAATCATGAGAAGAGTGAATTTCTATCCTTCATCCTTGAAATCTATCTCCTAAACATGAAAACATGTCAGGACAATTGACTAAAATATTGATGACGTTTTGGCTCATCAATGGGCTACCATTGGCTTCTTCTCATGTAACACTTAGAATTATATTTAATCCTTTACTACTAAAATGGGAGTATGATTCCTCATGTAGCATGTTTTGGTGACTTCTTCATCCTAAAATTTTAGTTTCAAGCTTACTTATCTTCTCATCATGCACCTTGCCTTTCTATCAAAGTTCTATTCAACATTTCAACTATTATATTCTATTGTGGTATCATCATGGTTATGGCCTATCTAGAAATTTTATGCTTGCCAGAAACTAATCAGTTAGAAAATACTTCTTACTATTATGTATCTAAATAACTTTTATATTCTTATTAAATTGGTTCTCCATTAGTGCCTTGAACTCCTTGAACTTTAATAATGCCTTAATTTTCATCTAAATAAAAAAAAACTTATGTATTCATGGAGAAATTATCAAAAAAATATATATAATATATTGATCTCCCAAGTGATGCCTCTGGTATTTCGCTGAATAGATAGATGTAAATCAAATCTAGTACTATCATTGACCAAGTTATTGTTGATTTGAACTTCACTTATTTTTTTTCTTTTCATACACATAATCCTTGCAAAAATCAAGCTCCTTTTAACAATATGATACTCCCCCCACAAATCTTTTATAGAATATAATCATGAGACTCTTTTTACCGATATGCCCAAGTCTTTGATATCACAACAAAATTTTATATCACAACTCTATGTTTTCACATCATGACACTCCAATCTCTATTATGACACTTTTTTTTCTATGTCATGACAACATGTTTTCATGTGTTGCCTACAATCTCTTTTATGACACATTGTTCTCATATCATGACTCTAAACTCTATTGCTACACTATTTTCTCATGTTTTGACTCTAGACCTTTTCATGACAACTTATTTCTATGTTATGACTCTAATGATGTAGTGACTTTCTTCTCCATGGATGTCTTTCTCTCCATGCTTTTATTCTTCTTCATTCCCTTCTCCTTGTTAAAAAGCAAGTACCTACTACTTAGAATCTTGATAATACTTACTAATAACTTGTACTTACTAATAACTTATCATCATAACTAAATCTCACCCCATCATCTACTATCACACTTATAGATATAAGATTTTTTCATAAATCTAAAAAATGTATCACCCTTAGAAGAAATTTAATAGAATCATCATGTATCTTCACCTTCACATTCATGTTTAACTATCTTCACCATTGAGTTATTTCTCATAATCATCTTTCCTCCATATCACTCATAATGGGTAAACTAGTTATGATGAGGAGACATATGATATAATGTACTTGTGTCAATATACTAGGAGTCCTTGTCAACATGAGTACACATGCATGTCCAAAATCTACCTCACTCAAGTTGACTTGTTCTAGTTGTCCCTTCTGAAATGTCAAACTTTATTGTATTTCTAACACTTCCTTTCCAACTTATCCACAATCTACATTCTTCCTCTTTTCTTGGAGCTTTCACATTATTCACTTCCCTATTTAGATATTCCCTTCACAAACAAACCTCCTTCAAATATTTTTTTTATACTCTATTTCATCATGTTTTCTAATAGTAGGGCTAAAACCACAATTTCATAAAAAAATCTGACTATAATATTACCAATGGTGATAATCAAGTTATACCATGAATTTGAAAGTAAATAAGTAGGAATAATGGCTTTGTCATTATTATTTATTTCGTAGCCAAAAGAGTTAGTTGATTAGTGTATGAAAAATATGTAGATGTAACAAATATAAACTCATCTCTTCCATGTGTAATATGTACAACTTTTTTATGAGTTAGTTTACCAAGGACCAGCTTTGATAAAGTATCTCAAGTTTATTCCTTACAATCTTTTGTTATTCTCTTAATAGAAACCTTCACCAAAACCTCTACAAAATATAATTAGATCAAGCATCAAACTCTTTTATCCAACTTATGCTAGTTGACAACCTCGACTGATGTTGTCTTTAGTGTTTATTAATTATAGTCAGTTATGGATCTTCAATGAGAGACTAGTAATATGTATCAACCAATAGATTCTTAATCTTCAATTTCTAGAGTTCAACATACTTTGCTAAAAAACCTGTTGATTTCAACCTTGATATTACCACATTTATCATTCTCAATTTTGTGCCCAAACTAGGCTTGACAACCTTGAGGTTTGATAGCAAATAATAAATCCTACATTTGGTTCTGATACTAAATATTGAAACCCACACTTGGCTCAGTACGAAATGTTAAAACCCTATGACCTCCTTAGCAATGATACTTAAGTATAAAGAAATAGACCAAACGTCCAAACCTCAATGGCTCAATCAACTCCAATACCAAATGTTACAAGAGAATCAAATCCATGTGCTTCATGATTTGGTTCTGATACTAAATCCCAAGTTGTGATCTATTATGACTTTCTTATAATATCATAATTTTTATGGTTAGGTAAATCACAAAAGCTAGTTGGGCGAGAGTTTCCTATCCAATATCATTCTACAAGTATACAAGATATATAAGTAATAAAATAAACTTTTAGTATAAATATTTATCCCTAAGGAATTACACATATAGTTAGATCAATCAATAATAATTAATAGATACTCTAGTATGTAAAATAAATATGATTTAAATTATAAATCTTAGATTCTATGGAATGATTCATATTTTTATATGTGATTAGATTCATAATTAGACTTGTTGTATTTATGTTCTGTCATAGAATGAAGGTTGAATAATTATAAAATGACATCTTGCCCTACTGACATACAAGATGGTTATTAACTATTAAACCCTTCGCAATAATGATCATCTCATAACTTTTCTTCTAGTTATATTATCATTAAATAAAAAATTATCTTTGCTCGAAGGTCATTCACAATTCCTCATCTTTAATGCAACTTAAAAAGTACTCTTATTGGTTACTTAAAATATATATTCCCATTATCTAACTTCTAATAACTTTCTCAATGAGAATTATTGTGGTAATACAAACATTTATTTTTTTGACTTTGTTAGTATGATACTTACATAATCAACATATATTTTTCTCATGTTTCGCCAATAGTAATATATGCTCAAAATTAACTCACATGATTATTACCACCAAATAAGCCACCTTCAAATGAGAATGGTGCATGGCTTAGCGATCAATATCACCAACTTGGTAGGTGACTCACATATTAAAGGTGAAATCCATCAGAAACTATTTTATTTACCACTCAATATTAATTGAGGATTAGTTCTTCTAAGATATGCATAATAAATTGAGCTATAGAAATATTTGTGCATTCAACTTTATAAATATCATACTTATAATAAGTAAATATACTTTAGTTTTAGGTTTTGGCATATGCGTTTATCTCATACATCGTTGTCAAAAGGGCAATTACTCCATTCCTAACATATGTGTGAGTATGTCTCAGAGCTTACCTATCATTATCCTCCACTCTAATCACATACAAACCCACCAATAACATATACTTTAATTTCAATTCTATATTACAATGAAACCATTCATAACTAAATAAAATTATAAGAAAACATCATATTAAAGTAAAAAATTAAGCATCAATCGCACATAGTTATATCAAACAATCCCTAGGTTCTTCATTATTCCTATAATTAGAGAGAATAACATATGATACAACTAATAATTTATCTTGTATGAAAACTTGTAAAAATTTATGACATTGAAGAATAATCACAACTTTGATTTCTCTCTTGAGCCAAGAGTCACAATACTTGTATTGGTCATGGCTTGAGTTTTGTTCTCTATAACATTCCGTAGTCAAAAGTTGTGATGCCAAATCAACATCATGGCTTTACTTGAGTATTTTATGATTTGGTAAAGAAAAAGCCATGTCATCTTGATATTACTATGGTTTTTAGTACTAATGAGATACTTGGTTATTGTAATATAAAATTAATGTTATAGTCATTAAGTTATTTTGAGCTAGTTTGACTGTAAATCTAAAAAATATTTATAGTAAAAAGAATATATTATATAGTGAAAGAATTATGTCAACAAAATAGTAGAGTCATGATGTATGAAAATTAGCATGACTATATGTGTGAGAGTTTTGACCAATAATAAATATTGAAACTAATATATAAGTACTCAAAGGTATAATCAAGTCATAGCATATCAAATGTTATGAATCACATGAATTATTGCTTCTCTTCTAGTTACCAACTCTATCAAGTCATATATTTCAAATTAAAACTCCTTATTTCATAACAATTTGTTAAAATCTTTTAAATCTCAATTTTTGTAAATTTGTTACATATAAAGCCCCCTTTTAAGCAAACACATCATGAAAATCATACAAAATAGTTTATATTATTAGATATTTGATATATCAAATATGGACCTCCTTGGATGTTAAGTATTAAATGATGCTTGATATAGAATATACCTCGATATCAAAAACATGGACTCCAATGTCTGAGAGATAATGATTCAGAGTTTTGAGAAGATGGGGAACAAGAAACTCTCACAAAAAAAAACCACACATACATGAGAGAATCTAGTATAGATAGAAGAGATAACAAAAAATTAAAAGTGAATATGTTCACAAGAAAATTTAGATTGTTATAGTATATATTACATTCTATTGCATTTACAAAATACATAAATAGAAATAAAAAAAATCACTTTAAAACTTAAGACCTAAATCATGACATCAAATTCTTATGTTGAAACTTCATTCTTGTTATGATGCCAAAGATAAAGTTGCAACTTGAATCCTTAAGTCATTCAATCACAATAACACAATACATATTGTGATTCCATTCAAAACTTAACTTCATTCTAGTCATGATACCAAAAAATATGATCATGATTTCATTCTAGTGACTTCATAAGTCAAGTCATAACACCAAATATATAATATTGACTTTGTTCAAGTTACATTACTAAAGAATAGGGTCATGACATCATTCATGTTATGGCTTTACCACAATTCAACTCACAACATTGAATACACAATCTTGACTTTGTTAAAGTTATGACACCAAGAATATGGCCATGACTTTATTCCAATTATGACATCATAATTTATGACATAACATTGAATATATATCTTTTAGTTGCAACCACATAACATAGGATATAACTCCATTCAGGTCACAATTTCATGGTTCACGTCTCTACACTAAACTAAATTTATAGCTTCAAAAGAATAAGTAAGTCCTAATATTAATCGATCAATTGTATTGAGCTCAACCTCCTCATACTTGTCATGATTAATAGATTCTGAAAGTGGTAATTGAGCAATGATTTTTGAGGGCATAAATTTTGCTAACATCTATAAATTGGATATTTGTAAATTTTTGGATAGTGATAGTAAGTAAGATGTGACATTTATGAGCATAAGCAAGACATTGTCGAAGATATGTAATTGGGCATAATGTAATTGTACTAGAAGTTGAATGTTTCTCTTCATGAATTTTTTGAGTCAATATTGCAACAAAAACTCCAATCACTTAGACATTTTCATTATGATGGCAATCAAAGTTGAGTTGTTTTTCTCTGTTACATGAAAAACAAATAGGTTTATAGGTGTTGTAAATTATCAAATGTAAGAGTGATTTTTTAAAAGCCTTGAACTATTTCAAACAATAGTTATTTGGATGCCATGTTATGATATAATCATCAAGAAATCCCAAACTTTGACATACTATGACCATTGCATTACAATGAAGAATTGTAAGGCCCAAGCAATTAGTTGTAATCACATATCTAAAAACACACAAATCACCAAATCACTAAAAGATAGTAAATCATTTGTTCAATTTATTTCATCCACATCAACAAATTCAAATTGAGCATTTTTGGTGGTGATATTTGATGAGACAAAAAGTCTTCGATATTTTAGTCAACTTTTTTGGCATGTTTTCATTTATAGAAAATGAATTTCATGGCTAAGACTAGAAAAAATATTTTTCTTATGGTTTTGCAAGATTTTAGCTAGAAGAAGGACAACAATAGTTGAAATCTTGGAAATTTGTTAAGTCTAGTATGTCACGTCAAAATCAACTCTATTATGATTAAAATCAAGTTGCAACTTGTGAATGATGTTGTAATCATCACGAGGGAGGAAAGATAAAGTTTACCATGGTGTATTTTTTTAGGCACCAAGAAAGGATAATCGAGGCTTGTTCGTGACAGCGAACTCGATCGAGATAGCATATTAGTCATGAAACTAATATTTGGTCGTGAAAACTCACTTTATTGTGATAGAAGAATTTATTCATGACAATAGATTTGGTCATGATATCAATATGTAGTTCTGATAATAAACTTGGTTATGATAACAAAATTTGGTTGTGACAATAGACTTAGTTATAATATTGATATTTGATCATGAAAATATACTTGATCATGACATCAATATTTAGGCATGACAATAGCTTTAGTTTTGACATCAGAAGTTGATCATAATAGTGAAACAAGAGAAAAAAAAGATGTGAAGGTTGCGATAGAATTCAAAGTGGGTCGATTATTTTGGATTTTTACAAAAATAACATAGAAACTAGGGCTAAGCATAGACCGTAATAAAACATATTCTTTTTCGTAAATAAGGGTGTTCAAATTTCTGATTGGCTACAAGTTTCTACCCTAACCAACTCTACCCTACCCTACTGAATGGTTAATCACAAAAATAGGGTCAGAATGCGAAAGCATTTTTGGTCTTCCGACTTAATCAGGTAGGAATGCGGAATAGCAATATAATTCCGCATTCCTACCCTACCTTACCCACATTAATATATATATCTATTATATAAATATTTATGGTGGAATAATGGCTAAAACAATTATACTTATTGTAATTGTTTTAGATTTTAGTGTTATTGATTTATTATGTTATTAAATTGGTGCAACATTAGTGCATGTTATTTAATTAAATTGTTAAAATATTTCAAAAATTAATAGCTACAAAAGTATTTACCCACTTTCCTACTTGACTTCCTACTCAAATATTTATTGGGTAGGAATTCAAGTAGGAATACTATATCTTATCAGGTAGGGTAGGGTAAAAATTTTTTTTTTTGCCAAGTATCGGATATAAAGGTGGAAGACTATATTTCCTACCCGTAAAGTAGGGTGAACAACCCTATTAATAAAAAAGAATTAGGGAGGCAATATAGGCAACTAGTAGCTGATGATACTATTTGATTTTTTTCTTTTTCAATTTAGCTTAGATCTAGAATATAATCATTTTTCTTGATTTGTTTTGTTTGGATCTAAAACTTTGTTTGTCTGAAGTATGAATATGAACAATGATTGCTTATGTTTTTATGATGTAATATTTGTATTGAATTTGAACATGAACAATTGCACAAAATCATATGATTTGACAAGATGCAATCACATTGTTCTTCACTATATATAATCCACAAGTAGTTGCAATCCATGCAAAAGCTTTGCTGAATCAATCTAATTATTTTTTATTTGAACAGTAAGAGTTCATTGGATAGAAAGTTAGATATAATGGATCAGTGTGTATTTTATTTACATGTTCCCCATGCTAGAACTTAACACCCTTACTCATTGTATCTTACCCTTACATATGAGAGGCCCTCTAAGTAATACTTAAAAGGTAATATCTCGAGGGTCGGTGAACAAACTATTAATGGAAATGTGAGGCTAACCATGGGAAATATAGGAACTCTACCATTTCAAATAGAGAAATCCTCATTTTACTTAGAGATGAGAAAATGAAGTGACTTTCTAGATAAATCACAAAACATATCACCTTAATCTTTCGAGTGACCTATGTCATTGTGTTGACTTGGATCAAATTGATAGAAGAGAAAACTCTCAAAAATTTAATGAAAGAGGCACCAACTATTTAAAAAGACTAGCAATACCCAACTCTTGGGAAGCAAGATATCTGTAGTCATTAGCAAAGAGTATGAAGTATTGAGAAAGAAAAATATCTAATTCTCATAAGACAGCGTACAATATGAGTAACCCCTTGGATCCTAGAGTCCTAGGAAAGCTAGATAATCTTAGTGGCGAAAGGTGTAGCTACAATGAGAGATCAAGAGTTATACGATAAAAGTGTTTGAGAGATATCTGGACTCTAGTGTGGATCTCTAGTGGTTTAGGTAGTTAGCAATTCAGTTATTGTTAATTTCCATGGGAATGATATATGGACTCACATCTATTTTTTACTGCTTGAATGACCTATGCACTTGAATAAGTTTTGAAAAAGAGAAAAAAAAATCAAAAATCAAAAAAATATGAATTAGTAGTAGGATCTTATAAAGATATTAATCTTTTTTGAGCTTTATGGATATATATATATATATATATATATATATATATATATGCCAAAGATTTTTGTTCATTTGATCTTAGTGTGTTTCAATTTCAAGAAATAATTCATGCAAAGGTAGTAAGAATTAGATTTATTTTTTCTGGATTATGAGATTGAAAGAACATTGAGAACTCATAGGAAGGTTAGACTTGCAATAACTGATGAAAGAATGGTTCTAATAGCAAACCAATTATATGCAGCAAGACCTAAGGGGTGAGACACCATAAATGATTTTCGGAGACTAGTCATTTGAAAGAATATTCAGCAGTGAGACAACTAGCTATTAAAACAAACAACTTTATATTAAAACCAACTTTGATCACGATGGTCCAGCAGTAATTTACATGCCACCCATTAAAGGATAGTAATGAATATATGAACATTTTTTTGAGAATAAACTACACTGTAGAGTCGAATGGTGTTTGGCTAAAAGTAATAAAGTTGCAGCTATTCTTGTTTTCCTTGAGGGATATATAAAAGTGTCAAGTGGGTTAGGTAGCTCAAGCTCGACATAAGACATGGCCTGATTGATCCATGCATAGTCTGACATGGTAAGGTCCAGAACCATGCTTGGGCCTATCCCGAGCTGGCTCGAGGCATGGATCGTGTTGTGTCGTGGCGAGGTCTCCAAGGCCTTATGTCGAGTCAAGCATGACCTGGTGGCCTAGCCCGATCAGCATGAACTGAACCATGCTTCAGATCTCGAGCCATGTTTGGGCATGGTTGTACTCAACTGTCTGAACACTCATCTACCTAGGACACTTGAGCTATCGGGCTCAACTTAACCATGAGCCTAGAAGCCAAAGCTTTTGGAACCATCGAGTTGAACCAACCAAATGGTCAAAAAAAATATTAAAGTCACTCATTGTTCAGCTATTGGATTCACCCTCAATGGTCCCAATGGCTAGGAAAAAAAATTCAATGACTGCCGGGTTTTTGCCCAAAAAAAAAATTTTAAATCATAAAGAATAAAAAAATTATTTTTTTTAATTCTTTTTTTTATATCTATAAATATATCCCTCTCATTCTCTAATCAATATCCTATTTCAATTGATATTCTCTCTCTCTATCTCTCTCTCGTATCATCTCTCTTTCTTTCTTGTTTCAGGACTTTTGTAAGGATTATGGTGTAGATATCGTATTTGGATATCAAACATCACACATTGTCAAGCAAACAGAGTTTTATACTTTACGGGTATTATTTTTAAAATTTTGTATAGTTTTTTTATATTTTAATTAATAACTTAATATAAAATAATATTTAATTTTAAAAGTTAAATTTAGAATATTATTAATAGACTAATATAAATAAAAACAAATAGTAATTTTAATGATGATAACAAAATTAATATTAACATAAATAAAGAATAATTTTAATATGAATAATGATAACCATACAAAAAGGTTCAAGACCATCAAAATATTATTTTCTCTAGTATCCTTGACCCAAACATTTAAAAAATAAAAAAAAATAAAAAAAAATCAAAGTTTAGACTTACTCTAATATTATACAAAATAAAAATTATAAGGGTACCAATGAAGAATTAGCACAATACAAATATTGTAAAAAAATATTAACCTATAAAAGTGAATGTGGGACTAGGCATCTTAAGAGGCATGCCAAATAATATATCAAAAAACATAATGCATTATATCATAGGCAAATCCAACTCAGTAGTGGAGTCTTTGAGGTTGGATCTAATCCAGCCTAGAGGTTTTAACCGGCCCGGCCTGAGGTACGCCATGATTCAGTCGTGCTTGGCCCACCATGACACGCTACAAAGCTGTGCTCAGGCCCGGGCCATGTAGAAGGTCTTCAGCCCGCGTGCCATTCCAGGCACGACATAGGTGCCTGGCACGTGAGCATGGCATGGGTGACCTCGCACCGAGCGACACTCGATGGGGGGTGACACGCCGATGCCTGACTGGTGAGGCTCGGCATACTCGACCAGTGATGGTGGCGTGATTGCACAGTGCTGAAACCCTATGTTTTTAAAAATTGATCGACCCTACCCAAATTGGATCAAACCTTGGGTAGATTTCAGGCTGAGGGCCCATGTCGAGCCTACCCTCCAAGGAACTATGTCATGCTAGACACAACACAATACTATAGCATGCCATGCCTAGCATGACACTCCAGCCCGGTTGGGCCTGAAAAAATTGTGTTGGGCCTGGCTCGTTTGACATATGTAGTTTAGCCTCTATGTTGACCCCCTTCATATACTTAAATAAGTTAGAGAGGGAAGACATGACCAAATTAATTACCATGATATGTCTTCTAATTAGATTTTCAGATGATCAAAGAGCATGCAGACTTATTTTTAGCATGCATAACATAGGATTCCTAGGTTTACATCTAGAAACGACATGATAAAATACAAAAAAAAGTGATAAAAATAAATGTTAATTAATAAATTTATGAAATATAGTGATATGGTATCTGTAATGTTCAACATCTGGACTATTCATGATGATACATATTATGCATGCCTCACCACCAACTATATAGATTCTAAATGGATATTAAATAAAAATAATATTTGGATTTTCAGAAATTCTTCATTCTAATGATATCCTAGATATTTATGATTGCAGGATGAAAATATTTGGAGAATATAATATTCAAAATAAAATAAATAGTATCATATTCAATAACAGATTTAACAATGGAGTAGCCATTAACATGTTTGTTAGGACCATTAGAGATTGATCATTAGGAGAGATTTTTTACATTAAATGCATGTATAACATCATTAACCTCATAGTACAAGCAGTGATGAAAGTATATGTTATTTCTCCTACTTTAGAAAATATATGTCACTCCCTAAAATTTTTTCGGATGACTAGCAAACAATAGAAATTTTGTAGTCTTTGTATGTCTGTAGGTCTAATAAAGAAGAAATTTCAACATGATGTGAGATACCTTTGGAATTACACATACCTTATGTTGGAGTCAAGTGTTAGATACGAATATGTGATATCTGACAATGTCAATAGTAAGAGTGATGAAGTTATTATTGATGACTTTTATTATGCCATATAAATTATATTTATGAAATTTCTAAAGATTTTTTATGATATAACGAATATCTATTCATCAGTTTAAACTCCTATAATTTGTATTGCACTCAGGTACATATTCAACATTAGTAGCATGTTTAGGAAGTTTAGAGATGACCCGACATTTAGTGATATGACTGTTGAGATGGAAATCAAGTATTAAAAGTACTAGTCCACCATTACATCTCTTTATTATCTGTTTGCCTGCATGGACCTAATGGCTATGGTGGAAGGGGTAGATAATATTTTTACATACATATCCTCATATATGAACTAGGAACACCAACCTATAAGATTTATTCATGGGAAGTTGACTAAGCTAATTACTTACTACAATACTAGGTATGGTGGCGGTAGTAGCCAAGCTTTTAATATGGACATGGATACCATATTTGGAGATGTTGACTTATCCATTTAGTTAGTGAGGAGAAATAATGGGGTGGGTCATTGAATATGAGTGAACTATCTTAGTACTTAGATACTAATTACTACTCAATCTCATCATATACCAATAATAAGAATCTTGATAATTTATAGAATATGGAAATTATGAGTCCACCTATCCCATGCCATCTAAGATGGTACGTGATTTATTTTTTTTTGGTATCGAGCATAGTATTAGAGTCTGTTTTTTCTTTTGTAGTGAATGTGATTTTAGATAGGAGATCGATTTTATAACCAGATATTATTAAGGTATTAGCATGGATGAAGGATTAGGAAAATTTGAACTTGGGCATCCAGGATCATGTTGTAACTATAATAAGATAGGAGGAGTTGGTGGTAAATGATGATTCGCGAGACTTTTAAGAGGACTAAGATTGAGCCTACCCCCAGTGAAACCATCATATGCTTGCAGGATTAATCATTGATGTATTTTCTATTGTTTTTTGTCTTTTAAGCTTTCTTTATTATTTTATACTTGTATTACATTGCAAAATTAAAAAAATCTAATTTATAATATTTATATTATGTTATTTTTGTGAGTCGAGTTGTAACTTATGATTGTAATTTTTTTATTGCATACATTAATTAATTAATTTTGTATTAAAATTAAAAATATTTAGAACTAGATATGACCTGATTCCAAATAGGCCGAAACAACACATCCTAGCATATCCCAACACGACCTAGCACGAAATCTCCAAGGCCCGGCATTAACTGGCCTGAATCTAGCAAACTTGAGCCTGTTGGGCAGTGTCAGGCCTACCCTTTTTGAGTCATGTTGTGTCTCATGTACCATGTCGTGTTTGACATGGCACTGTGGCCAATGTGAGCCACAAAAAAATGGGATGTGCTAGCCCGCTATGGCCTGTTTGACACCTCTACGAATATTGGAGCCACATGGTTTGAATCTCTAGCATATAGCTCAGTTAACACTTGAAAAAAGCTAATGGAAGCATATCTTGAAATGTTCTTTCCCCATCCTTCACATCTGAAAGAAGAGCAGAGATCATAACTTTCAAATAATAGGATGAGGTGTATGCTGTTTGGGAAAGATATAAGAGGTTGTTGAAGAAGTTTCCAATGCATGGAATTGATCTAAAGATGCAAATAGACATATTTTACCACTTGATGAATTATACATCTAAAAGAATAATCGATGCTGCCTATTTTGGAGCTTTTAAAAGAATACGTGTACAGAAAGTAAGGAAGCTAATCGAAGACCTTGTTAGATATAACATGAGGGATCCCTCTAAATCAAAACATAATAACAATAGAGCAAAAGTGTCTGGAATGATAGAGATGGATAGAAAGAATACTATTGAGGCGCATGCTTGATGCACTCATGAATATGCTGGACAAATAAGAAAGAAAAATATATTCTACTCAAAAAATTGGAGTGGCGGAAAGAGATGGGGATAGAAGTAGTGTTGAGGGTCAATAGGAAGAAGGTCTTTAAGTAGTGGAGGAGGAAAACTACCTAAACAAACCAATGAATTATTATTTCAAGCCCAATCACAATCTCCCAACACATTATACACTAGCATTGAGGAACCATGAGTACTTTACTTATGGTGGAGGAGGACAACGTGAGACAAGGTATGGAAAATATTACCATGAAGAGTATGCTTCACCAAGGTTCTAGCAACTATAATAACAAGAAAGAGAAAATAGAATTGATCATCAGGGTCAAAAGAAAACCTAATCGTTTGAAGAACAAATGCTGAAAATTACTGGGGACAATAAGAGGATGATGAGCCTCCAATAACATAAACTAGTTGAATTGGATGCTTTAAAATCCAACACACATGTTTCAGGAAAACACAAGTGCTTCCAAAAAAAATCTAGAGATTCAAGTAGAGTAGTTAGCCTTAACTTTGCAAGGTCAAAATGAAGATATTTTTTTCAATGATACTAAGAAGAATCTGAGAGACTGTATATATGGTTGTGCAACTAAGAAGTGGGAAGGTATTGGAGAACCCAAAGTTAGATGAAAGTGGAAATAAGAAGTATATTTTAGAGACTACTACAAAAGAAACTAAAAGAGAGGTGCATTAGTATAATGATGAAGAATGAACTAGGAGGCCTAAAAACACAACTCATTTATCTAGGAATAAAGTTTCATTCCCTCCGAGATTGAAAATGGCTAAGGTAGAAGAGTAGTTCTCCAAGTTTTAAGTGATCTTCAAAAAAGTTGAAACTAGCCTACTTTTTTCATACGTAGTTAATACAAATTCCATTATATTCCAAGTTTCTAAATTTCACATTCAGTGTAGTCATCTTGAGATGATTACCAAAAAAATAGACTCAAAAAGTTTTATCATTTCATGTACTTTTTGAGAAGTTGAATTCAAGAAAACTCTGACTTATGTGCTTAACATAAATTTAATGTGTGATTAACAGGTTATATTTGGGGGAGCTATCTCCCACTATCGTCACCCTACAAATGGTTGATAAAATAATGGCTAAACCTGAAGGAATCTTGGATGAAATGCTTCTCAAAGTGGGAAAGTGTGTTTTTTCTATGGATTTCAATATACTAAACATGGTGAAGATTCACAAGTTCCACTATTGTTGAGAAGACCATTACTTACAACTTGAGCTGCCTTCATAGATCTACAGAAAAGAGTGCTTACTCTCAGTGTTAGAAATGAGGTAATACACTTCAACCTTGACAAGAGCCTTGATCAAATAGATAAAGATATTCATGCAGATTTGTTATTATAAAGTAGTAGCCCCCATAGTTATGAATGAGATAGTGATTGTAATATTTCACTTTCAATCAATAAAAATGAGATGAATTTCAAGTATATAGAAACTATTTTGAATCTGAATGAATGCAGCAATAAAAATTATTAAAGTAGTGAAGAGAAAGCAAGGAAACAAAGGACAAGTATTGATGGGCTCTAATTAATAGAATTACCAAACCAATTAAAATATGTTTTCTTAGAATCAAAGAAAGATAAACATGTAATTATTTCTACTGCATTGATTGATTTTGAAGAACACAAGCTGCTGAATGTGTTAAAGAAATATAAAGAAGCTATTACTTGGTTTATAGGGGATTTGAAGGGTATCAGTCAATTAATCCTATATTCATAAAATTCTATTGTAGGATAATACAAAGGCCTCAATAGTGCATCAAAGAAAATTAAATCCTATGATGAAAGAAGTCAGAAAATAAGTTTTAAAATAATCGAATGTTAGATATATATATGCAATATCAGATAGTCCTTTGGTGAGCATAGTCCATGTGGTTCCTATGAAGGATGGATTCACTAATAAAAAAAATGAAAAGAATTAAAAGTTTTCATAATCAAAACTTTTTCACCTACCATGATAGTCATAGGAATTAAAAGTATCTTGGGCCATGCTAGAGTTTATATAAGATTTATTAATGACTTCTCATAGTTATCAAGGCCTTTATGCATATTGCAAGAAAGGATTCAAGGTTCATCTTTGATGAGTCTTACTAGACTCCATTTAAAGAGATCATAACTAAACTAATGGAAGCCCCAATCATGACCATTTCAGACTGGAATGATGCCTATAATCATGTGTGATGCTAGTGATTTTGCAAAGGGAGACATATTTGGATAAAGAAGAGACAAGATATTCAGGGTCATCTATTATGCTAGCAAACCTTTAAAGAAGCCTAGGAAAATTATTCTACTACTGAAAAGGAGATGCTATCTATGATATCTGCATGTTACAAATTTAGGCCTTATATTCTGGACTCAAATGTTATCATACATACGAATCATGCTTCACTTAAATATTTAATAAAAAATAAGGAAGCTAAGCCAAGAATGATCAAATGGGTATTATTACTATAAGAGTTTGATCTTGAAATCAATGATAAAAAAACTTGTGATAGTGTGATTGATGATCACTTATTAAGAATGGAGATAACTATTGGGAATAAAGAAAAAATTAAGTTAATAAAAACTTTCTAGATGAACAGTTATTTTGGTTATCATTACAGATACTCTATTACACTATTATAGTGAAATATCTAGCTTGTGGAGTACTACTAACAGAATTCATCTACTGGCAAAGGAAAAAGTTGAGATTTGACATCCAATACTACATGTGGGATGACCCACTATTATTTAAAAGAAGAGTTGATATGATTATTAGAAGATGTATTCTAGAAAAAGCGTAAGGCAACATATTGAAAGAATGTCATGCATCACCATATGGGAGATATTTTTTAGGAGACAAAATAGCTCACAAGATTCTCTAATCAAGTTTCAACTGGCCTACTATCTTTAAGGATTATGTGGAAAGGATCAAATTGTGTGATCAATACCATAGAATAAGAAATTTCAATAAAAAGAAATGAAATGCTCCTACAGGGCATATTGGTGGCGCAAAATTTTGATGTATGGATAATATATTTCATGAGACCTTTTTCATCTTGTTATGAAAATATATACAAACTTTTAGGTGTAGAATATGTATCAAAGTGGGTAGAGGCATTAGCCTTTCCAAGGAATGATACTAAGATAGTGGCGTGATTAATGCAAAGTAATATTTTGAGTTGATTTGGGATAGCTAAAACTATTATGAGTGATGGAGAAAGCTATTTTGCCAACAATGTTTTTGAGAAACTGATGAGCAAATACAAAATTAAACATATATTAAGTTTGGTATATTATTCTAATACTAATGGTCAAGAAAAAATTTGCAATAGGAAAATTAAGATGATTCTAGAAAAACTTATGACCTCGAGTAGAAAGGATTGGTCTTTAAGGTTTGATGATGTACTTTGGGCTTATATAACTATATTTAAGGTTCCTATTGAAATGTCCCCATACTAAATTGTCTTTAGAAAACATTGTCACCTACCTCTATAATTTGAATACAAGGCAATGTGGGTCATCAAACAATTAAATTTTGTCTTCAATATTGTTAAGGAAAATATATTACTTCATATAAATAAGCTGAAAGAGTTGAGAAATGAAGCTAAATTCAAGGTAGGAGATCAAATTCTACTTTTTAACTCTAGACTAAAACTATTTCTAAGATAGCTAAATTCAAAATGGAGTAGTCCATATATAGTGGTAACAAGTACAACCTTTAGGAAGGTATCAATAATAAATAAGGGCTGGAGAAAAATTTTAAGTGAATGATCAAAGACTTAAGTACCACTTGAGCAAAAAATGAGTTTTGAAGATAGGGAATGCCTATAGAGGGAATGAGTGTCAAAGCAAGGAGCAACAGCCAACACAATCTAGCTGCGGGAATAAAAACTAAGCAGCTAATAGGAGGTGACTATGATTTGGTTTGAGTGTTTAAATTCATTTGTTCCTTATTTATTTTATTTTTTGCAAATTAGAATTTTTTTGTTAATGCTTTTCTAGATGAGTGTTTGTAGGATTTTATAGAACTAAGGACAACTCAACATATAATGAAAAGTTGACTATGGAGGAAAGAAAAAAAATATTTATAAAGCCAAAAATGAAGAACAAATTTAAAAGTGAGTATTCTTTTTTCATGAGAAGTAAATTTAAAAAAGAGGTTTGACTATGAGTTGGGGGAAGGAATTAAAAAAAAGAGGGATATTTTTTTTGTTAGTTGCAATAAATTGGCATCTGTCATGACAAGAAATGGATACAAAAAATAATTTTAGTCACAACATAGTTTCTAATGACACATCAATAATTGACAGAGAAGGTAAACTCTCTACACAATTTAGTCACGACATCATTTTTCAATATCAAGATAGTGTAATATCGTGACAAAAATTAGTGTTCATTTGATAGAGTAAATAAAATAATAAAAACATATGTTGTGATGAAAAGAAAGAATGTTGTGACTTAGTCACTATTTTAAAAAATGTTGTGACAAATAAAAATTAAGTTCTGAATGCTACTTTATGTTGCAACAAACTAAGGCATTTCATAACATAAAACAATTGACTGAACGATGAAATGCTAAATAAAAAAAATACAAAAATACAAAATAAAAAAATGCAAATAAAATTAAAAAATAATTAAAATAATAAAAATAATTAAAATAATAAAAATAATAAAAATAATAAAAATAATAAAAATAATAAAAATAATAAAAATAATAAAAATAATAAAAATAATAAAAATAATAAAAATAATAAAAATAATAAAAATAATCGAAATAATAAAAATAATCGAAATAATCGAAATAATCGAAATAATCGAAATAATTGAAATAATTGAAATAATCGAAATAATCAAAATAATCAAAATAATCAAAATAATCAAAATAATCAAAATAGTAAAAATAAAAACACATTAAAAAATAAAAAAATAATAAAAATAAAAACAAATAAAAAAATAAAAATAAATAAAAATAAATAAAAATAAATAAAAATAAATAAAAAATAAATAACTTATTAATTAATAGTCGAGACACATGCACCGGATAGAAGTGAAGCTGTGATATGCATACTAATCTTGCTATCCCATCGAGATTAACATCAAGACACGCATACTTTAATTTTGAGCCCCACATGTGAGCTTTAATTTTAAAACTTCCAATTAATTCACTTCTACTTCTTTTATTTCCAACTCAACAAATTCATCATGCTTGTAGGTCATTCGAATTGAAAAAGCTAGCATTGCCATTTCTTAACAACGGTCTTGATAATTCATATTGCAAAACCAAATTATTAAAAACTATAATTTAATCCCAAACCTGATGGAGATCATGGAAGAAATTGAGGAACAGATGGAAAAAGGTTCCACTTAAACCTTTAATAGAGAAGAGCTCGTGCAAAGAATTAGTAACTTCAGATGAATTAGAGTCGTTGGTATAAGGAAGAGGAAAGAGAAATAGGTTTGAGAAATAAGAGGAGTCAGAAGAAGAAGGCAAACATTCATCTCTGACAAAGCACACTCCACCCGGCAGTCATATTACTTTAATAAAAGTTTTATCGGAGTGAAAGGATTTGGAAAAGTTATCTCATTCTTTGAAAAGAAAATAATATAACTGGAATGGAGAGTCTTTTGTGAGCATCATAGTTATGAATATGCTTCTATGATAAGGGAGTTCTACTATAAATTAGTGGCAATGAAGAAAAAAATAGTTTATATCAGAGGGGTATATGTTCCATTTGAATAAAAATTATAAATGAGTCGTACCAACTTAAGCATCGGAAAGATGGGTCCAAGTTTATTAAGATAATGGACACCCTAGACTATGACAAAATTATAAAAAGGCTGAAAAATGGCAAGGAAAATGGGAAAGTTGCAAGCGAAAAATATATGAGGCCATTGACCAAAGAGATCTTATAAAAGAGGCTAAAATTTGGTTTTATTTCATTTTATCGGTTATAACTTCAACCAAGCATGTGTGCTCCTTCAAGGAACTAGAAGCATCGATGCTATGCACCATTATGGATGGATACAAAATGAATATTGATGCAATTCTAGAGACCTCATTATTGGGACATCATCATGATAATACAAGATGGCTGATTCCTCACCCTATATTAATCACAAAGCTATGCTTTGTAGTGGGGGTGAAATAAAGAATGAGAAGAGAAATTTGTCCTAAAGTTTCTTCTCTAACATTGACAGTGATTGTTAAAGGGCCAATAAATATAAAGCAAAAAAAGTACTCGAGGAAGCGGATGATTCAGATGAAGAAATTAGTGAAAGAAACTTTGAACATGCACTAGAACAAACCCATGCTCCTAACAAGTTAGAAAATAAACAACATGAAGAGGAAGAAACCTCTACTCCAATTAGAATTAGGCATGCACCATTATAAGAAAGAAGCCCTTTTGCACACTCACTACCCTCATTCAGAAATAAAAATAGGGAAACAAGTGAAATTTCAAGAATAGAGGAAACAACCTTAGAAATTAGAGAGATTCTAGTCTCCATGAAAAATGATATGAAAGATAAAAAAAATGAGAAATTAATTAGAAACTAAAGAAAGATACCTAAGAAGATGAGCTTAAAAGGAGTGATCAACAATAGAGAAATACTTGGGATAAAATAGATGAATTCTAGAGAGAAGAAAAGAAGGAATGAGAGATAGACCTATCTATTGCTACAAATGAAATTTATAAATGACACATTCTTAAAAGCACAGAGCAACATGGACTTGGAACTCATAACTTTCGTAATAGAAAGGGATTTAGAGTTAGATACTAAAATTCTTGAATAAGTAAAGGATTTCAAATTTTTCTACGATGAGAAATTTAAAAAATTTGCTAGAAAAATAAGAGCAAGAGAAGAGGAGTTGGAAGACAATGATAAATATAGAAGAAAAATATGGCACGAGAACTTTCTCAATAATAAAAACTTGGCAAACTAATTAGACTATTTGACAAACATTCAATGTGCTATAAACTTAATGGGAAGCAGGCAAGATGATATATATGTCATGGTCAACATGACTTAAGGGGTTGACTATATGAATAAGGAGACAAAGAGGAAAAGAAGATATGATAAAAACTTCCCTATGCATGATCCCAACTTCTTCATCATAGATTGTGAACCTCCTTATATCACGTCAAAGTTACCCCCAAAAAGAAAAAATTAAAATTTTCAAACCCTCCCAAAATTCTCTCTCTCTGTTCCAAAAACACTAAATCATAATAAAAATCAATAAGTTCCAGTAATTAAATGATGTGATAATTTGTTCTAAAACTTAGTATTTTTTTTGTATTTTTTGGAGTTTGTTTAATTTATCTGCTGATATTATATATTTTTATTGCTTGAGGACAAACAATACTTCAAGTTTGGGGAAAATTGATGAGCCAAAAAGTTATCAATATTTTAGTCAATTTTTCTTGTATATTTTCATGTTTAGGAAATAGATTTCATGTCTAAATGCTAGAAAATTACACTACTTACAATTTTGTAGGTTTTTAGCTAAATGAAGGAAAATGATAGTAGAAATCTAGGCAATTAGTTAAGTCAATTGTGTCACGACAAAATTAATTTTGT
Organism: Sapria himalayana; assembly: GCA_029783825.1. Lineage (NCBI taxonomy): Eukaryota > Viridiplantae > Streptophyta > Magnoliopsida > Malpighiales > Rafflesiaceae > Sapria > Sapria himalayana. Next base: position 2,855,262 of record JAREIK010003173.1, read on the forward strand.
TGGGACTAAAATTTAAGTCACAACCAATAAACAATATTATAACTATTAGGAAGAAGGAAAGACAAAATTGATCAAAATATATTTTTTAGGCACCAAGAAATGATGATTGAGGATTGATCATTATAGCGAACTTAGTCATGATAGTAGACTCTGTTGAGACAGCACATTGGTGACATCAATATTTGGTCGTGAAAATTAGTTTTTTCATGATAATAGAATTTAGTCATGACAATTGACTTGGTCATGACATTAATATTTAGTCATGACAATGCACTTGATCGTGATATCAATATTTAGTCATGATAACTGACTTGATCATGATAGTAGAATTTGGTCGTGACAACAAGCTTGGTCATACCATCAATATCCTGTCAAGACAATAGATTTGATTATGACATTAGAAGTTGGTCGTAATAGTGAAATAAGAAAGAAAAGATGTGAAGGTCGTGACAAAGAATTCAAAGTGGGTTGATTATTCTAGATTTTTATAAAAATAATCTTAGAAGCTTGGACTAGCACAGATCATATAAAAATGAATTCTTTTCATAATCAAAGGTTGGAGAGGTGACACAAGCGACTGGTAGTTGAGTGCATCGCTAGACTTTTTCTTTTTTCTTTTAGCTTAGATCCAGAATAGAATCATTTTTCTTGATTTGTTTTGTTTGGATTTGAAACTTTGTTTGTCTAAAGTATGAATTTGAACAATGATTGCTTATGTTTTTATGATGTGATGATTGTATTGAATTTGAATATAACAATCGCACAAAATCATATAATTTGACAAGGTGCAATCGCCTTGTTCTTCACTATATGTAGTCCACGTGTGGTTTCAAACCATGTGAAGCTTCGATTAGTCAATCTAACTATTTTCTATTGGAATTAGTAAGAGTTCCTTGAATAGAAAGTTAGATCTAATGGATTGGTGTGTATTTTATTTACTTGTTCCCCATGTTAGAACAAAATGCCCTTACTCATTGTATCTTACCCTTACGTATGAGAGGCCCTCACAGTGAGATAGAGAATGTGATATTATGAGGGTCGGTGAACAACATATTAAGGGAAATGTGAGGCTAACCATGGGAAATAAAAAAATTATGCTAGTTCAAATAAGGAAATTCTCATTTTACTCAAAGATGAAAAAATGGAGTGACTTTCTGGATGAATCGCCAAAGACATCACCTTAATATTTTGAGTGATTTATGTCTTTATGTTGTCTTTGACCCAATCAAGGGAAGAGAAAAATATCAAGGATTTAAAGGAAGAAGTACTAACCATTTTCAAAGACTTGCAACACCCAAGTCTTGGGAAGCAAGAGATGTGCAGTCATTAGAAAAATATATAAAGTATTGAAAAAGAAAAATATTTATTTTTCATAAGACAGTGTGAAATATGAGTAACACATTAGATCCTAGACTTCTAAAGAAGCTAAGTAATCTAAGCAGTGAAAGATGTAATTACAAGGAGAGATCCAGGGGACCATACGACAAAATTTCTTGATAGATTTTAACTTTTGTATATAAATAAACCATGATATATATGTCTAAAGGGATTGGCTACACTCAGCACCTTGTGTTAGTATCAACTTATGCAAGAGAACCAATCTAGTACAATTTATTTTTAGGAATTTCCTATGACCTTTTTTTAGAGTTTTAGTATTTGATTTTTGATATTTTTAGTTAGTAACTGAAAACATCTTCTTTAATAGTTCAAATAGTATGGATCTCTAGTAGTTTGGGTAGTTGGAAATTTAGTTCTTGTCAATCTCTATTGGAATTATATCTAAACTAACATTCATTTTTTACTACTTTAATGACATGTGTACTTATAGTGTCATAGACAAAATTTAATTAAAATCTCTATTAAAAAAAGAGTGATCTAGTTTATATAAAAAAAGGTAGTCAATAATCTACAATTTAGGTTATGTTTTGTCAATGACTTGTTAATGAAACATAATTATTTTTTCATGGATCCATATAATTAAGTTTTATGATATTGAGAAATTTGTGAAATCAACCAGAAGAAAGCTTGATGATTCCAAGCTAGTTGGCATAACCTTTAGCTTTCTCTTTAATGAGTTAATAAGACACGAAAATACCATTGTTTTGGTGTTAAAGCAACTAACAATGACTTTCTTAATGAATTTCCTATAGTATTAAATACCCAAACTACCATGATAATAAATAAAACAATAATGAAATCATACATGTAATTATCAAGTATATACATGTCAATTTTTAATGACTTTTTTTTTTGTCAACATTTTCTACAAGATTAAAATTGTCTTTTAATGAAAATAAAAAATAATAATTGATAAATAATAATTTGTATTTCAATTAATATAACTTTTGATAATTAAATATAAAATTCATCACTCATGAACAATAGTAAAATAGCACGAGCATTGTATGTATTGATTATTATCAGACTATTCATGCAATCTCTCTATTACATCTAACTCATTGACTACTATTATGCATGCACACAACATATATTTAAAATAATAATAAAATTATTTCAATATTATATTTCATCATAATATTTGTAATATTTAATAAAATTATCATAAATGTGATAGTTTTCCTCTTTAAATTGGCCAAAGAAATTAAATTAAATTTGAATTAGTTAGTATATATTTTTTTCTAAATTTATAATCAACATTAAACATTCTCAAAACAAAAAAAATTGAATTTCATTTTCAAAAAAAAAAAATATTCTTTTGGATTTCCATTATGTTAAATTATAAATAAGCAAATGATCACCATTATAAAAAGGTTGTAAACAAACATTAAAATGCATTCATTAATTTTCATTACTAATTATAAATTTATTTACTTACAACTATTAATATGATCTATTTGGATAGAAATTTATAATTTTTAATAAATTAGACATTAATTGTTAAAATGCAAAGACTATTGTAAATATGATGGATGACTAATACCCATCTTCTTTCTAAGTAACGAATAATTTTTATCTTTTAGGCTTGTGGCCCCTCTTATACCCATTTGTCATTTGTCTCTCCATATCAAGATTATGAGGTTATAAAAGGGAAGACTTAGGCTCTTTCAAGATAGATATATACATGACAAGAATTTCTTCTCCAAACTCTTCAACCTTTTTCTTATTTTTATAATATATTATCAGCATGAGATTCTAACCAAATGATTTTAAAGTATGGATCACAGTATTAGATTGCTCGATTATAAGATAAATGGTGAAGATATATATCTAAGAAATAGTATGACTACTCATACAATCCTTTGTGATTAGTAATATGTTTCTCATATAACATTAGTTGAAGCTAATGTAATATAGTGTCGGTCCTTATATACTTGATTGATTGTTCTAGAAGAGTCACTATTATATTACCATGTGGCATGATATTTCATATTAATGATGTCTTGTATACTTAGTCAGATCTAGAAGAAATCTGCTATCTTTTAAATATATATGTTTTAATAGATATCATATTGAGATCACATGTGAAAATAATAAAGAATATTCATATATTGCTCATATTGTTTCAAGCTCAAAGTTTGTTGTAGAAAAATTGTCTATAACAATTTTGAGGATTATATTATACATTAAAAACAATAATTAAATTAAATTTGGTAATGAGCTAGAAGCTGTCCAACCTAAATATTTTTATGTTTTGGCATGATAGACACAAGTACCTAATACTAATAATGATAAGGCAAAATATTAAAAATTCACATTGACATCAAATAAAGAACCAGTCTTTATACTAATAATACTCAAAGTTTGTTGTAGTTAATATAATCGGTCAAAGTTATAAGAAGCAATCCAAATAGAATTAGATTCTTTGGCAAAATACTAAGTATCTGGGCTTGCAGTCCAAACACCTAATGATGTGAAACATATAGGTCATGAATAAGTGTCTGTAAGAAAACTTAATAATAAAAATAAAATTACTAGATACAAAAAGCACATCTTATGGTACATAGTTTTTTCAAAGTGACATACGATTGATAAACAAGAAATATATTCACTTGTGATGAATATAATTATGTTTCAATATGTAATTAGTTTGTCAGTCTTAGAAGTGACTAGCCATGTGTCCCATGGAAGTAGTTAATACATATTTATACGACTTGCTAGAAAATAATAACTATGCCAAAGTCACAAGAGGATTTCACCTTTTAGTTGCCTCGAGTAAATATATCACAACCATGAAATATGTGCTCAATTAAGTTGAGATAATTATCACATGGATTAAAATAATCAATAAGAATAAGATACAATCATCTATGTGAGTATTTGATCAATAATGAATATATTAACAATCCTACATGCCACTGTGTTTTTATACAGAAATCAAAATTATGATTAACCATCTTTATAATATATATTAATGATATAAATTTATTGGGGCTCTTGAAGAGCTCACAAAAATGGTTAAATATTTGAAGGATGAGCCTGAGAAGAAAAACTTAGAGAAAACTAAGTTTTGTCTTAACCTGCTAATTGAGTATAAGTCCAATGGAATTCTCATGCATTAGTCAGTATATGTCAAAGAGGTATTAAAGCAATTTATCATGGACAAAATATATCCATTAAGTACTAAACATAGTGCAACTATTACTCTTAGTATCATATCTTAGTATAACTATTACTCTGTTATACTCAACACAGTGTACAAAACTAGATATTATATTTTCAGTTAAAGTGATGGTAATACTCAGCTCTGCACAAACTCAGAGACACTAAAATTGCCAGGCATAAAATACATCTTATTTTATCTTTGTGGGACCATAGATTTGAGTTTATTTTAATGAAAGGGAGTAACTCTAAACGAATATATGGGTTATAGCTACCTTTATGATCCTCACAATGTGCACTCTCATAAGTAAACTTCGACTCCCAATTCTTCTAATCAAGATGAGATAGTTATACTTAGTAAAGTAAGTCATGAATGTGTTTGGTTAAGATCAATAATAATACTTATTTAGAATGCTTGTGTGGTATCTCCAATTACAAATATTATAACAATGATTTATTAAGACAATGCTGCATGCATTAAACAAATCAATAAAGTATATATCTATAGTGACATAGCCAAATATATATCACCAAAGTTTTTCTTCACTCACAAATTATATAAGAATCATTAAATTGAAATAAAAATGCAATTTTTACTACTTGATTTTATTGAAAGATTTTAAAGACAGTTTTTTTGTCAAAAATTTCGTTGTTATATATATATATACAACAATACAAGAATTTCTATCTAGATTATTTCATCTTTTCCTTATTTTTACAATAACGACGAAGATCGCGCGATGGAGGGCATTCCTGGTTAATGGGTGTCGCTTAGAAAATTCCTACCGGCTAGAACGATTCCGATGGAATTATGTAATTGAAACTCGATCAGCTTTCTCGCCGTTGCGTGGAGGAAAGATTTATTTCGCCAATAAATACCGATAGCTTTTTGATCGAGATTGAGGACGATTTCCTGGATTGATTATTCTGGCATAAGTTATATACTTGCTTCATTTGGGTAGCCATGGCTCTTGCTTCTCCGAAGCTGAGAACCAAGGGCTCAGTATTATTGTGGCCTCTTCTGCCGATAGCGAGCTTTGTTGCTTTTCTGGTTACGATGCCGCTGATTTCATTTTTGTCCCCGATAAGTTCAACAATTCATGGGTACTTTTATAGCGTCAGTAGCTGGAGAAGATTCATCTTGCCTGGCTTTGTTAATGGTAGTTTTCATAATGCAAATGTTAGCCCCCAGATCATCAATGCTCTGAACGAATCATGTTTTTCTTTTACGTTGATCGTAATTAAATTTTACTTATCTATGGGTTACTCTTATTTTATTTTAGATTAACTTCAACGTAATCATTCAAGAAGATAGATTTAGATACTAGCACGCAATGCTGGTATTTCTAGAGATACCAGCGTGCGATGCTGTTTCTACCTACACGCGAACCGAGTCAACTTTTTTGCTGCCGGCGCCATGACACCACTGTACTGTTCATCTCACATATCCCTTACGACTCATATGTCATATTCCACGTTTCACAGTATTGATGTTGGAAGACATGGTGCACCTAATTTTTATAACTACCTGCGCTCCCTCACATGACTATCATGGAAACGATCTTTTCTCGTTTGATCTTCCATCCATCACCTTTTACTAGGACGTTTCATATTCGTTTCTTTCTCATACTTTTCACACACTTGTCAAAGCTTAGACAAGGGCTGATCTTGTGCAATGTCAGATTTGAGCTACCGAGGGCAACAATACGTATTCCACTATTTTCTTACCTTTCAGTCATTAACTTATTGGTGGAAATGGGGTTTTCAGATCAATGTGGATGATTCCCTCCATAACTTTTCTAATTCACATGGTCGAAATGATTATTACAGGAGATAATAATATGCAATTTGCAAAGGCAAGTCCCTGTAACTTGCCATTGTGATGGAATGGCCATGGACCATCACTGTTCCCTCTTAATTTCTAGACCTCACTGCTCATCATCAATCGACATTGACCCCTATCATTAGCAACATTAAATTTTGATTCCTTTATGAATAAAGCTACATTTTTTGTTGATTAATCTTGTTTAAATGAATATGCATGTTTGAGACCCTTGTTGACATATTTTTGGCATTAGGATCACTTGGGTCCAAAATTGAAGTTTGTATGTGTTATCTTGATGCTCATATAGATGGTTCTCATTTAGTGACGTGGCCTGTTTCATGTTGGGTCTAATTATGCTAGAATGGCCCATTTGTCTTTTGCTTATTTTTGGATATAATTCATCATCCAATGATTTGTAGTATTGTAATTATTTGTTAATTGGGAGATATGATGTATTTGTTTCCTTTAAGCAGTTAAAGGGAAATGAAAAGAGGGTAGCAATTTTTTTATCATGATTTTATTGTAGAAAGATAAGATTAACATGAGAATTATTTGAGAATTATATATCTAGAAATGACATTTATTTTCAGATGGCAATGCAAGCTACTTATTCCATTCAAAATAATTATGGAGTTTACTTGCTAATTTAGTATAAATTATTAAAGAAAAATATACAATAATTTTTCTAAAACTTTCATATTGATTTTTGATTATTCAAGTTTTCAATTCATTTATTCCTTATTTCATAATTTTTGATAGTTGATCCAAGAGTTAATAATCATATCATATTTTTTTTATTGGTTATCTTATGTGAATCTAGAATCTTTAATCTTTCTATGACAAATAACATAATTTTCAAATCAATTGGATACAATGGGATCAATATCTTTCATAATGTTATTTCTTGTATATTTTTTCTTTTTTTTGTTATTTTATAATCTTTTATCTATTAATTATATTGATAACACCATTTAATTGTAATATTAGTTTTTTAATTGTTGTTTGATTACATGATTAGTAGTCTTCGAGCATATTTTTTAGCAATTCAACATGATGATTTGTATATTTTTTATTTTTTTGTTAGGAAATTTGTTAAATACTCGGTTATCATAGATTATTTTGTAATATATATTGAGTTTTTTTTCATTTCTATGATCAAACTTAGATATTTGGAGTAAATATAAAATAAATAATTTTTATTAATTATGAGTCATCTATTAGAAAAATATCTTAAAATTTTTAATATGGCACAAAAAGTAAGGATGTATAGATTATTTGTTTCTTATTCATATAAGCATTTGATGATTTCATAGATGTACTACTCAATCTTATTTTTATTATTTTATTGAATCCACATATACATGTGCTTAAATAAAGCAATTTTTTTGTTTTTAATATAATTTTTTTTTTCAAAATTAAATTAAAATAAGTTATGCACTTGATATTAGAATCCTCACAAGCTTGAGTCTCACAGGCATTGAGGTGCCACACATTACATTTAGGCTTGTGAGTGTGGCTGTGTGATTTTCATCTGAGCACCACATTAGGCTAGCTTAGCCATTAAGTGGGTTGTCCCAATCCAATGAGCCATTATATATGAGCATGTGATATATATTTTTTACTTAAAGTTTTATTGTGATATGTTTTATGATGTTCTTTACATGATATTATAGTCAAAACCATAGGGAGCTCTTGGGTTCCTAGATTGAGAAAAGAGCATGCTTTTTATAACACTAATATATATCTCTGCATCACATGTAATAGTATAGTAGGCGTGGGTGAATGGTTTTTCCTAATGGAGGCACATAAAAAACTCACCCTTGAACTTTTGTTTCTTTTGTCACACACCCTTTGCTTGTGACACGAAGCACAAAAAGTGCATTGTTTGTTACGTGTGAATGTGTGTACTTGATAACAATTTAGGTGCTTATATGTGTGTATTATGCTATTAGGATTTTGAGTGCAACATTTTACTTCGATGCAATAGGGTGAAGTACTCCACTTTGGTACAATAGGGTGCTTTGTAAGGTCTTTATATGACTATATCTATGCACCAAGGATGTTATATTATAATTTTTTTATTGTTTATGGATTGATGGATGATACTATTAGGATTATGATAATGATTATTTGCAAGATATTTTAGATTTGACATTTACTCGAGGATGTTTGATATATAATTTTTTCTCATGATTTTTTATTGTGATTTTCAAACATCGAGATATATTATCTCAAATTTAATATTTCATGAATGAATAAAGTAAATTAAGGTGAACTACATCTTTCTTAGGGAGAAGATTTAGGATAAAATTATTGTTATATATTATATTCACTTATTCATACGACAAATCAACTAGCAGATATATTCATGAATGTTTTGAAGAGATATCAACTAGAGGTGATAATATCCTTGGGGCATTACCCATTAAAGTTGGCTCAGGCACAAGCCTCCATGGTAGGAATGATGCTGAAATAGTTGAGGGCTTGCTTGCGGCATGAATTAGGCCATCTTGGACTAGGATATGTGCATGCATGCTGTATAATTTGTGGCTTGGCATGGATCGACATGCCGACCCTTGTGGGCTGCTTTTGGCCCTCTATAGATCAAGCTAGTTAGTTTGGATCTAACTCAGCATAGCTTGAATCAAACCTAGGTTAGGGCTTTAGATTGGGTTTGATCTGTTTTGGCCAGGCACAGCTGATTGTGTTGGAATTTGACCCGACTCGATTTCAAAGTCAGGCAATCACAACCTGATTTGAATTGGGACTTGTTAGCTCAACATGACCCATTTAATACTTTTTGTTTTGACTTATATTTTTTTTTATAGTTATGATTTTTTATTACACTCAAAAAGTATCTCAATTAGTATTATTTTTTTGTTGACTTGAATTGGGTTAGTTAGGTGAGGTTGATCTTATTGTTTTTTATTTCTAGTTTATTTTTTTATAATTTTTTTGGTTTTTCTCTTGGTTAACCATTACTTATATTGTGATTCATTTTAATTTAGGATTTCACATGATTACTTAATGAAAGTATGATACTAATGCTTATTTGGATTGGGTCATTTTTGATTAAAATTTCATTTATTGGATAATAAAAATATTATTTTTTTTTCATGTAAACCACTTATTAGTGACAATCATGAGAAATAAAGATATACTGTTATCAGAGTTATTTAAGAATTTTTACAAAACTTATTCACTATGATACTTATATGAGGAAGAGATGCATATATCAAGTTTCTCTCTAAGGTAGCAACAAATATTTCATGTTCTTTAGGTATTGACAGTCTTGAAAATTGATTTTAGATTTTCAAATTGTTGACTAAGGGAAAATAGTTATCTTATGAATAATTATTTTTTTTATGTTTTCTTTTGTTTATTGGATATTGTAGTCACCAATGTTGTGTTTTAAAAATTATTAGTTATATTAACATTTAACTTTATTATTTGTTTCTTTTATATATTATTTATATCTAGTTGTTTTTGTATATGAGATATTTTCACATTTATTAATTATGATTTTTTTTTTACTAATGTTTTTCGTAATATAGGAGGTTTTTGAATAATTTGTTTTAGGATCGAGCAAGATTGATTATATTTTTTTTTATGATAAAATATCATGCTATATATTTGAGTATGATTAGCTTATTATTTGCATATTTTTGACTTTGTAACCCATCATTAATTAAATTTAAGAATATTATATTTGTCTTAAATATATTTTTATATTAGATTTTAAGCATGCCTAGAGGTGTCAACTGGGCCAATCAGCTAGGGCATGGCCCGAGGCATGACACGGTTTTGCTGTGTTTGGCCCGGCATGGCATGGTCCAAAATCGTGTTGGGCTGACACGAGTTGTACCTCATGTCAGGCTAGACATGACTTGTGTCCTGTCTTGGCATAGACCATTGGCCCGGGGACTCGGGATTGGCTCAGTAACGAGTCAAGTTTCGTTGGGTGACCACCCGATGGACCACATAAGCTAAATTTTACTTTCATGGCTGATTGCAATTAGCCGGCCATATAAAATGGTCAATTGTTGTGTAAAATCACAATGAGTTTTGATAGGAATGGTTTGGCATGGCGTTGCACTTGGATGTGTCACCATGCTGTGCTGAGTAAGCCAGTTGGTTCTCATGCTCTGGCATGAAATTGTGGCATGGTCATGTTTCGCTCAAACTAGTTGTAATAGTACGCAACTATCCATTTGATACATCTAAGCAAACTCAACTAAGAGGTGGGCTCATTGAATTAGGGTCCTAGTTAACATTTTTATTTATCACCGAGTTTCTAAGGATATGTATAATTATATTCATTATTATCATGTTTTCCACTTAAATTTATATAATATTTTAGACTAGTTTATATATGTAGAAATATTTTTAGTCAACTAATCATAGAATTTCTAAGATGACTTTAGGATTAACGTAATAAAAATTATTTAAAGAGTTGACAAAAATTCAACATAATGTATGTATTGTTAGAAAATACTTGTATGACTAATGGTAAGGCAGAATATATATCTTAGAAGATATCTTAAATAATAAATAAAAAAATATGATATATTAGATCATAAGCTAACTCAACTAAGTGGTGGGGCCATTGAATTTTAGTCCTGGGTAACCTTTTTTTTATCAGGGAAAATGCAAGGAAAATATGATTAGATTTATTATTATCATATCTTCCACTTAAATTTATGTGTTGTTCTAGGCTAGTTTATTATATGTAAAAATATGTTTAGTTTGCTTATTGTAGAATATATAGATGACTTAAGGATTGACATAATAAAAAATTCTGAAATACAAAAATATTAATTAATGAATTTAAAAAATAAAGTAGAGCGATATTTGCGATGTTTGATATTTGAACTAGTTATGATAATACTAAGTACTCTACTTGTTTGTAATATTATTATTTTGTTAATTCTAATTGCAAACTAATAGAATATTAAGATCTAGTGAGATTATTTATTCTCATAATTACATTGTCATATATGAATGACTATTAAAGGTCTTTAGGAAAAATAAGATACAAGATAAAATATATATTAAAAGGTTTAATTATGTTTTAAATAATAGTGCTAGTGTGCTACTAAGTATTTTCATTAAAATCATTAGAAATGATCAATTAATTAAAATTTTTATGTTAGATGTATGTGATATATACAAAATTTAACAATATAAGTCAACTTAAAAATAAAAATTTTCTCATTAAAATAAATATGAAATTATTCAAAATATGTTAGGATTCGTAGCACACTATAAGATTTTTATAGTTTATGTTAGTCAGTAGAACTAAAAAAAAATCAATTGAATATAAAATACTGTTAGAATTTTATATATTTGATTTTGAATTTTAGTTAATTATTAATTCGATCATATTGATAATAAAATTGATAAAATAATGAATAATGAATCAAATTAGATACAAGATTTTTCTTTTTAAAATTCATAATTTTTTGTGATATTATGAATATGTATGTCTGTTTATATTTTTATATCATGTATCATATTTTGGTGCAATCACAATAGGAATAGTATTTTTTATTAATATGGAGAATATTTATTTTTGAGGACATGATTTCTAAGATAAAAAGAAATCACTTATAGGTAACATAGTGTCAAAATAGTATAAAATATTATAAAATTCATATTTACTTGTTTGAATTGATTACAAGAATCAACTAGTAGAATTTATAAATAATTAGACAGCTTATTTAAGTATTATGAAAATGAGTATTGTAGTTGTAGTCAACCTTTGAGTGTGGAGATTTATATTGTATTCATAGGTAATAATTTTTTGATTCAGTTAGTTATGGATGAACGATGAGTGTTCATCAAATATTAGTGATCTATTAAGATATTTAGATACTAATCATTTCATAATAATATGAAAAATTTTGATATATTAAGTTGGTCAAAATTATATAAATTCGTATTTTTTGTGCTATCTAAAATAATATGTGATTTACTAATTTCTTTGATAGCGTAGCATTTGATTTTATTTTTTTTATGATTGTCAATATAAATATAGATACGATGACTAAATTACAACTATATTTTATTGAAGTTTTATATGCTTAAAAGATTAAGAAAAAGTATTCAAGATAAAATCCAAAAGTAACAAATAGATGTTAAAATATATAAAACTAGAGCTATGATGATTCAAATCAAAATGAGTGACATTATGATATTGGCTCTATCCTAACTTATGTTTTATATTACAGTCTTTTGTTGTATTTTTTTAAGCATTTGTATTAAAAATTTTTTAGCTGAGTATATTTTTTAATATATTTTTATTAACTCAATATATTCAAATTTTTATTATTATGTGATAAAATAGAGTAGTTTTCGATATCAATTATTGAGATAGTTGGCTCATATATTAATGTACTATCTTATTATTTGTCAAAAACTAACTGAATGAAAAAGTTATTATTTTTGAATATGATATTCATGTTCGTCCTTTTTTTTTGCTGTAACTATCATATCTAGTGTCGTAATATGTAAGTATATTAGTTAATTTTTCGTGAATAAAATTTTTAGGTTCTTTTGCTCGATTCATTCAAATGGATATGCATCTTAATGAATTTTGTATATATTTTACACTAATCCTATGATTCATATAGGTAGCCAAACAATATATAATTAGAATGAAAAATCCGTATTTTAAATACTTGTTTTTGTATTAATAGTTATAATACTAAATATAAGGTATTCTCTTTACTTGTTAAAATATTATTAATGTTGTATATGTATTTAAGTACTGTATAAGTGGTGTGAGTGTATACAAATAAATAAATATTTATTATATCATATAATTTTTATTAATTTCATAAATAAAATTTATATATCGCAATTTAAATCATCAATAATAAATTCATTATTCTTACTATTGATTTAGTTGGATATCATGTATTGCTAGCCAACATATAACTTTAACATAAAGTATGTATAATTCAAATAGTATCTCATATTTATTTAAAATATTTTTTTTAAGATCCACTGATAAACAGAGATTGTTGCTCAACTCTTGTTGCCTATTAGGTGTATCAATGTAATTTAGTAAATTTCTTATTTTTTAATGTTTGAGATTTTTATTTTTTGCATCTGTTATTAGATTAATTATGTGAGATATATACCTAACGTGAAAATGTTCACCTAACGATCCATCGCTTAAAAGCTTTGATAAATTTACCAATGGTGACTTTATCATTAGAAATATTTTTGAATGTAATAATAAAACTTTTATTTTGAATCTCATATTTTCTAATGATACTTTTCAAACATTCATACATGGTAGGTTTATCATGAAGAAGAAAAATTCTAATAAATCTTAAAATTTTTTATGTTTTTATTTTGAATGTATATAATAAGTAGTAAAATATGTGAATGCGGCATCATGATAATTAGTTCAGATATCGAATGTTATGAAACTATTTTTTTATATTTCTTAAATTTATTAATTATTAAGTATTTTTTTAACTTATAATATTTTATTATGTTATATCTACTCGTATACTTAAGAATCTTACGATAAACCATAGTTGTGAAAGGAGCAGCAAGGCGCAAAGGCCTCCTGGATACTTAAGGCATAAGATGCCCTTAAGGCACGAGTTTTTTTAATGTAAAGCGCACTTTTTTATATATATATATTTCTAAAAATATAATCAACTTGTGTTAGGTGTAAGAGTATTTTAAAAATTAAATTTTTGATATAGTTTAATTTGTCAGGCTAATTCAAACATTTATTTAATTAGCAAATCAAACTAATCCAAAAAATACATGGAGTTGTAGTCGAGCTCCTTGTATTTTGTTTTTGTAAGGTGTGGGATTATGGGAGAATTAAATTTATGTAAGGCATAAAAGTCTCAAATTTTATTTTGTCTAATTAGCAAATCAGACTAATCTAAAAATACTTTTACATCTCTCTACTTGCCTATTGCACCTTGTCCCTTGCCTCTCTCCTTGTATCTCGTCGAGGAGCTCATCGAGGAGCTCATCGAGGATCTCATCGAGCTCTATAGAGCTCCTGGTCGAGTTTCTGGAGCTCGATGGGTGGCAACCTGCATGGAGGTGTGCCTGTGGAGAACTTCACGCCTTAGGGAATGTGCACACCTTTTCTACTATTTGTGCACCTATGTGAATGAGTATCGCCCTGGCCAAGGCAAGGTGCTATGCTTGTGCATCGTCTGTGCCTGAGCTTGATGTCACATTCGTCACTCAAAGAATGCGGAATATTCTAGAAGATTACGAAGAAGTTCACACTTGTATGGAAGAAAGGAGATTATCTTAGAATATTCTAAAATTCTCTAGATTTATAGGGAATTTTTAAAGGTTATAGACCCTTCCCTATACATGTATTTAAGGAGGAGGTGGTCTCATTTGAAAACTATCAAGTTGAGAGTTTCTTGTAAGATTTTATTATTCAATAAAATATTTTCTTTATTTTCAAATTTTCTCTCAAATTCTCTTTACTTCTAAGTTGTAGGTAGACGCCAAGCATAATAAGCAAGATGAATATAAGGCTGACTTAATAATATAAACGGGTTAAGTTGTCTAAGTATTGAACAAGAACTTAGCAAAAAGATTAAGTCCGTGACACTGAGCTTTTCACAACTATGCCATAAGTTGACATGGAAAGTGACAATTTGTGCTTGTTGCTTTCCATGTTCATGTTAATTACCTGAAAATGTAATGTGCAACCGATTGGGGCTTGGTCATTTTTTTTTTAAAAGATTGGGCTTCAAGCATATAAGTATGTGATTTCTAATCCATGCCTTTGGACCATGCCAATTAGTCAAGCATGAGGGTCATGCCTAGCCTAGCACAAAGTACGACATAAGCTGTGCCTCAAGCCCGCATGACCCCAATCCAAGCATGATTTTGAACTATGTCGTGTCGAGCTAGTCATGGCTATTTTGGGTAATGTTTTATGTTGTGCTCTGTCTACTTGTTACACTTGATAACTTTAGTTCATATTATGATAATAGTTATATAGAATTAGCAAATATATCAATAAGTATATATCAAATTGACTTTAAAGAAAGAATTTCTAGATAAAGAAATCTTTCTAGTTTAAAGGACCTAATAGTCAAATTATATTCAGACTTACTTTGAGCTTGCTTATTGTATGTTTCCTAAGTCTACAAGTAGGAATGTAATAATAAAGTATTTTAAGTTTGAAAAATAATTAATAATTAATAAATTTTATGATATTTAGTAGAGTTGTGTTTGTAACGTCCAACACATGAATTAATTATGATTATATATCATTTGTATGTCTTATCACCTATGAATACTCTAAATGGAAACTTAATAAATTTTTTTTGGATTTTTCGAGATTTTTTATTAATTTTGGTGGCCCTGTCATATATAATTGTATGACAAAAGTTCTTAGAAAATATGAAATTCAAAATAAAATATTTAGTACTATTTTTAATAATATTTTTAATAATGTAGTTATTTGTATGTTTATTAAGACGATTAGAAATATGCTATTTGGTGAAATATTCCATGTTAGGTGTATGTACCACGTAATTAACTTGATATTATAGGCGAGAATAAAAATTATTTTTATCACATTAGAAAAAATAAGAAATTTTTTAATAATATCTTAGGATGCCTAGTAGACAATAGAAATTTAGCATATATATTTGTCTGAAAGGCTAAAAAAAAATTCCAAATAGATGAGAGACTTGTTCGAATTATACTTTTCTTATATCGAAGCCATATATTGGCTATCAATACGTGATATCCGATTATATCAATAATAAAAGTAATAACCTTATTATTGCTGATTCATACTTGGATATATGAATTTTTTTAATAAAAATTTTAAAGATTTTTTATGATATAATGAATATTTGTTCGTCTATATATTCTCACTATTTGTATTATATTTATGTGTGTGTACTATTAGTAATATGTTAGCAAGTATAGATATCACTCTATATTTAGTATCATGACCATTGAGATAAATTTGAAATATTTATTTTTATTTTATTTATGTATTATTTGGCTACCTGTATGAATTATAAGGTTAAAGGGATAGAGATAAAAAATATTTTGACATACATATCGAAGTGTATAAATTGTGTACATCAACTTAAAGGATTTATTAATGAAAAATTTACTAACTTATATACATATTATGATATTATGTATGATAGTTATAGTGATTCTTTGAGTATGAATATGACATATTATTCAAATATGATTTTTTTTATTCAGTTAGCAAGTTTCAAATGATGAGGTACTCTGTTAAATAGGGATAAGCTCTCTTGATATTTAGATTTTAATTACTATTTCATTCTACCATATTATAATAATAAGAATTTGATTATTTTTTATAGTGAAAATTATATGAATGTACTTATTATTTGTTATCTAAAATGACACATGATTTATTGACTCCTTTTGTGTCTAGCATAGTATCAATTTTTTTTATACAAGTTCAATTTTATTTTAGATAGAAGATCAAGATTGTGACCAGATATTGTAAAAGTATTTGCATGCATACCACCCAAAGTATTTGTTGATCAAACGGTAGTTATGAATTGAGTTTAACCATGACTTTCACTATGCCCTAAAAGGACCCTTACTCTTAGCACAATATCCTTTTAAAGTAAGAGAGGATGCAAGAAAAATAATCGAGCTTGTTCTCAATGTGAGAAGAGAGGATATACTTAGAGTCCTTAAGTGTTACATTTCAAATTGTGGTAGATTTCTATTTGATATTTATAGATGTGTCAAATGGGTCATGTCATGCCCCAAATGGCTATAAAAATGAGCAGCTCAACACTGCTCATTGGCTTGCCATTTGTTTGGGTTGTGCCTCCTACTGGGTCATTCCATGCTAGCCTGGTTTGGTTAGCCGGGTTGAAACTACCTTGCACATGCCTGCTTGTTGGCTTTCTATGCCACGTCTCCCACATTGGTTTGGCACGAGCATGGTCCGTATGTTGGCCCGCTCAAGGGGCGGGCAATGATGCTAGTCCGGTGGAGTGGTACTTAAGTTTGGGAGGTTCTTTCACTCAGTAAAGTTAGTCTTTTGTGTTGAGCTCTTCCATTGGGCATGGCCATCTATCACAGACCGTGTACATCAAATTAGTTTTATCCATATTATACACACAAGGAGGATCATATTGGTTGATTATCGAGCCCAACTCCTCAAGTTCTCAGAGGATTTTAAGTTTATTTTTGTCAACTTCACCATCTCCAAATAGATTGATAAAGTTCAAGTCACTTTAGTGTTAATAGAGATATTATCTTTGCTTGTTGCTGATCATTTAGGCAGGGCCTTCTCCTGTGTGTTTAACTAGACATTGCGAGCTTTTTATGTGGAATGAGGTCACCTGTGAATGCTCCAAGATGACAATGGCATTAATATATATGAGAAGTTCGCCCATTGTTTATAAGTGTTCATTTTTTTTCCTCCAAATCAAAGTGTGGACTTAAATGGGATTGAGGTAGCTCACATGTTAGGGGATTGGAGGAAAGAGTAGCAATGTGATAATGATCATATCTCAAATTTTTTCTCTGATAAAAATATTTGGGCCTCAATGTGATTGATCTACTCGTGGAAAATCATAGTGTAGACAATATATGTTATTGTATCCGACTATTATAGTAGAAAATTATGTGAGAGAAGACTAGAAATTAGGGGTGTCAAGTGGATTAGGCGGCTCGAGTACAACACGAGGCACGACTCAATTGAGTCATGTATGACCCAGCACAGCATGGTCTAGAACCATGCTTGTACCTGGCTCGTGCCGTGCAGGGCTAGAGGTTGTCGTGCCTTGTGTTGGGCCAGACGCGACCTATGTGCCTGAACTATGCCAACGGATCAAAGGTTGTCGTGCTGGACCCGTTGACAAGGTCCACCAACACATTGATTGTGACCCATGATCGGGAATGAGTCATGGGTCACAAAAAAATAGGGTGATTAGATTTGTGTCTCGCTCATGCCTAGACACATTTTAAAAAAATTGATATGTTAAATCTAAAAAATTATTAATTATACTAAATATATATATTTTATTTGGGCGGATAATAATTAAATAATTAATATTTCTTATAATAATTTAATGTGTGGCTGAATCAACAAGAGGACTCGTATCACACAAAATGCCTGTATCTAACTCAATCAGAATATCTATTGGAGTATAATCTAGAAGGATAGCTCATAAGAGAGTATCGAACATATTACATATATCTCATTTGTGACAACATGATATCTCTAATGTGAAAAGTCTTTTTTATCCTACAAAATTATATAAATCTTTCAAGATGCCCTTGTTTTAGTTTATAATTTGAAACTTTTTTAATTATTTTCTTTCCTCTTCGAGTTATGGGAGAGCTAGGTTTCTTTGACTTTAGAAGAACTTTTGGTACTAACTTAAGATGATAGCCTACTTCTCTTTTTTTGGTGATAATTTATTTAGCAACTCAGCAGACATGACATCTCAAAATAAGTAAAGAACTTTCTACATTTCTATAAGCATCTTACTAATAATCTCAATTTTTGTTAATCTTTAAGATCGTCATGTAATTGTGTAAGTCATTTTATTACATCTCATCTCTTTTATTTTTTATTTTTTTTACCTTTTTACTTTTTTTTTTACTTTTTTTTTTTACTTTTTTTACTTTTTTTACTTTTTTTTTACTTTTTTTTTTTTTACTTTTTTTTTTTACTTTTTTTATTTTTTTATTTTTTTTTATTTTTTATTTTTTTTTATTTTTTTCATCCCATCTCTTTTATTAATTATATGGTAGATAATATTTTTGTAGATTATCTGATATTTGGTGCTATCGAGTGTTGAGACAATACATTGATAAATATAATCTAGGATGCATATACAATTTGACAAACAGAATTAGAAGTATATTTATCCCTTCTAAAGTATCTAACCTATGCATTAAATTATAGCCATCCAATATAATTTTTTTGACTATTTTCTATTTTAATTTTTTATTTGGACTTCCATAATAGATACAATATTAAGGGAGAATTATGTTTCAAGTAGTTAATTTAAAAATAAATAGGAATAAGGTATTAAAATTGATATTATATTAGTCAGTACACTTGAAAAATAACTTCTCCCTAATATTAAAGTAGTACCTACAGTATATTAAGGTAGTACTTACAATAATCAGTTCCTTTATTATAATAATTTTTTTTTTCAAGTGTACATATTAATATAATATCAATTTTCATTATTTTTTTCCTATTTATTTTTAAACTAACTATCTGATTAATACTTCCCCCTAATATTAATTGTTGGAATTTTTTTTTTAGAATTTATTGTCTTGATCAAACTATTATCTTTGTTTGTGTTCGAAATTTAATTTGTATCATGATTTTTTCAGAAATAAAAAGATCGGATGCACTGTTATCAATCAATGTTTCGATGTGATGACCAATAATAATGAAATTCAAGAACATCTCATTTATCCTTCCACATTTTTGGGTGTGCACATGCTTTAAGAAAGGCCCATCTTGAGTCTAGTAGTATCATTTAATTCTTATTTTGAGTATTTTATTGATAATTTACTTATCTGTATTTGATCACATAAAAATAATATACTGGATCACATAATAATTTCAAAGTTAAAAATATTTGGACAAGAAAAGAATAGTATCATGATGATTATGAGCATCTCCAACCAAACTCAACAAAATAGCTACTCAAAATATAATTAAATATTAAATTCATTATTTTAGCTAGAAATTTTTTATAATATATTCCAATCACACTCTCTATTTTACACCTAATTTCTAATTTTTTTTTAAAAAAAAAGTCAAATATGTATTTAACGATTAAAAAAAAAGGAGAGAAAATTTAGAGAACTCAAAATTGATCTCCATATTTGTTGAGATATTTGAGTAAACTAGGAAATAGAAAGTGGATTGGAAATGAATTTTTTGTGTTTGGCTAGCTAAAATATCTAAAATTAAAAAATAGAGAGCGAGTTGGAGATGATCTTAGCACTTGAAAAGTCTACATTATTATATATGATTTACTTTTATAAGCCTCTTAGTTCTATTCATAGTTTTAGGATCCTCAATTTAATTTCAAAAGTTGATTATATGAGATTCATCATATTACTAGTAATTCAATTTGAAAGCTAGTTCCAACGATATGATACTTCCAATGGCGTGGAGGTATATCATGAGGTGGGTTTAGTGATAGTGAATAATTCGCGACAAAGATGAGATGTGGGTAGGAAGATGAATGTAAGAGTGTTTGTGAACCTCTGCGGTCCTGCTGAATAAATCAGGAAGCCCTGGTTTTGATTTGCCGATGCTTGATTTTCATTCATGGCACGAACAGATTGTGATTTGTACCATGGAAGTTGGTTTTATGATCGGCGAGGACCAGTCTACACGAACAACAGCTGCCCGATGCTGACGCAGATGCAGAACTGCCAGGGCAACGGGAGGCCCGACAAGGAATACGAGAATTGGCGGTGGAAACCTCGCCATTGCGACCTCCCCCGCTTTGACGCTCACAAGTTCCTGCGCCTGATGAGGGGGAAGACCATAGCATTTGTTGGAGACTCCGTCGCCCGCAACCAGATGGAATCCATGATGTGTCTTCTTTGGCAGGCAGAGTCATCGTCCGCGCTCATCTTTGCTTCTTCTGCTTTGATATAAACACTTGCTCGCCTGATGCGATCTTGTTCTTCGCCCAGGCAGAAGCTCCGAAGAACCGGGGGAACAGAAGAATGCAGCGGTATCAGTTCCGGTCAACGTCGACGATGGTCGTTCGAATATGGTCCTCGTGGCTCGTCCGCCAGACGTCGGGCCCGTTCGGCGACGCGCCCGAGGGAATCGTGAAGCTCCACCTGGACGTTCCGGACGAAGGTTTGATGGAGTTCGTCCGGGGATTTGACGTCGTCGTGCTCTCGCTGGGCCACTGGTTCGCCAAGCAATCCGTGTACGTGCTGAACGACGAAATAGTGGGAGGGCAATTGTGGTGGCCAAACAAGTCTGCCCCGATGAAGATCAATAATGTCGAAGCATTTGGAATATCCGTGGAGACCATCCTCACGGCCATTGTCACTCACCGGAATTACACCGGGCTCACCATCGTGCGCTCGTACTCTCCCGATCACTACGAGGGGGGAGCATGGAATACGGGGGGGTCGTGCACCGGCAAGGTGAAGCCGCTTTCCCAGGCCGAACTGGTCGTCAATGGATTTACGGAGAGCATGCACCAGAAACAGCTAGTGGCTTTCGCCAATGCTGCGAAGAAGATGACGAACAAATCGAAGTTGAAGCTGATGGACATCACGGAGGCGTTCGAGTATCGGCCCGATGGGCATCCAGGTCCTTACCGGAATCCTGATCCGAACAAGATCACCCAGCGTGGCCCCGACGGGAAGCCCCCACCACAAGATTGCTTACACTGGTGCATGCCTGGGCCAGTTGACACATGGAATGAACTCGTGCTGGAGATCATTAGGAGAGAATTCGAGGATCATGTTCAATTTGATTTGATGCAATGAAAATTAACTAACTAAACACGTTGAAAAGCAAGATTAAGTTGTTTTTTTTTAAAATTTTTTTGTATTTATAAATAGTGTACCGATTGTAGGATTTTTAAGCTTCAACCTTAATATAGTTTGATAATGTATGTTTGTGTGTGTTTTTGTGTGTGTGTGTGTGTGTATTTATGTGTTTATATGTGTGTGTGTGTGTGTATTTATGTGTTTATATTTGTGTGTTTGTGTGTGTTTGTGTGTGTGTGTATTTATGTGTTTATATGTGTGTGTGTGTGTGTATTTATGTGTTTATATTTGTGTGTGTGTGTGTATTTATGTGTTTATATTTGTGTGGGTGTGTGTTTTTTTTGTGTTTGTGTATATATGAGTGTTTTTGTGTGTGCTCATATATGAGTGTTTATATGTATGTGCTCAAATATGTGTGTGTATATATATGTTGTGTATATATGTGCATGTGTGTGTGTGTACGTGTGTGTGTGTGTGTACGTGTGTGTGTGTGTGTGTGTGTGTGTGTGTTTGTAGACATACTCGGTACAAAATAATACTTTTTATTTAGTGTATGATATATGAGAAGTTGATAGTTTGATAGTATTATTCCTTTAATTTAAAGAGATTTTAACTAAAGAGTCTTGAATCTAAAATTTATCATCCTTGGATGAATATACTTATTATCATACCAAGACACGGCCTCTTATATATATAGGCATGGATGCTGGATGTTCTTATCATGAGGTCACGAGTTCGAATTTGATCCTTAAGAGATGGGAGAGGGCCAAGGGGCACCTGGCCAATGGGAGAGAGCCGAGGGCGAGGCGAGGGCCGATGGGTGAGGGAAGGTTTTAATACAAATTAATATTGTGACTAAATTTTAGTTTAGTGATTTAATGAAGTACATTTTTGAATAAACGTAATAGAGTGCTCTAAATTTCAATTTTTTAGAGTTTGGTAACATTTTTTTAAATTTAAAAAGATCAGTTTCAGATTCTTAAATATTTCTGGAGGAGCACACCAAAATATAATTCTCCCCTGACAAAAAATGCCATGGACATGAGTCACTTTTTTTAATGATTGCGGGTCAGGTCAAGTTGGCATCCTCCCCGTTGTCGCATTTTTTTAATAATATTATATATTTTTTAATCTTTTATGATAGGAAAAAATGATAAATTGAGATTGGTGTATTCCAGTGAACCAAAATATAAATATTTTTTGATTTAGTACAACAAATATTAAAAATAATTAGGACCCAAAACATAAATACTTTTAGTTTGAGGTACCCACACATAATTTTACCTACACACACACACACAATTAATAAATGATATACTTTTTTTTAAAAAAAAAAATTATTGGCAAGTCCATGTCGTTTGGCTTAACTACTAAGTTCTTTAAATTTATCATGCATGGTTATTTTTGTGTATTTTTTAGAGAAATTAAAATGTTTTTTAAGTTTGAAAATTATCAACTTTTAGCTAAATATCGATTTAATGGATGATTATCTAACTTTTGTAGAGAAGAAATTTTGTGAGAGAAATAATTTTAAATTATTAAAAATAATAAATTCTTCCTAAAAATATACAACACAAAATAATATCACAATTAGAAAAAAAAAAGGATTGCTCTTTAGGAATTTCTTACAGAAAAAAAATTATAAGAAAGGTTGGCAAAATTGAAATAAAAAATGAAAAAAAAAGTATATATTAATTGAGAAATGTAATTGAGATATTTACTTACATGCTTCTAGAATATTACTAGAGATTCATTCAAATTGAAATAAATGATGAAAATTTTTCTTATTTGTAGTATGTTTTCATAATTTTTTTTTTGATACAAAAAATCATTATTTTAATTTATTTTTTTGTAAGTTCATCACATTTTATAAAATGTGACAAAATTTTTCAAAATCTAATTGAAAAATTAATGAATTGCTTCTATTATCTTGATGCACTGCACAATACGCATACTTTGGTATGAGATATGGTAGAAGTTAATATTTAGACAATTTTACCCTCAATATTTTAAAGAAATTATATCTGATGAATCTTGAATCCTAGACATACCACAATGACTAAGTCATGACCTAGAATGTATACATGGCACACCACAAGGACTTTTCAGGTAATCAGTCATCACAATAATATTTTTACCAAAATATATTTAATTTCAGAATTTTTATGAGATCGTATATGTTAGTATTTATACAACCTCACAGAATTAGTTCTAATATCAATGAGATATTATGTATGTTACATAACTAAAAATTTTATTTAGTAAAATGTTTTAAAATTTTTGCATAATTTTTGATATTTCGATGAAATGTGATATCAAATGATTTTTTTTTTCTTCAAAAAACAATTTAATTCGCTAATAAGATATCATTTCATATAATATTGAGAAAAAAAAAACAAAAAAAAAATTAAATAAAAGAAATATAAAAATATAAAAAATATATATAAGCTTAAAAAAGTAAAATAAAAAATAAATAAATATAATTTTATTATTATTTAATATTTTTCTATGATATTCAATGATTTTATGTAATTAAAGAAAAACAATTTGATACTATTTCAATAATGTTGTTCCATAAATTTTTATGATCTTTAATAAAAAAAATATTTTTTACTATTATTTTATAATTCATTAAATTCAATGATATTATATGAGATAAAATAATATTGGCAAACATCAATGCCACCTTAATGATATTTAATGTTGTTTGATGATAATCAATCATATTTAAGTATACTGAATAAAAAAGATTAATTATACTTAATGATATTTGAAACTACTTGATGATTTGAAAATAATAAATAATAATTCAATAAGAAGCGGGGTTATCAATAAATTCTATGAAAATTTGACATAATAAAAAATAAGTCTTTAAAATTAGACAATATTTTTATTAATTCCATATTTTTTTTATAAATTTAATAATATTTGATGCACGCTACAATTATTAGAAATATGGCAATATCCAATAATATTAAATAATAATTGATGATATTAAAAAATATTTTATTTATCATTCAAAAAAGAAAGAGAAAGGATCAAATTATGAGAGGCAACAATTCAAGAACTAAAGAATTATTCGTCGTCGAAAGACAATAATAACCTCATCGACATAACCCACAGGAGGGCATGAGCGGTCATTCTATCTACATTGGATTCTTGATAAAAGATGTGAAACAGGAGGGCAGGATCATTCGGAAATGTCGCAGTTGGGGGGATTAGAACCTCTGGCTTCAGCTTGAGGCAAGAAAGAATTCTCGGGAAAGCTCCGGACGGTCGAAATTGGATTGACAGAGGCCGGGATGTCTCTGTGAAAAGACGGCGGGGGGATGAGGATCGGCTTCACCCCGTAGGCTCCATTCACTTCATCACCCGTAACAGGATAGACAGGAGAGAAACCAGAAGGAGAGACAGGAGGCGGCTCAGTCCTCGCCCGATTCTTCTGCTTCTGGACCTGCTCGTGACCTGCGAGAAAGCTCCCCACCACCACCTGGCCAGGGCGAACCCACCAACACGGCGGGAGCTACACGTGAGCCCAAAAATCCAAAAATGTCATTTCGAGGGAGGATAGTACCTGAACTGGCCCAGCGGCGACCAGCAGACCGGCTAGCCCTCCCCCCACTACTCGACCATCTGGTCCAGCCAGCGACACGCTCATTCCCCCTGATCTGCTCTTCGTCCCTCCGTTCTCAGTTGGCATGAAGGATCCAGACAGGGACAGTATTTCAAACCGACCCTACATTTCAGCGCAAAAACTATCTTCACAAGAATGTGTGCGTATTTCATACGTACAGCCACAATCCATGACAAACATCTCTAAAATATTATATTTCATTACGCATATACATACATATATTTATACAATAATACGTATGAAATACGTACGGCTACAACCCAATTTCATTATTGATGATTGGGATGTTGAAATATTAATCTCTCCCAGATCTCATACCAAGTGAGTACCTTGTGCATTGAGTATGTGATTTATAAATTTGATGACTAAATTCTAATGAAATTAAAAATCTTTCGCTTGGTTGCAACTATGAACTATGAATTATTTTTGTTACCAATCATTCTTTTGATTCATCATTGGAATGTGGCGAGAGGTAATCATGTTTTTGTGCGATGATAAATATGTTTGTCTAAGGACAATAGATCTATAGTTTAAGACTTATCATAAATAACTTTTCTAGCTTTTGAGAATAAGATTGTTGAGATATTAATCAATCCTAGGGCATGAGCCCTGGGCATGAGCCCTGGGCATGAGCCCTGGGCATGAGCCCTGGGCATGAGCCCTGGGCATGAGCCCTGGGCATGAGCCTTGGGCATTGGGTGCGGCTCCATAATTGGCATGTGAAATGTGGACAAGTGTTACGGACTAAATCATGTTGAAAGTAAGCATTTCACTTTAGTTTCATCTCTAGGTATGCATCCCACCCACATGATGAAAGAACAATTTTGCTGAAACAATCTTTAAATTCATTATTAGCATGTGTCATGTGGATAAGTGTAAGTGACTAGATCATCATGAAAGTATGCATTCGAGAGAGTGATGATCCCAAATCAGAGGCAAGGGTCAAATGAAAGTAGAGTTGCCTTGAATGTGGCATTTATAACTTAGCTACCATGGAAGAGATGTGGGCAAATTTAGTAGAGCTGCCAACCTCATAAGTTAGGGTACCACCGGAAGAAGTTGGCTGTCGAAGTGTAACATTTGATATCGTGCCGTTGCCTGAAAGAATGCAAATGGCTCGGTCTCCATTTTGGCAAAAAGACATGATTTTCATTGTGACATCCTGAATAAAAAAAAAATGGGATGAAAGTGAAACAAAATATATGATGAATTGTTGAATCACCATTTTTCAGATGACCATAAAAGGAGAGATGTGTCTGAGCTAATTTGATGAGATTTCTGAGACATGCCTCGCCAGCATTAATGGTGATCACATGCGGAGTGAAATTTGCTCCCACGGAGTAGGCAATTTTCTCACCTGAAAAGGGCATTCAACGAAGAATCACGAACAGAAACCAAACATCATCCCCAATAAATTGCAAATGCATACCCCAGAAAACATCATCCCCAAGAAACCAAACTCATAATCAACCAGACATCTCTGTGAGTGGGTTGTAGTTTGCAAAAACTTTACGTTTACCGCTAACATGTTGAAGTCGAAGAGACGGAGAATGTGATTTTACCTGAACTATCCCATTCGTCATATGCATGGTACTTCTTGAACGAATCCAAACACCGCGCTCGACTATGTTTCCAGCCAGAAATCTGGCCGACGATGGGAACAGTTGCGGAGAACGACAGCGGGGAGATTGTGGGGCCCCCCGAAGCGTCTGACCCTAGCTTTCTGGGCCTTCCTCTCTTCTTCTTCAATCCAATTCCGCCGACCGCGTGCGTCGGACCCATCATTGGCCCATTGAAGGGGCCAGATGCCGGATTATGGCTGGGGCTAGGACTAGAGCTGAGGCTAGGGACGGGGTTAAGATTACAGTTAAAATTAGGATTCGGATGAAGGCTAGGAGTAGGGTTTGCAGCGAGGACAGAAACAGGATTAGGATCACAATTTTCTGTTCCAGGAGAAACTACGTGGCCCTCGGGAGCCATACCATCACCTTTGCTAGTCATTTCGGAAGCCAGCCCCTCTTTCACTTCCATCATCAACCAATCTGAGGTGGCTAACAGCTCACGAACACGAAACTAGTTGAACCGAAACACCAAGAAATAATATGAAATCATAAACAACGGGATCGAGGCTATGTTCCTGTTCTACCCGCGATTAAGAATGCGAACAGATCGAGCACCAATTCGATGAAGAAGATGACGTTGGAACAGCAAAGATCCATCAGATCCTCAACATTGCAGGAATTGAAGAAATAACTGATGAGATTTTCTTTTTTGAAAATTTTTCGGTGAAATAAACCATCGAGGCAGAGATTCAATCAAAATAATTAGGGTTTTTTTTTTTAGAACAATATGAACGACGAGGAGAGAAGATAAATAAATAAAAAAGATAACGACGAGATATTTAAAGTAAAATTTAAATTAAATTTTATTTTCCAAAAATTGTAACTTCAGAGGATAAACTTTAATTTTGTTTAAGAAAATCGATGGCATCCGCCTGGGAAATTCAACAAAACAATAATTAATGCAAAGTGCCAAGTAAATTTCGAATATTAAATATCACGAGGAAATGGAATTTACCGAAGAAAGAGGAAAAACTCTTGATTTTTTAAAATTTAAAAATCCTGATTTAAAATTTAAAATATTATATTTGATTATTAAATAATTAACAATATATATATTTTTTTTCGAATTGCCGTTCTGTAACACAGTAATTGTGAGGGACGCGTTATCAATTTTGTCACTTACCAATTAAATGGAAGTTGACTCCCAAAAATTTAGTTAAATATTAATTAATTAATTTTTTTTTTAAACAGGAATGTCATTATTATCATGACTGTTAAATAATAATATAATTTATTAGGATATTTCCTTTATTTATTTTTTAAAAATATTCTAAAATTTAAATGATGATAAAAATATATTTAAATATGACTGAGCTGTGATAATTATATTAATCAATAATAATTATAATATTCTATTCCAAATATATTTAATTTCAAAGTTTTTTATGATATTTATTATTAGCATAGTCAATAAAGTTTTATTACTATATTTATAAAAGTTTCCTATAGTTAAGCACGACGTTGGAATTATCAATTTTTATTTTTTCTATAAAATTTTTAATTTATACAAATTTAATTTAAATGAATTTGATTGGTTATTTCGTTCATCAAGCATATGCAAGTGTTATCACCAATATCATGATGAGTAAGCTTCATATGTTTTTAGTTGAATTTTATGATATTGTTTTCATGAAAATATGTTTTTAGTCCATTTTAATAGTAATTAAATAAATCAAGAAAGTCATATTTCATCAAAATTGGCTGTCATATATATATATATATATATTATTTATTTATTTATTTATGTTGGGAATTTTGCTAGTAAAATTTGTGATTTATCGATTCTGAAAGAAGAAGAAACGGAAACAAGATATGATATATATCCACAACCACAGGAGAAAACACAAAATAACGTGGTTCACTAGTCGTACAACATGACTAGCTATATCCACCAGAAAAATACTTATACATTTATAGATTATAACCAAAATCAGAATTTCTTATAGTATGTACAACAATTGGGAAGAAAATCAGAGAGAGAGAGAGAGAGAAACAGTCTGACTGAAGAGAATTCATAGAGAAGAAAAACAGTAAAAAAAATTATTTATATATAACAGCTTCTCGGTTAAATTCACTGGAGTGGGACCCCCATTATTATTTTATTGCTATATTCCCCGCCTCTTAATTTTTTCTTTCCTGCATTTACATGAAAATATTAAAACAGAAACATATTCAGCTATACAAAATAGATAATCAAAATGAATTATATACAATAATTTATTTTTTTTGCCTCCTACTATTTCCTCAAACATAACTGATACTATTCATTAGACCATATATGAACCTCAGGGCTCATGATCAAAGGATAATGTCTCAATCCCAATCGAATGATAATTAATTTGAAAAGCACTATTAGAATACTGATTTAATATTCTTGAGAATCAAACTTTTGTCTCTAAGATTATAGCTTTTATCCTCTTTTATTAATCAAATTATCATGATGTTGGTAACACACACACACACACACACACACACACACACATATATATATATATTTGTAAGTGTGTGTTACCAAGAGTGATTATTTGATGTTAATTAGATGTATTTTAATGATTTTTTAAATAAATGTTGGTCTCTAATAGTCTAGGTCAGCTATATGTCTACCTCAACTAATTCTAAGAGGGGAAAAACATTCTCTCTAGCTTTTTCTCCAAGTAAGCCACATGTGTATGTCTGTGTTTGTTAAGTCTCCCCATGTAATTAAGACTAGGTGGTGGAGGACCACTTCAATGGATATTGATGATATGTAATGCATATTCAACTTCATGCATTTAATGATGCTGAGTGTGTATTGAATTATTGATGATAGTTAGTTGTTTTCAAAAAGTATAATGATCGTTTATTTGATGATTCTTGATAAAGTTTTACTGACTCTCTAATATGTGACGACATCAACACACACACACACACACACACACAAATAAAGCATTTTGATATAATGTAATAATAATAAACAATATTCAATAATATTTGATATGTATCTTTTAGATTTGTATTATATTTTAGGAAATTTGATTACTTTGTGATGATAATATTCAATAACATTGGCATCAACAATATGTTTCAATTGTTTTTATTTTTTATTTTTTATTCTGTTTATGTTTTCGATTGATTTTAATAATATTCAATATACATATGTGATAATAATTTGATGATCCTCGCTGACAAAGACTAGGATTCGAATAGAATATTTGAAACATGATCAATGTTTAGCAGTGACCATTAATGATGATCAATTTTAAATTTTCCATTATTTTTCATTTTTTTTTCTAAATTTATTTTTCAAACTCGACCAATTACTTCATTTTTTTTTTAATTTAAGCTGAGTTATACTCTCGACTAAGTGTTGTTTTATAGCCAAGTTCACAATTAATAAAAAGAATTGGGAACGACATTTCATATAAAATTTATTAAAAGATTTGGCATACTTAAAAGATTGAGAATATACATGAATGAGTCTTCGGGCTCTACAATTAGAAGGTAAATCATATGATTAAACTAGAACTTAGAGATGTGAAAATCAGAACTAGACAAAGTGACACATAGTGGCATGGCTGAGTTAGCAGTGTGACAGCTGGATTACATGATTAAACATCAAGGTCTATTTTTTATTTTCAAAAAATGTGTCAATTTGAAATTAGAATGTATAAATATAATGCATGTTTAAGTGCATACCAATATGCATAAATGAGGTCATACATATTTATTTATATCAATATGCATAAATGTCTATGCATACTATATGCATACACTTGGTGTGCATAAACTCATTTATGCATACTCGGTATGGATAAAACGAGTTTATTCACAAATTTTATGAATATGTTTATGCATAAACTCATTATGTTTTTTTTTTAATAATAATACAAGGGTAATTATGGGTATCCAAATTTGGGCTTTCACAAATTAACCCAGATCTTAAATATTCTTGATTTTGGTTCCTAATGTTAAATTAAAATAAAATGAGTCTCAAACAGAATTATTTTTGTTTTGGGTATGCTTAACATAATTATCCCTTTAAAATACTATTTATGCACCCACACAACTTATTCTCTTCTCTCCCAGCAAGATCAAAATTAGGTGGTGATTCATTCTCTTCTTTTTTTATCCTTTCTCCCAAAACATGCAATATTGGTCGGACAAGTTGAATAATCACCAAAAATTGAAATTGGAACAAACTTATGGATTCTCCCAAATTTTTAGTAGCTACTATGGGTTTGTGGTATTTTATGTTGTAATGTATAAATAATTTTGGGTATATATATATGGCTCTTCTTCTTCAAACTACAATATTGTGCAATATTTTTGATGTACCGGGTATGCATATATGTACATAGCTACAATATATATGTATGGTATGTGTCTAGAGATACATATATAAATACATGTAGATAGACATATATGTTATATGAATACATATATATGATGTGTATGTGTGTGTACATAGACAAATATTGCTTCAATATGCGTATTGATACTTACATATACATATATATAGCATTATACACACAAATACACTTATATGTCTATAGCAACAAACATTGTGATACAACATAAATATATATATAATTAACATGAAGTTATGTAAAGTAGTAATATATATATATATATATATGTATGTATGTATATATATATATATGTATGTATGTATATATATATATATATGTATGTATGTATATATATATATATGTATGTATGTATATATATATATATAAAGAGACATGTAGACAATAAATGTAGACGCATATGCATATAAAACATATACAACTTCAATATATGTGTCTATATATGTACTAAATATATAAGTATGTATATATTTTGCTATATGTATGTTATTTTCAATGGACTTTATAATTAATATACATAATTATGTGTATAGTGGTATATATACAAATATATATATAATGATTGAAGCAGTATATGTGTGTAAACATATGTTTATATATTTGTATATATACATATGTTTTGAAGTAGTATGTGTATAGATATACTTATATGTCTATCTATACATATATATTTAAGCACACTATATATATATTATTGTATATAGTGCTTGAATATATGTATATATAGATATACAAGTATGCGTGTTTGTGTGTGTGTGTGTGTGTATTATTGTATGAGTGTGTATTATTGTATATGTTGTTAAAATTTTCAATTTTAATAAAATTGTTAATTATAACTATGGGTGGGTGTGTGTGTGTGTATTATTTGTTATTCGAATTAAGATATTGGCATGCATATATAATATATAGTATGTATATGTATTTGTCAAATTATCTATATAAATAAATAAAATTATATTTGATTTTTTAAAAAAAACCAAATTCATTGTTAATAAAACTGTAACAATAGTTCAACTTATACTATCATGTTTTGTGTGTGTTATTTTTAATGCAAATTAATATGTTAATATACATGTATAATGTAGTATATGCATTTCTCCAATTATTTATATTTAAAAATCAAACTTTATTTGATTTTTTTTTTGTTAAAAAGTAAATATTTAGTAAAAGGTGAATAATTATTTTATCAACATCTCATTTGGAATTATTAAATAGATTTTAATAAAAATTAAAATAAAATTAACTTATATTCACTTTTTTTTTTTACTTTAACATTACAAGTTACATTTGAATATAAAAAAAATGAAAATGAAAAATAATAATTTGTTTGGAATATTATGATATTCAATATTAGTGTACATAGCACACAATTACATATTACAAATTATATCATAATTATTACAAATAAGGACATGCTTATATACATATATGTGTGTGTGCACACACAATAATATACACACATCTATGTACACTATAATATATATATATATATATATTGCTATATATATATATATGTGTGTTTGTGTATATGTGTACTTCGATCTACATATACCACACACAGACACACACATATCTATATATAAACTCACATGCCTTCACCATGTATATTCATCTTTTTATATAATGAGTTGCATTTATATACTATATGTACTTATATGTTGACATCTTTGTATTTACATATACTACTATTCATGTACCGCCACCTATAGTACCATAGACATAATAGTGTATATATATATACTACTATATATAAATATCTATATATACACTTCTATCTAAAAATACCAAATATATATATATATACTCAGATGTCTTGACTTTTTATATGCATATTTGTAAATACTAGGTTGTATTTTATGCTATATGTATTTATATGTAGATATATGTGTATATAAAAACATTATATACATGTATATTTCCACCTATAATATCATATACATGAAAGTATATTTACATATATTACTATCATAAACATGTATATATACACTTCTATTTACATATACTATATATATACACACACACATTCACTTGTCTTGACTATTTATGTGTGTTTGTAAACCATTAAACCTAAGATTGTATTTTATACTATATATATTTATATCTACACATTTGTCTAGCTATATCAATAAAGATAGTACACACACACACACACGTATAAATAAATAATATACACATATTTATTATTGTTTGAAAGTGTACATATTGGTGCACAAGTATAGATATAAAAAATATTTCTATAGAGGCTAATATTTAAATGTATGTTTGCATGCATGTGCATTAGTAAATACTAATGAACAAGATGCAATATTATAGTATATGCAGCATGTGTTACACACACGGACAACAATAAAGGTGCATTTATCATAATGAGAAAAATTATACCCAACAAAAAAAAATTCATCAAACAAAATTACCTCAAAATAAGTTAAACAAAATTACCTCAAGACAATGAATTCTTATATGTCTTTCTATTGTGTCCACACTTGTTATATTTGGAACAATACACAATCTGTTTGTGCACGCTATGAGATTCTACATATTTCTTTCGTGATATTCCAAGAGGATGTTTAGGCTAAGGAGGATACAAATAGAAGTGGATTTTATCAAAAACATCACGTATAAAACTATCTCTATAAATTATTGGCAAGTCATGCATCTCTAACCTGGAAAATGCACCTGTATATATTATTTCTTACTTTGTAAATTTATATTAATATCAACAAAATTAATCATAAATTGACCAACTGATATTAATGATGCATATGTATGCTCATATGGAATACCAAACATTTGCCAACCTTTACAAGTGCATATTTTGTTAATGATATCAACATTAACATTTGTCTGCCCAATGCAAACTCCAAATATGGCATCCATATAATAAGAAACTAGTAATAATTAACATTTAGTAATGTTTTACATAATTTGTTCTTCATTTTAGGAATAAAGATACCCTTCCATTTGAGTGAATATGTCTTATATTTAATCAATATCATACATAACTTCGTCGTATGTTCTAATAAAAAATGACATATTGAATGATTATGTTCTACATGAACCCAAGAATTAAAAAACTCTGCAAGATTACTTGACATTTTGTCTAATCTTTTAATTAGAATCTTAGATATCTCCCAATGTTCGGGTTAATTTGATTGAACCCAAAATGTATGAGCTTTACTATAGTTTCATAGTTCTGCCAAACATATATTATAATTATGATCAAACCCAGCATATGCAATAATATCAAGCTAGTTCAAAGTATTTTTATTCCCATTCCTTTCTTTAAGTATTGTGCTTACCTAAAATACTATTAAAAGTATCCTTTATGTGATGATCATAATAATCATGATTTGTCATGCCAAATAACCATAGAATATCACACGAAAAACTGGGTGCCTATTAGGTATAATTACAACATTTATATCAACAATAACTTTTTAAAAGTTTTTCAAAAATCAAAGCCAATCATCATAATTTTATGAACTCATCACCCCAAATGCTAAAAGATACATCGAATCATTAATATCATATGTTATAGTAGAGAAAAAAAAAACCCCACCATAAGTGCTACTCTCATATGTGATAAATCTATTGTAATAACAAGGTGTACATCAACACCAAAATCTCGAATAGATATAAAATATGCAAAAAAGAATTTCTCAAAGTATTCATCTTCTAAATAAGTAAACTCCATTATAGTTCTTGAATTTGTTTAAATAATGTGAAAATACATCCATAGTAATAATTTATAGTAATTACAAATAAGTCATGCTCGATGATAAGATAACTGCAAATCAAGTTTTCTAATAAAATACTTATACGGATTATGAAAAGTATGTACTTGAACAACATTAATTTTCCAAAGATATTCATCAATATTGCATTTACATAACATAATTATCTTCTTTGAAAAATTCTTCTTATATTTATATTTAAATCTTCCAACAATTGACATCAAATAAACAACATCATGAAAATCACTTGCACTAGAAAATATTTGACCCACCTACATAAGAGCATTATAATACGGAGATAACTCACTTACATAATCACGTGATTGAGAAAATCTTGATGAAAAACCAAATGAAGTAAATAATTGATAATTGATCAGTGGTCTAGATTGTTTCTGTGTACATACAATGGCACACACATTATAAATAGGTGTGGAACTTCAATCAATATATGGGTTATACACACACATTAATTAAATAAGTGGCATTATGAATAATATTTAGATTTAATATAAAAAGATAATCAATGGTATATAGTCATTGTAATATAAAAGATAATATCTTGATGTGTGAAATATTTCAATTGCAACAACAATTATAGTCAAATACATATGACAATGCATATAATTAAATTGTATCATCTTTGCCACAAATTCACCATCTTCAAGTGGAACCATATAAGAAGGATCAAATTTCTATATGAAGTCAAATTTCTATATGAAGTTAATGTATAAATAATTTAATTGTATGCTCATTTTGGTACAAACTTGACTAATAAGTGAGTTGAATGTAATGTTACACTACATAATAATAAATTTTGTATGACCTATTTTATATTCGACTGATTTGTCATCACTCTTAATTAATTCTCCGCCTTCATGAATGAAGCAAAAAAATTATTAATCCATATCTCAAGCAAAAAAATTTGCTGTGGGTAGGACATTTGAACCATAGTTTATTCAAAACCCCAAAATATTAGAAATAATACTTTGTTATATAAACAATGAAAGCAAAAATAAAAATAACCTAAAAGTAAGAAATTACAATTTAACAATTCTAAAAAAATCCAATATAGTAAAAAATAAAATCCAGCATACTATAATGCTAAATCAAATAATGTGTGCTAAATATTTCATCACGCATATAGAAAATTCATAAAATACACAATGCCCAAAATTATATTTTGGGCTAAAATATAATTTTCATGATATAAAATCTTAGAAATCTAACATTCAATACAAACATATAAACCTATAATTTTGGGATGAATGCTATAAATCTTTTTCTTGGTACAGTCGGCATGATCGTGCCCACCAATTACAGTCGTCATTGCATAAAAAATGGTCATGTGGCCAACCAATTACAATCGGCCATGTGGCCATATTTTTTTTAAGGGACCGCCCCATATGAGCTGGTTGAATTTTAAAAATAATAATAAAATGGCTCGGGTGATCACCTGACATGGATCCTGTCGAGTAGTCACCTGGGCCGGTTTACCATGCCGGGTTAGGCATTGCTGAACTAGGTCGGGCCCCAACTTGAACCCAGCCCTCCCATCCCATTTATTCCTCTAGAATTATCAACGTGATATCATCTCGTTAGCTGGAGTGAAGAAGAGATTCTATTGATAACTTTTTGAATCTTCAAATATTGTACCAGCTCTAATTTCTCACAACACATAATCTTGCATACAAACAAAATAAACACAGCGACACCCACATTGTGAAATACACATCACACTCTATATAATCAAAAAGTAATTACATATTTTGTACTCATTGGACAAATAATAAACTAATAGTAATATACACACTACATATTATAAAAATACTATTTTATATTATCTGCACACACACAATGTACATGCTATAAACCAACAAAAAATTCATTCATTTGCATAGCAATGAATAAATTAATACAGAACCCAATTTGCAAAGAGGAGAATATGAAAGAAAAACTTAGCTCCACATATATAATATCTCTATCCAAGTAATGCGTAGCCTAGACATGGAAGAGAAGGGGGAGCCACAAAAGGCAAACCAAATGGTCTCTCTAAAAATTCTTTCTTTAAGCTTCTATAACCTGCTAAACTGAAGAGATAAAAAACACATGACTTATGTAACCCTCAAAAAAATAATAGAAGAAAAAAAATGCTCACCCTCTCTATTGTGTTTTGTTGTTGGTTTAAATAACACTAGATGGGGGCACTTCTCCATTCATAAGGGCACCACATATGCCCTTTAATGAAAAGAGAATGTTTCCATTTTCTCAACTTTAAAATTATTTTATTTTTTTTAATAAAATTGAACTTGGGATGTTAACCCATGTTATGGTCTACCATAGGTCACAATTTCAAAAAAATAAAATAACAAAAAAAATACCAATCTACGAAACACAAGAAGATAAAAAAAAATATCTCATTGCCCTAGGTGGAGAGAAACATGCTATCACACGACTTAAAGAAATTAAACTTTGCTTACAATAATAATTTTGTGAACATATCGGCAACATTTTTGTTCATGTATACTTTTTCAAGACAACAAACATTTCATCTAATGCATCCAATATTTTGTGAGATCACATATTAGTGTGTTTTGATCTAATATGGAATATCAAATTTTTAGAGAGATATATAATACTATGGCTATCATGCTCTATAATGGATGTATACTATCACGAATCCATGTCTGTAAAAAACAATTTCATTAATAAAGTTCTTTTATATGCTTCATTAGTAATAATAAATTCATCATCAGTATTGAATAGTGCTACGTACTTATTATCTTTGATTTCCAAGATTTAGTTTCTCCTCCAAAGGTTATTAGAAAACCTGAGGTTGACCGGCGTGAATCTAAATCACTGATCATATTAAAATCAATATATCTAAGATGTATGAATTTTAACATGCGCAAGTACAAATATAATTGAGAAGTCTCTTGGAAAATCTCTCAAGAGAGATTTTACTACAACCTAGTGATATCTACTATAGTTCGAGAAAAAATGATTGGCAACACAAATAATGTATGCTATATCTTATCTAGTATATACTATATCATACATAAGACTATCGAACGCTGAGGTATAGGGGACATGACTCATATCTCTACTTTCTTCATTAGTCTTGAAAATATACTCTCTACTCACCTTAAAGTATTTAACTAAGTGAGTTGAAATCGAATTAGCATCTATTATGAAAAATATATTCTAAGAACTTTACCAATATATCATTCTTGAGATGACTAGATATGACTAGAAGTCTTATCCTAAATGATACTCATTTATAAAATCTGCTTGCGAGCCCAAGTATTTTATAAAAAAAGACTTTTCCTAGCTCCCCCTTAAGCTCGTCAATTTATGTATATTATGACCAATGATTAGCATAAGTTTGTCATCAATATACAATAAAAGTATAATTTTGTCATCACCCTACTAATGAAAAAAAAATACATAATGGTCA
Organism: Sapria himalayana; assembly: GCA_029783825.1. NCBI lineage: Eukaryota > Viridiplantae > Streptophyta > Magnoliopsida > Malpighiales > Rafflesiaceae > Sapria > Sapria himalayana. The sequence continues at coordinate 2,893,956 of JAREIK010003173.1, forward strand.
TAAGATACGTGTTGAAAATTATGAGACTCAATAAACAAATAAAATTTATGTATCACTACATATGAGCTAATTAAAGACCATACATGACCTTGTATAGTTTGAAAATAAGACCTTCATTCACTTATACAATAAATCCATCAAGTGGATTTATGTAGAGAGTATCATAAATGTCACCAACAAAAAATATAATCATCATAGTAAATTGATTAATTTTTTAGTTCAAATTAGCAACTAAACTCAGTACTATTCGAATAAAAAACATCTTTACTATGAGAGAAAATATCTCATCAAAATCAACTACTTTCTTTTGACTAAATCATTTGACTAATAACTGAGCCTATCTTGGTTGAGAATCATCATCACTAAATGTTTGTTTAAAAGGCCATATATTTTTTAAAGTTTGCTTTCTTTTTGGTAAGGGTATTAGATTGTAAGTATGGTTGACAAAAAGAGATTCCATCTCTTTATGCATATCTCAAATTCATTCCTCTTTATTCCCAAGAGAGTTGGTCTCTTAAAAGGCATTGGGCTTGCTTGCATCTATGAATAATATATAATCATAAAATCTAGAAAATACATAGTGGGGCATATATGATCTTCTTAGTTGAGATAGAGATGTATAATCATGAATAATTGGGTACTACCAAGTTCCAACTAGAATATGCTCTCTCATCTCCTCAATACATACATCTCAAGATTCAAAATTATTATGTGTATCATAAGTCTCAAAATTATTAGGTGGCTACTCAATTTCTCCTTTTTGATTAGACAGATCTCTAGAAGGATTTGGTATCAAATCTATGCAAATTGGAATCTCTATAGAATTACTCTCCTCTCTACTTGGATGACTGCTATCCACTAATTGGTCCTCCAAAAAAATCACACCTCTACTCTAAACAAGCTTCTTGGATATTGGGTCCTATAGTCTATACCCAAACTCTTCATGTCCATAGCCAATGAACATGCATATATGTTCATTATCATTATGTTTAAGTCATTCATCTTTTAGTATATGAACAAAGACTTTATAGTCAAAAACTTTTAGATAATCATATGAGATATCTTTACTAGCCCAGATTTTAGTAGGAAGATCTCTATTTAGGGTAATAGAAAGACATATGTTGATTATACAATAGTCGTAAGCATAACTTTTCCCCAAAATTCATTGAGAAAATGTGTATAAAAAAGCATGCACCAAACTCTCTCCTATTTAGTCTGGTTCATCCTCTCGATAATATCATTTCATTATTACATCTTAGTTAATGTCTTTTATTTTCTAATGCTATGAATTATATAATAACTATCAAAAATGACCTCAATATTATTTTTTATTATTAGAACATATAAAGATAAATTTTCTACTAATTTCTCTCTCAACTCTAGCATGGAAATCCTAAAAGATAATAAAGACTTGATCTTTCATTTTTAGTATATATTTTCCAATTTTTTTAGAGTGATCATCAATGAATTCGATAAAATAAATGGTCCCACTAAGTGTTCTACTCTACATAGACCAAATATCAATATGAATAAGATCGAGGGTATTTGATCTTTTTAATGGTGGGTGAGAGTAAAAAGATGCTATATAGTTTTTTATTGTCATGCAATTTACACACTCATCAAAAGAAGATATCTAGTCAATTGAACATGTATTCTTTCTTGCTAGAAGTTGAGGCACTTCTCACTCATGCGAGCGAGTCTTCTATGATTGAGACCAATGTTGCTCTTTTAATGAACAATATATACTTGATCTCTAGCTACTTTTTTCTTAGTGGCATACAAATTGCTCTTCTTCTTAACCCCCCACAATGACAAATGCACCCTTAGCTAGTTTTCAATTTATTATCACTAAAGTGACTGACATATCCTATATCATCCAGGATGCCAACATATATCAGATTCACATGAATATCTTATATGTACAAGACATTTCTAAGTATCAGGTAATCTTCAATTTGCATTCATTGACAAATATCTCTCATGTTTAAAATCTATGATATCTTGCTATTACTCATCTTTATTATGTCTTAATCACCATGTGTGTAGGAACTAAAGAAGTTAATGTGCATGATAATATGCAATGATGCTCATGAGTCAATATGCCAGACAACATCCAGAGATACTATATTAATAGAATTTTCATTGTTGTCGAGCATTAAATCACCTTTTTAAGTGATATTAGTCTTTCTCTCGGGTCTATCTTCACTTGTTCATGAATGTTGTAGTTTTTTCTAAGAAAAGTAATCTTCTTTTCACATGTCATATCTTGTTATAGTGGTAATACTTGATTACTTTTCTGATTTACAACTTATGTTTAGAAGAATAGGTTCTTCCATCATGCTATTATGCTTAGTAATGCTCCTATCACATTTCTTAGAAATAAGAATACCATGAGAAGCTCCTCTCTTCTCATTTCTCTTTATTTCTTCATACAATAAGTTTTCTAAGACAATGTGTATTGACACAATACTTCCAAGTGATGACATGTTTAAGGAAATCAAAAGTTATGCTAACTATCCCAAAAGTGAGCTCAATATAAGATAAGCTAGTAGCTCATATTCTAGGATTATTTTCATAGTTGAAAGTTGATTTACCAGCCATTGAAAGATGATGTGCATCGACATTAAATTATCATCTTTGAACTTCAGGTTAACTAGATATCTAATGATTATATATATTTTTTCTAATTATGTTCTTTTTGAACATAAAATATAGTTTCACCCATAACTTATCTATCTTCATTTCTTCGGCAACATATCGATAAGTATCACTACTTACCAACAGTTGTATAATAGAGGCAGTCCTATAGTACAAGTCTTCTCTTTCTTTTTCACTCAATTTTTTAGGTTTCACTTTCTTCCTCACTTTATCATACAACTATTTGACTATAAGGTAGTCATACATTTTATTTTTCCAAATAATATAATTAGTCAAGTTAACTTTATTATTATAGAATAATCCTCCATGATTATAAAGAATAATAATGACTATAAATAACCAACATGATCAAAAATGTCCCATAATGTATCTGAAATTTATATATTAATATTCGAATAATTGGGTATCAATATAATGATGATGAAAAGACTAGATATTATTTTAATATCAATGAAGAATATCTTGCTTCATAGAAGTTCTAATACCACTTTTTGGGTGGTATTAGAACCTCACTATGATACGAGGGTAAGATATTCAAACCATTGTTTATTTGAAACCATAAAATATCAAAAAAAAAAAAAATACTTGGTTATATAAATAATTGAAGAAAAAGTTAAAGTAACCCAAAAAGTGAGAAATCACACCCAAATAATTCTATAAAAATCCAATATAGCGAAAAATAAATTATAAGATACAATAATATTAAATCAAATAATGTGTGTTAAAGGCTTCTTTATATGTACACGAAGTCTATAAAACACATAATACCCAAAATTATATTTTAGACTAAAATATATTTTCTAGGATATAAAACTCTAGAAATTTAAAATCCATTACAGACACATAAACCTAGGATGTTGGGGTGAATAATTTGAATTTCTTTTAGCATTTATTCTTTAGGTTATAGCATTAGTTTGTCAAAATCATGACACATAGTTAACAATGTAGCTGCATCTTAATTGCTAAATCAAAGGGCGAAGAGCAAATTTTGTCTATATCCTTTCGAATTTTTAAACATTATCCAAACTCTAATTTATCATAGTACATAAGTCTACACTTAAATAAAACAAACATAATAGGACCCACACTATGAAATACACATCACACAATCTCTCAAATCAAAAATTAATTATATAATATACACCCACAGTACAAATTATAAAATAATAGTAATATACACACTGGACATTATATAAATACTATTTTGTATAATCTGCACATACACAATACACAAATTATAAGCCAATAATAAATTTATTCAATAGTGAATATATTAATATGGAACTCAATATGCGATGAGAAAAATAAGAAAGAAAAACTTAGCTCCAAATATCTAAAATCTCACCCGCACTAATGCATAATGCATAGTCAGGAAAGAGATAAGAGAAGGGGGAGCCACAAAGGTTAGACCAAAATATCTACCCAAAAATGTTTCTTTTAATGAGTTTTATATGGAACTAATTCATTTAAAATAAAAAATCTAATATTTAATTCGAGTTTCAAAAATATGCTCAAACTAGTGCGTCTGAAAATATTGTGGCGATGGTCGTCTTTCACAACGATGGCTATTGTCATGTGTTATAAAATAAAACTAAACCCGCAATAATTTGAAAGATAGAAAATTCAAAAGTAAAGCAATAAATTACATAAGGAAATAAAATACATTCAAAAGAAAATGAGAAATTGTAATACATGGGAATGATTTTCAAAGAAATAGAAAAGCCCTTTATATAGGAAAAAGTTTGGAAATCTCCAAACAATTTTCCAATGTGGGCAAGGTGATTTTCACCTACCCCCATATTAAAATAACATTCTCCCACTTGAAAATCACTTTCTTTGCTTGTCAATACATGCTTCCAATCTTGTTAAGCCACATGAAGTTTTACATCATTCAAACTTGTCATTGTTGATCGGTTTGGTTAAAACATCCGCTATGTTTTCTTTAGTATCAATCTTTTGCAAATCCACACTTCCTTCTTCTACTTTCTCTCGTACAAAATGATATTGTACCCTGATGTGTTTTGTCTTGGAGTGAAATACTGGATTTCTTGCCAAGTGTAGAGCACTTTGACTATCACAAAATAAAGTAACCTTATCTTGTTTATATCCAAGCTCTTCCAACAGTATTTGCAACCAGATTGCTTCTTTACTGGCTTGTGTAGCTGCAACATATTCTGCTTCTGTCGTAGAAGTAGATACAATAGGTTGCAATTTCGAAACCCAACTTACAGCTCCTCCAGCAAGTGAAAAAACATAACCTATTGTAGACTTGCTATTATCAACATTTCCAGCATAGTCTGCATCAACATAACCTCTGACAATAAGATCTGAACTTCCATAACATATTGTAGTATTTGAGGTTCCTTTCAGATATCTGAAAATCCTCTTCACAGTACTCCAATGTTCTAAGCCCGGATTTGCCATGAATTGACTAACCACTCCCACTGCTTGTGCAATATCTGGTCTTGTACAAATCATTGCAAACATTAAACTTCCCACTACTGATGCATACGGTACTCGAGACATCTTCATCCTCTCTTCTTCCGAGCTAGGACACATACTTGAGGATAATTTGAAATTAACAGGAAGAGGGGTAGAAATTGGCTTACTATCTTGCATGTTAAAGCGACGCAAGATTTTGTTAAAATAATTTTGTTTAGAAAGCCAAATCTTCTTATTATTTCTATCTCGGTAAATCTGCATCCCTAGAATCTTGTTTGCTAGTCCCAAGTCCTTCATATCAAATTCCCTAGCCAACTGTGCCTTCAATTCTTGGATTCGACATTTGTTTGGGCCTGCTACCAATATGTCATCCACATATAATAGTAAAATGATGAAATCATTTTCTTCAAACCTTTTGTAGTATGTACAATGGTCTAAACTTAGTCTATTATATCCAAGGCTCATGATGAAGGAATCAAATCTCTTATACCAACACCTCGGTGCTTGTTTCAAACCGTATAGAGATTTGTTCAACTTATAAACCAAGTTCTCTTTACCAATTTCAACAAATCCTTCTGGCTGGAACATATAAATTTCTTCTTCAATTTCTCCATGAAGAAAAGCAGTTTTAACATCTAACTGCTCCAAATGCAAATCAAGTGTAGCACATAGAGTCATTACTACTCTAATTGTTGTAAGACGAACCACCGGAGAAAAAATTTCATTGAAGTCAATACCTTCTTTCTGAGCATACCCCTTTATCACCAATCTTGCACGATATCATTCTATTTGATCATTGCTATCCCGTTTTATCTTGTAAACCCATTTGTTTCCAATAGCTTTTCTTCTGATTGGTAATGATACTAGCTTCCAAGTCTTGTTCTTGTGTAGAGCTTCAATTTCTTCCACTATTGCTGTCATCCACAGAGATGCATCTGAATTATTCGAAGCTTCTTGAAATATTGAAGGTTCTCCATCTTCTGTTAGGAGACAATATGCAATGTTGCTCTTTGTAACATACTCCGAGTGCCAAGCTGGTGGTCTTTTATTACGAATTGGCCGACTAACCCCTTGAGCCTCAGACACGACTTGTTCTTGTGCTTCATGCTCTAATTCTTTCTCCATTTACTTTGGAACATCTTGTTTCTGATTATTTTCTACATGAACAGTGGTAGTTTCTGAAACTTCTTTTAATGTGCTATAATCTTCAATTCTTTCTTTAAAAATTACATCTCTGCTGATTATTACCTTGTGGTCAGTGGGTTCCCACAGGCGATACCCCTTTACTCCTTCAGCATACCCTAAGAAAATGTATTTTCTGGATTTTGGATCCAGCTTTGCTCTTTCTTGGGTGTTGTACATTACATATGTAGGACATCCAAAATAATGTAAAGTAGAGTAGTCTGCTGGCTTACCCGTCCACATCTCCATCGGTGTCTTCAAATCAATCGATGTTGATGGCGATCGATTTATCACATAGCATGCAGTTTTTGCTGCTTCCGCCCAAAATGACTTGGGTAGTCTTGCAGTCGTTAACATTGCTCTCATTCTTTCTGCAAGAGTTCTGTTCAACCATTCTGCTACTCCATTTTGTTGTGGCGTGTATGTGACTGTGAACTATCGTTTGATACTTTCTTGCTTACAAAAAACAAGAAATTCACCAACTGTATACTCACTTACATTATCTATCCGCAAATACTTAATTCTTTTCCCAGATTCAAGTTCCACCCATGCTTTGAATTCTTTAAAAGTTAAAAATACATCTGACTTTTTCTTGATTGGATATACCCAACATCTCTTTGAATAATCATCAATGAAGGATACAAAATACTTTGCTCCTCCATAAGATATTTCAGATGATTCCCATACATCAAAATATATCAAGTCTAGCGTATTTTTACTTCTTACATTTGATCTTTTAAATGCCAATCTATTCTGCTTACTAGTAACACAATGCTCACAAAAAGGTAAATTTACTGTTTTGAGCCACGGAAGTAACTTTTTATTAGAGAGAATCTTCAAACCTTGTTTTGACATGTGACATAGTTTAAGATGCCATATCATTGTTGATTCTTATTCCTTAGTAATTGATGCAACACATGCATCTGCTTCCTGTACTGTTTCTCCTTTAAGCATGAATAAATTTGCCGTGATCTTTTCTCCCTTCATTACCACGAGTGAACCTCTCACAATTTTTATCATCCTATTTTCAATATGAGTTTTGCATCCAAGACTATCTATTTGTCCCAAAGACAATAGATTTTTCTTCAAGTCAATCACATGTCGTACATCTTGAATGGTACGAATCATACCATCAAACATTTTAATTTTGATAGTACCCACACCAATAATTTTCAAAGTATGATCATCACCCATGTGCACAGACCCACCTGAGATTGGTTCATATTTTTGAAACCAATCTCTCCGAGAAGTCATATGCCACGATGCTCCTGAGTCTAGCAACCATACATCACTAAACTATTTTTTACTTTCAACTATTGTTGGTACCTCACTATACAAAATACTATCTTCATCATTGATGCTTGCAACATTCCCTTGTGTCTTAGATAACTCATCATCTATATTTCTTTTCTTAAACTAACAATCTCTTTTTAAGTGTCATTTCTTACCACAGTTATAACATTTAATATTTTTCTTACTTCGAGATTTTGATCTACCATAATTCTGACTCCCACTGGGGCCACGCTCCGTTGATCTCCCTCGTATCATCGTCAAAGCATCTATTTGTTGTGCATTTACATATCTATCCTCTTTGTTTTTACGTCTATTTTCTTCTTCTAAGATGGCAGAGGCAATATTATTAAAAATTAAACTATCAGTCAATGCACCATTCGTTAGATTGATGACGAGTTGATCATACGAATCAGGTAAACTCTGAAGTAAAATCTCAGCACGTTCAACTTCTTCTATCTTGTGACCCAAGGTAGTAAGTTGCGAAAATAAAGTATTCAGAGTATTGATATGATCAGTTACCGTAACAGATTCCATCATTCGTAAAGTGTACAGTCTTCTTTTTAAGAAGATCTTGTTGTGAAGTGACTTTGCCTCGTACAACCTTGTGAGAGTATCCCAAATTTCTTTTGCCGTATTCTTTTCTGCCACACTCGATAATACTCCATCAGCAAGTGCCAAATGCAGGTCAGCTACTGCATTACTATCCATCTCATTCCACTTGTCGTCAGGAATTTCGGTGAGCCTTTTTCCAATTGCATCTAAGCAATTATCCTTCCTCAAAATTGCCTTAATTTTCATTTTCCACAATGAAAAATTACTTCCATTGAATTTTTCTATTTCAAATTTTGCTGCCATGTTTCACTTTTACAGTGAACAGTAACCGAGAATAATAATAACAATTTGTGTTATTACACTAAAAAAGTTCCCAGATAAGTGGAGGGGCGCAATTACCCTCTTAAAAACCACAAACCTTGAGGCTCTTATCGCCCTTTTGACAGAACTTTTCTAAAATGTATTAACTACAAAAGTTACTAACTAACCTCCTCTGATACCACTGTTATAAAATAAAACTAAACCCGCAATAATTTGAAAGATAGAAAATTCAAAAGTAAAGCAATAAATTACATAAGGAAATAAAATACATTCAAAAGAAAATGAGAAATTATAATACATGGGAATGATTTTCAAAGAAATAGAAAAGCCCTTTATATAGGAAAAAGTTTGGAAATCTCCAAACAATTTTCCAATGTGGGCAAGGTGATTTTCACCTACCCCCATATTAAAATAACATCATGCTGTTAATTTTTTAAAAGCAGAGTCCGACATTATGAAAGTCAGTTATTGGCATTTTATTGAAAAACTCCGAGTACCCTCTCCCCTCACCCCTTTACCCTTGCCCCTCTACCCAAGCCCCTCGCATATCACCCCTCACCCTTGCACTTGCCCCATGCCCCTCGCACTTACCCCTCGCTCTCGCCCATTGCCCTCGACCCCCTCGCTCTTGCCCACGAAGAAGCTCCTCGAACTCGACAATGGAGCTCCAAGAACTCCAGTGAGCTCCTTAGTGGAGTTGACGGATCTTGTCAAGCTCCACGTCGAGCTTGCTGAAGATCGTGGAGATCCGTCGAGCTCACGGAGCTCGAAGATGAACTACATTGAACTCGTGGTCGAGCTCCAGCTCCATGAGCTCATGGTCGAGCTCACTAGAGCTCGACGGAGCTCCATCGTCTCCTTCGTGGGCAAGGGGCGAGGGCGAGGGGCGAGGGGCGAGGGCGAGGGCGAGGGAGAGGAGCGAGGGTAGTGGGCACTGGGCGGGTTTCAAAAAAATGCTAATATCCAGCACTCACAATGCCGGCATCTGATTTTAAAAAATCAACAGCATGACAATGACCATCGTTGTGAACGACGACCATTGTCACGGTGTTTCCAGACGCACTAGTTTGCACATATTTTTAAAACTCGAATTAACTATTGGATTTGTTATTATAAATGAATTAGTTCATTACAAAACTCTCCTTTAAACTTATGTTACCCACTAAAAAGAATAGAGATAAAAAACATGCAACTTCTATAACCCATACAAAAAGTAGGTGAAGAAAAATTAAAGAGCACCCAATGTTGCGTTCTTTTTTTGGTTTTAGTAAAATTGGATAGGGGCACTCCCCCATCTATGAGGGCAGTTCTTTGTCTATCGACTTCACAATTTCAAAAAAAAAAAAACAAAATAACAAAAAAGAAAACACCGGTTTGCCCATCTCGGGTGAATTCAACACATGTCGGCACAAACATGACTAATAAGTGAGTCAATGTATAGTTATGTTGCACAATAATAAATTTGGTATACGACCTATATTTTTTATTCTATTGATTTTTCATTACTATTAATTAATTTTCCAAATTCATGAATGAAACAAAAATATGGTTCATCCATATCTTATGATAAATATATAACTTAAAAAAATAATATGATATATTATTCCAAACTTAATTAGGTATGCATGTATATACGTTTAAATGTATCAAATCTTTACCATGTGTATATACATACATGATAATGCATGTATATATGTTTAAATGTCTAAATATAAATAGTCCTTCTGCTTATATATAGAGAGATGTAGTGATGTATATATAAATGTACAATAGTATATGTGCATGTACATTTGTACATATAGGCATATATTATTGAATATGTATATATATACACAAGTACATTTATGTATTTCTGTAATACACACATGTTTACACAATTACATGTATATTGCAATATATATAAATGCATAGAAGTATACACGTCTATATCCAATATAATATATGCACATATATTGGTTTATAAATGCATACAATTCTTTATATAAATAGTAGTATATAAGAATATATAGGCATATATAATGTTGTATACACACGCGCACACACACACATACACACACAAATACACACATATTTGTTACTTTGCACATGTATCTAATGGCCCGTTTGATAAAACTGAAAAAATTAAATACTGAAAAATAAGTGTTAAATTTTATAAGTGGTGAATTTGTATTAAAAAATTATTTGATAAATTATTATTAATTGAATGCTAAAAATAAATATATTGTTTGATAACTGTAAATACTGAATATTGAAAATAATACCTTATTATCATTGTATTACAAATTATCCAACATAAATAGAATCTATAATGAATTTTTTTTCACTACAATTATTAGAAAAAATAAAATCACTAAAAATATATCCATAAATAAATTATAAATCCAAAAAAATAATAAAAATATTTAAAAAATAACCAATAAAAATCTAAACTCTTTAAAACTATCCAAATTTTTAATATAAAAATAAAAATTAATAAATAACTAGTTGATTTGCTATTTTCTCTCTTAAATTAATTATGACAAGAGAGTTAGTGTTAGGGTTTGTGGTGGCGGATAAATGAGGAGGAGAAAACAGATTCATAAATTGAACTGTAGTGTGAATGAGAAAACAAAAAAGAAAGTAAAAAAAAAAAGATAAAATAGTAACTTTAAAAAAAATTTGCTGAAAATTTTTAGCTTTATGCATTAAGTAGGTCTCGATATACTTAATATTTTCAACACAATTTCACTTAAAGTTTTAATCAATCAGCTCCAAATATTTTTTTAGCAAATGCACTTAAAATTTTAAACCATTGAAAATTTTAATTTTAAGTCGATTTAATCTTTTAAGTGCGTTATCAAACAGCACCTAAATATGAAAATACGTATATTTATGTGAACAAATGTACATAGTATATAAGTACATACTAATGTACATGTACATGCACATATATAGTAGACTATATGCATTTACATTGGTTTATACATACATATCTTTGTATAGACAATAGTATATAAGTATAAATACTGATGTGTGTATATATACACACAAGTACATACCTATTTATTATATTGCACATGTATATATATACAATATTAAATATGTCTATATACATACACTTTTAAATTGATGACTAAATATATGAATGTGCTTGTCTATATATGTATATATAAGCATTCCTAATACTATGTATATACAATTAAATACATGTGTATATAGTATAATATATAAAAATATAATAAATACATGTATACATGCATACCTATCCATTTATTAGAAAGGAAAATATCAATATATATAGATATATATATAAGGATTTAGATATATAAGTACATACATGTATAATGTAAAATACATGCATGTGCGTACAACATTAAATATGTTTATATATCTTTATGTGTGCGCATATATATATATATATATATATCATTGTATATTTGATAACATATACAACTATCTATATGTAGATATATAAATATACATACATATGTTTCTTATCCATACTATAATATACACATATCTAAGGACTAAGATGTTAAATTATAAAGATAGGATATAAACATACTAGCTCTGAAAAGATTTTTCCATTTATGGGTTTTTGGGGGGTTTACATGTTTCCTCCTAATTCATGGTTACCTTATCATACTCCAGCCAATTTTGATCTTGTTGGAGGAGAGGAGAAAGAAAGGGTGTGGGCACAACAATGGTTTTAGAGAGAAACAAGAATCGAAAAAATTAATGTTTATTTTTTTATTAAATACATCTCGTGTCATATATGAATCAAATTCTTAATGATATGACATTTTATTTCAATTGATATGACAATAGAAGGGAAAAATAGTTTATATTTTGTGATAGTATTTAAGTCCCAAAACATTAATATTTTAGTTTTCTTCACATTGTTTAATATTTTTTTTAATTTGGAGACCAAATTATAATATTTTTAAATATTGGGTACTAAAACAAAATTATACTATAGTTTATTTTAGGGATACACTTGTAGCCCATTCGATCATGCTTGGGCTGGGTAACTAGCAATCTAGTTTTCATTCTGAAGCCTCGCCTAGTCCGATCTGACGACCCAATTTTTTCTAGGCCAAGTTTAGACTTCAATAGTTCAAACTTATCATTTTGCTTTGATGATCAACCATTCCTTGCTACTCTGTAGCTAGTCGACACAAAAAATATTTTTCTTCTCTTCAAATTGGACCAAGTTTGTGTAAATCAGCTTCTTGTGTTTTTCAATTCAAATCTCCAACAACAAGGTAATTCCTCATCGATATTATATATGTCGATGCAAATGGCCTGGTTATATAAAATAATAATAATTCAATTTTTAAGGCATTATATTTGTATTTAGGTATTCATTTGATAATCCTTGAATTAACAAAGATTCAAGATGCACAAAGATGAAAAATGCCAAGAACAAAGAATAAGATGAGCAATTCTACAGAGAAAAGATAAAGAAAATTGTCAATAAGAAAATAAAATGAATTAAAAGTTATAGTACTTACAAGATTCATGATTTATATACACCACTTTAATGTGTACAAAAGTATCACAAAAAAAAATTAAATGTCAGAATGATCTGATGATGTATAGATGCACTTGTTTTAAGTGTAGGTTTTATATTTCAACCCATCTAATAACCAAAGTGCTCGGCCTTCAATGGTAATTTATTTTTTCAAACAGAAATTTGGCCCACATTCTCTCCTATGTGGTAAAATGAAAGTTAGTCATAACATCTCTCACAAGTATATGTGCTCGTCATTTGGTAATAGTTTTGTGAATATATCAACTTCTAGTTCTTCTGACCTGTTGAACATCAATTTTACTTCATCACTTTATTTTAAACTAATATAGTTGGTTCTGCTTTGTAGTACAATATCTTTAACTATGGTAATAGTAGATAGATTGTGATATAAAATAGTGGTTGGTTTATTCATCATTTTATTTAGGTCAATCAATAATATCTGTAACCATAAAACATGATCAGTAGCTAATGAGGCTAACATATATTTAGCTTTTATAGTAGATAATGTAATAGTTGATTGTTTATTGGACAACCATTAAACTACTACAATTCCTGAAGACAATGTATATCCAGAGGTACTCTTGTAGTCCCTAGAAAACTTCCCCCCAATCATTGTCATATTAGCCAAGTATTTTTGTATTTCTAGTTTTATAATACCTCAATCCAAGGTATAAAGTCCCTTTAAGGTGTCTCAGTACCCTTATTCTAGCACCAAAATTTAATTGGTTTGGTGTGTGCATAAATCTAGATAGTAGATTTAATGCAGAGACAATGTCTGATCCAGAGGATGAGGCATACATCAAGCAACCTATAAGACTTTAATAAGAATTCTCATCAACTAGTCTACCTTCCACAGTAGTTAATTTTTAATTTGTTATTAAGGGCATGGACACCAGTCTATAATATTCTAGTATGAACTTCCTTAATATAGATAGAATATACTTAGATTGATTGATAACTACACCAGTTGGCTATTATAATACTTATAATCCTAACAAATGACTAAGAAATCTCATGTCAAATATCTCATATCTTTCCATCATATAAGATATACTTGGCTACCAATTTAGCCTTGTATATGAATGTCTTGCTATTGAGTAGGTCTTTAATTTTAAATAATCACTTAACCTATATGCTATGTCAAGGGTAGGTCAACTAAGGTCCAGTATTATTCTGGGCTATGGTATCTATTTCTTTCCTCATGACCTGGACTCATACTTCATGTTGAACTACTTCTTCAAAGTTGTGTGATTCAATGGAAGAGTAGTTACATTAATGGGAATTTTTAACAAATCAGTTGAAGAATCCATATTGGTATTAACCTCTAAGTTAGATTCAGAAAAAGTAGATACATACTTTGATGGTTAGTAGAGTAGGTGTTTTTCACTAACATTTCTAGTTGAGCTCTTCTATATAAGAGTATTGTATATGATTTCATTTTGTGTGTGGTCTTCCCACCTTGCTTCCTCATCAAACAACACATCTCTACTTACTAGACAACTATTTGTTTCTAATGAATACATTTTATATCCTTTAGAATGTGGATTGTATCCCACCATGATATATTTTAGAAACTTTGAGTCTAATTTAGTCATTTTCTATTATGGGATATGAGAGTAACATATACTCTCATATACCCTCATGTGATGTATACTTGGATTTCTCCCACTCCAAGCTTATATTGGAGAGAGATTGTGTAACACAAAGATAAGAAATCTATTGAGCAGGTAAACTATAATATTTATAACTTCTGCCCAAAAATGCTAAGCCTAAGTTTTTGGTCAATAATGCCCTTTCCATTTCCACATTAGTTATATTTCTTATTTCCACAACACTATTTTATTGTGGTTAGTAGGGCATAATGAGTTACCTCTGAATTCCTTTCACCTCATAGAATCATTAAACTTCTAGGAAAGAAAATCATTGCAGCTTTCTGCTATGAGAATTTCGATAATCATGATGACTATCTTTCAGCCATATACAAAAACAATTCAAAAAAGATTAAAGGATTTTGACTTACACCTTAAGAATTATAACCACATCATCCATGTATAAATATCAACAAACAACATGAAATAACTATTGCTTGGTAATGATTGAATAGTCATTGGTCCACAAATTTAAGCATGAATTAGTTCAAGAGGTATGGATGAAATCCAGGCAACTTCTTTTGGAAAGTGTTGTCTGGACTATTTTTCTAGGGAACACTTTTCACAACTGGAAGTGAATATACAAAGGCTAGAAGACATACCACTTAGTAGTATTTTTTGACTAAGAAGATGTCATATTGTTTGAGGATATGTCCATTTTGTTTTCAAAGCTGACTTAATATATGACTTTGATCTTTTGAATAATTGTTTCTTATAGGATTTTAAGGAGATGAGTAATTGTTGGACAATAATCTCGGACAAGTCCTTAGTTTCTTTGATTGCTACAACTACTGGATCTAACTTATCATGCATGAATATGAGTAATTTTTAAGGAACTTTGTTTTGAGGACATGTTCACCATATATTTTTAATTGGTTAACTATATCAATAAACAAGATAGAGAAATTATTATGAGGATTTATATTTTTCATTTTCAGATTCTAAAAATCTTTTCATAAGGAATGAAGTTGAACTCGAGTTTTCTCACCCCCTTGGAACTCTTCCCAAATTATATCCCAAGCATCCTTTGCCTTGTTAGATCCTAGTAAGCAAGTGAAAATATCATTACCAATATCTTACTGGTTGAAGAGTAGTTCTTTAGTATTTAATTTTTTTAGTTCTCATGTCTTCTATATCTCTTTTTTCTTCTATAAAATATAGATCTTCATGTTCTGAGTAGTCTTCACTAATATGTTCCCCGAATATCTTGTAATATAAAGAGAGTTTTCATTTTGAGATATCAATAATCATAGTTTTTTTCATCAAGCAAGGGTATATGTATGAGCCCTAAGCTTGAAGAGATGATATTTGATGATGTCATATTGTTTCTATTTAAAATAGATGAAGAAAGTTAAACAAAAAATTAGGGATCTTGTTTAATAAGTGTTGTTTTGAACAAATTGATTTTGGATATAAGCAGATTTATATTAGATCTAATAGATCTGCATATTTTTGTTAAAATTTATACAAGAACCTGAAAAATAATTAAAGTCTTGAGAAAAGATTGAAATTTATTTTTACAAAAACTTCAATAACAAACCAAAACAACTCCTCTTATACTAGATATTTAGGTAATTATTTGATAATTCTTGAATTAACAAAGATTTAAGATGCACAGAGATGAAGAATGCTAAGATTAGCAATTCTAGAGAGAAAAGATGTAGAAGACAAACATCAAGAAAATAAAATGAAATAAAAATTCTAAAAATTGCAAGATTCCTAGTATATATAAACCACTTGAATGCGAAAGAATCACAAAAAATAAAAATGTCAGAATGGTCAAATGATGCACAAATGCACTCATTTTAAGTGTGGGTCTTTACATTTCAGTCCATCAAAAACCTGAAGTGTTCAGCCTTTAATGATAATTCATTTTTACAAATAGCCCTTTGGCCCACAATTTGTGTCAAGCAAAACCCTCATGGACATTGAGTTGGATATATATATATATATATATTATCTCTTGTCAGCAATGTATCCCTACGTATAGTTGCATAAATATGTAAACATGAGGTGTTACTAGCATTAGTCATTACATAGTCAATTATTAGTCATTACATTCGTTAAGCTATTTATTTATAGTCTACCATGTGGTGGAATATTTGTTTTGAATGCCATGGTGTGAATTGTGTGTGACTGATTGACTATGTTTTGGGTTTCACAATGGTTATGAGAATTGTGAGTGCTATAATTAATTGGTATGTGCATGTGGGTGGCAAGAAAATAAACAATATAAACTACTTTTTTTATTTATCCACACAAATATGAATACAAAAAAATGTATAGGCATGAAATATTATTAGAGAAAACCTATATCATGGTTTCATGGACA
Organism: Sapria himalayana; assembly: GCA_029783825.1. Classification (NCBI taxonomy): domain Eukaryota; kingdom Viridiplantae; phylum Streptophyta; class Magnoliopsida; order Malpighiales; family Rafflesiaceae; genus Sapria; species Sapria himalayana. Next base: position 2,910,898 of record JAREIK010003173.1, read on the forward strand.
CTCCTTTGGATAGAATGGCAACGTATTATGCATATTTACCATAAAATATAACTAACATATTAAATTCGTATTATAAAACTAATTCATAATTATTTTCTATACTATGAAAATACTTATTATAAACTAATTCATTCACAAACACATACTAGCAATGATTGCTAGTAAAAGGAGATGTTAAACATCCAAAAGTTTATGTTGGTTGTTCAAGTACTAAATTTGAAAATAAATCTAAGAGATCAACAATATTATCAAAACACTTTATTCCTCTTGAAAAAAGTTTAGACCAAAACTAATGAATGCTTTAATCACAAATTGGTTGAGATTAATTTTTTTTTCATGCAAGCTTATTTTGAGAAATTATGTGTGTTAAATTGAGTGAACCAACAATGGTGTTTCTTCATCATCTTTTTTCATGATAATTGTTATCTATTTTTTATCAATGCTTTTCTTTTTGATTTTGTTCTATGAAGAAAAGTATTTTGTAATTTCTTTGTTTATGACAAACTCATATGAACATGACTCTCTTTTATTTTATTCAATAGGCATAATGTTGTGGTTAGAATTTGCTTTGAGCTTGACGGGTTGTTCCCACTTGAGCATTGTAGGAGCTTTTGGATTTGGATGCATCACATATGGAAAAATCATAGCGTTATAAATTTATGTTCTTATACAAGGATGAGGAGAGTTAGTTTAAAAATATACCTTAAATGGAGCATATTTTGATGGTGAAGTCATCTACCATATAACTCATCACCAACTTTGTGAGGAAGAAGATGATGCTATAATGGGTTAGCATCATCCATGCTATTAATATCTAGTTAAAATAAAAAACAACAACACATGTCACATTAATTATTAAATATCATTTAAGAATGTGACATTTTCTTTTTCATTTAATTTTAAAATATGCTATTAAAGATTATATTTATTATATGTGTGTGTGTGTGTGGGTAATCAAAATTTAATTAATATAAATCAATTATTTGATTTAATAATACAATAAAATAATTCGAATCTAATCAAATGTATTATTTCAATTATGTACACACTTATACTCTAAATAATAAAACAAAATCTTAAAATTATTTTTATGTCACTAAATAAGCCTACAAAAGGAACCCTATCCTAAATAAGATTTTGAGCCCCTATTGTAAATTATATTGTACCATAATTTATATTAATTATAATTCATATCGATATAGAATTATAATTATACTACCTCACTTATTTAAAATAATATGTGCCTTTTTTTTTTAACACTTATTAAACTTTTTATGTTAAGATTAAAGATATTCATTGAATAAATTAATTTACTGACAATCTAATTCAATCAATATCTAATTATTTTTTCGAGACTTTCCACTTGACTTATTTAAAATACCGGATCAAAATTCACATGCAATATTTAACAATATCCAAACATATAGGCTTCCTCAATGGGACATCATCAATCCTTCTAATAAGAAAGAGATTTTATCAATAATTAAAATATTGGATAACTTATGATAAAGTTATCCAATTCATAGTGTTCATAAATCTATTTTTAGTTTCCATTCTTTACAAATCAAAATGACTATTAACAAATGCATAAATCTTAATTACTTCAAGAATAAGAATGACTGAGTTTATAAAAATAATGGTGTATTTTATTTTATATGTTAGTACAAAATAATCATACCATGGTGGCCTAGTTCAATACACATAATTTACTTTTACTAGAAGTTATAACATTATCATTCTACATAGTCAAGATAGACCTACTAAAATCTTATGTTATAATCTTACTAATAGATAATCTAGTTCTACTAGATTGTGAATAATAACATTATATTCCACGAGAATTAGTGATTCGATCTTCCATTCATTAGATAAATTTTACATACCAAATCATCTACTATAAAAAATAAAGGATACATGCATTTCCATAAATTCAACTCATTGTAAATTTATACATTAAAATAACAAAATAATGCAAATCAATTAAAAGAAAAATAACTAAAAATGGTTTTTAGAATAAAATAGCTCCAATAATCATCAACTATGTAGAATAAATGACAATAATATTCACACCATTATCAATAGTTCTCCCATTTTGATGAGGCAGTGAGATATCAGAAATATTATCTTATGGTATTTTTTCTTGTATTATTGGTCATTAAAGAGTTTAACTAGTTTATTTCCTCTCAATTCTTATTGAACATATATACTTATGGGCTCATGGTTTGTTATATAGTCTTCTTCAAGGAATTGAGCATTGGTTCTAATAATGACTGCTAGATCCTTTGGACTATAAAATAAATCATCTTTATTTCTCGTAAGATATGCTAAAAAGAAACAAACTTTTGTTATTGGTTCTAACTTATATGTTTTTCCTTTTAGTATGTGTGCTGGGCAACCCCAAAAACAAATATATTTCATACTATGCTTAATAAGTTACGTCCTCAATTTAGTTAGAGTAGCAGGTATAGACTTAAATGAAACCAAGTTCAAAATATAAGCTATTATTTCTAATGTAATATCTCTAGAAGTAATCATGCATATCCAAATAACTCATCATCAATCTTACTATGTCCATAAGAGTCATATTCATTCTTTTTTCCAAACCATTATGATGTTAAATGCTAGATGTAGACAATTAGGATGTAATCTCTTGATCTAATAAGTAGTCCCTAAATTCTCTTAAGAGGTACTCACTACCATGATCAAATCATATTGTCTTGGATATTTATTATGATATTTTTTTTGTCTTGTGCTCTTTGAATTTCTCAAAGTTTTCATATTTATGACATATCAAATATATAGCCATAAAAGGCTACTTGGTCATCTTTCCTTCTAAGTAGATTTCATATGCTAGATGTATTTCCACCTTCAATGTACCTAAAGGTTCATTTTTAACTAATCTCGAAACGGTAATGCATTGATATTATTGGACTCATACCATTATTATGGAGTAGATATACTATTATTAATATAAATGTTATCTTTTAAAGCATCAAAATAAATAAACTTCTTATTCAAATAAATTATGACAAAATAATTGAATATAAAAGAAAATTTATCCTTAACTAAAGTAGAAATAGAAATTAAGTTTCTTGTGATTAAAGGTACATAAAGATAATCTTTCAAAATTAAAAATAGTATTTCTTTCAAATTGAAGTAAACAATCTCTCATTATAATAGCCATTACCTTTATAGTATTTCTCATGTAAAGATTAATCTCATCATCACTTAGTTGTCTGGTTTCCTAGAACAACTTAAAAGAATTACAAACATGATTAGTGGTGACCATATTTACATGCAAAGTAACTATAGATACCATCACTAAGTATGTTTCAACTATTAGTAATTGAGATGTACCTTGATTATTTATCTTATTGAGATAAACTAGACACTACTTTTAGTATCCTAACTATTCATTTAAAAAATAATTTTTTTTTGGCTTTTTTCACTCCCACTTGTGGCCTAAGAGTTTTAGATGGAACATGTGTGTGTTTTTAAAATTTCTTTTTTTTTTCCTTTCAATTTAGAAGAAGACTTATCTACAATAAATATTCTAGATTATTTCCTAATAATACTTTCAGATGATACCAATTCTTTAAGCAACAATGTCAATGCCCAATCTAATTTATTTAATTTATAGTTTAGGAATAATTACCAATAAGAATCTAATAGTGACTAGAGAATAATATAAATCTGAGAATCTATATCAATCTTAGCTCCCAGGATCTTTAATTCATTCAGAAGACCAATCATCTTCAGATCATGATTCATTACTTGTATGTTTTCAGCCATAGTAATATTTTTCAAATTCTTCATGACTTTCTATTAAGTAGGACTCGCCTAATTCTCAAATATTTTTTTGAGATTATTATACATCATATCATAGGCATCGGCCATGGAATGGTACTAATGTTGAAGCATATTTGACATTGAAACTAAAATATAATACTTTGGCATCTTTCAGCCTTTACCCATTTCTCATAAGATTTGACTTATTTATCGATTGTCTCTTTATGAGGTTTATCTGAGCATAGATACGTGAGTATAAATTTTTAATTTTCAATAGTCAGGACAATTTCAATATTTCTTTTTAAATCTATATAGTTGGTCCCATCAAGTTTATTCTCTTTGAAAGTAGTGGCGGGTGTGTTGAAAAATATATTCTTAAAAATACCTGAAAAACTTACAATGAACTTATTAGGTTGGATTCTATCACAAGAATTAGTTTCCTTCACTAATTCTTGAATGAATTTAGCATTAGTCTGAAACTCAGAATGTCTTAATTGGAGAATATCTATTATTCATTATTTGTTCAAATATGTCAAATCTTATTAATCTTGCTATCTATTAAATAGACTGTGCTAAATAAGATTTAATTGATGAGCTTATATTTGGTCTTACAAATGATAGTAGTGATTCAAATAAAGAGGATACTATTATTCATAGCTAAGTATAAACCATCAAATAATTATAAACCAATTAATCCTTAGATGGATCCTTTAGATGGAAAAGTGTTTTATTTAAGAAATCCATAAAATTACCTTACGATGATTTGTGCTAAATATACCTGCGAGCTTGTTAGCTCGAGAAAAGGCCGAGACAAATATGTTAATTAACTTGCATAATCTTCAAACTAGTTATGGAGACCATGAAATTTATTCTTAATGAACTCCCTTATCCACTTAGATATTTTAAAATTGAGTGTTTCTATTTTTTTTAAATAAAATAGGAATTTATATTCATAAATACAATGATTTTATGAAATGTTTGTGTATGAAGGTTATGCAAACTAACTATTTTTGGCACACAACTATCACACAAGTTGTTAAACTTATATACATGCTATAATATTTATCGATCAAATCAATTTATCACATCCACAATGACATGTCATACCATATACATCCATAAAACATGTCACAATATATACATTCACATATTAATATGATGACTATGTCATCACATACATGCATTCCTTATTTATGTGACAAATATATCATCCCATAATTTATAGCAACAACTCAATTTTTTTTTCAATTATAAATGACCAAGGATTTCTTTGGAAGGAAGTCTTTGCTTTGGGACCACAATGAATGATTTTCCCTTTAATTTTTTTTGTTATTAAAGTTCTAGGGACTTCAACCCAAAAAAAATTACAAAAAGGAACAACATGAAACAAAAAATTGTTTTTATTGAGATCTTTTTATGGCACCACCACGAGCTCCACCATGGATGACTCACCACCACAAGCTTCTCAATAGCTAGGTCTAGCCATAACAAGCTCCACCATAGATGCTTGATCACCACAAGCTTTTCCACGGTTATGTCTGGCCACCAAGAGCTCCTCAACGGCTACATCCAGCCACCACAAGCTCCACAATGGATAGCTCACCACTACAAGCTCTTCTATGTCTATGTCTACCCACCACAAGGTCCACCATGGATGGCTCACCACCACAAGCTCCTCTACGACTACATCCATCATTGTGAACTCCTCCATGGCTATGTTCGACCATCATGAGCTCTACCATAGATGATGACATGATGCTTGTTCATTACAAAAAACTTTAACTTAAATGAAATTACATTCTTGTGGGATTAAACAATCACACAATTAGATATAAAATTATAACCTATAAAATGAATAAGCATTACCACAAACTTAAATCACATCCATACGCATCCAATTCCAAATTCATCCAAATGCATAAGAAAAATCTAAAAAAATTGAGTAGTAGGTATCAATTAAAAATGGTTAGAGTACCTTTATTAATATCAAATATGTTTAACTATACCGATGATATTAAAACTCAACTCCCTCTGATACTATTTGTAGGAGCTTTTGGATTTGAGTGCATCACGTATGGAAAAATGACTACCATTTTAAATGTTCTTATACAATGATGAGGAGAGTTAGTTCAAGGATACACCTCAAATAGAGTGTATGTATTGAGTGTCATTATTATATAATTAAAATAAAAAAAATGTATTCATTGTAAATTTATTTATTAAAACTTGAAAATGATTTAAACCAATAAAAAAATGATGCAAACTAATCAAAAGAAAAATAACCAAAAATAACTTTTCATATAAAATAGTGCCAACAAGCACATCAATTCAAACCAAATTTCAAATTGGGTTGTGCCATCATGTTGGCTAATGTGGCTCACCCCCGTGACTAGTTTTTGGAAATTGCTAATATAACGGCTCAAAGAGTCATTATGCGTGTTTTTTGCCCACTAAATGCCTCTCTTTGAGCCATTATCGAGCATCTTGCTATCAAATCCTCATTGTTCAACAAATGGATTCTTTGTTGTTTTAACTAAACATCTCGATAATTATTTATAAATATTTTTATTTCATTCATTTTTTATCATGTAATTTATTTAATTTCTTAATTTCTCATTAATCTTAATTTTTATCCAGCTCCCTATCTCACAAATGAATCATCTTTTAATAATTTAATATTATTGAGGTTTGATTTTGTTATTTTATTGGGGGTAGGTAAAAATCACATTGCCCGCATCGAAAAGATCTTTGGAGATTTCCAAAATTTTTTCTATAAAATGACTTTTCCTATTCATTTGAAATTCATTCCCATGTATTTCCAATTTTTCATTTTCTTTTAAATGTATTTTATTTCATGATGTAATTTATTGCTTTACTTTTGAATTTTCTTTTTTTCAAATTATTGCAGGTTTAGTTTTATTTTATAACAATGGTATCAGAGGAGATTAGTTAGTAACTTTTGTAGTTAATGTATTTAGAAAAGTTCTATCAAAAGGGCAATAAGAGCCTCAAGGTTTGTGATTTTTAAGAGGATAATTGTGTCCCTCCACTTACCTGGGAACTTTTTTAGTATAATAATACAAATTGTTATTATTATTCTTGGTTACTGTTCACTATAAAAGTGAAACATGACAGCAAAATTTGAAATAGAAAAATTTAATGGAAGTAATTTTTCATTGTGGAAAATAAAAATAAAGGAAATTTTAAGGAATGATAATTGCTTAGATGCAATTGGAAAAAGGCTCACCGGAATTCCTGACGACAAGTGGAATAAGATGGATAGTAATGCAGTAGCTGACCTGTATTTGGCACTTGCTGATGGAGTATTGTCGAGTGTGACACAAAAGAATACAGTAAAAGAAATCTGGGATACTCTCACAAGGTTGTACGAGGCAAAGTCACTTCACAAAAAGATCTTTTTAAAAAGAAGACTTTACACTTTGCGAATAATAGAATCTGTTATGGTAACTGATTATATCAATACTTTGAATACTTTATTTTCACAACTTACTGTGTTGGGTCATAAGATAGAAGAAGTTGAACGTGCTGAGATTTTACTTCTGAGTTTACCTGATTGTATGATCAACTCATCATCAATTTAACGAATAGTACATTGACTGATAGTTTAATTTTAATAATATTACATCTTCCATCTTAGAAGAAGAAAATAGATGGAATAATAAAGAGGATAAATATGTAAATGCACAAAAAATAGATGCTTTGACGATGATACGAGGGAGATCAACGGAGCGTGGCCCTAGTTGGAGTCAAAATTATGGTAGATTAAAATCTCGAAGTAAGAAAAATATAAAATGTTATAACTGTGGTAAGAAATGTCACTTAAAAAGAGATTGTTGTGTTTAAGAAAAGAAATATGGATGATGAGTTATCTAAGATACAAGGGAATATTACAAGATTCAATGATGAAGGTAATATTTTATATAGTAAGGTAACAACAATGATTGAAAGTAAAAAATAGTTTAGTGATGTATGATTGTTAGACTCGGAAGCATCGTGGCATATGACATCTCGGAGAGATTGGTTTCACGAATATGAACCAATCTCAGGTGGGTCGGTGCACATGGGTGATGATCATACTTTGAAAATTATTGGTATGAGTACTATCAAAATTAAAATATTTGATTGTATGATTCGTACCATTCATGAGGTATGACATGTGATTGACTTGAAGAAAAATCTATTGTCTTTGAGACAAATAGATAGTCTTGGATGCAAAAGGATAATAAAAATTGTGAGAGGTTCACTTGTGGTAATGAAGGGAGAAAAGATCACGATAAATTTATTCATGCTTAAAGGAGAAACAATACAAGAAGCAAATGCATGTGTTGTATTAATAAAAAGTTATGGCATTTAAAAGATTCTATTTTTTGTTATGGCATCTCAAACTATGCCACATGTCAGAACAATGTTTGAAGATTCTCTCTAATAAAAAGTTACTTCCGGGGCTCAAAATGATAAATTTATCTTTTTATGAGTATTGTGTTACTAGTAAGTAGGATAGATTGGCATTTAAAAGATCAAATGTAAGAAGTAAAAATACTCTAGACTTGATATATTCTAATGCATGGGAATTACCTAAAATATCTTATGGAGGTGCAAAGTATTTTGTATCTTTCATTGATGATTATTCAAGGAGATGTTGGGTATATCCAATCAAGAAAAAGTCAAATATATTTTTAACTTTTAAAGAATTCAAAGCATGGGTGGAACTTGAATATGAGAAAAGAATTAAGTGTTTGCGGACAGATAATGCAAGTGAGTATACAGTTGATGAATTTTTTATTTTTTGTAAGCAAGAAGGTATCAAATGATAATTTATAGTCACGTACATGCCACAACAAAATGGAGTAGCAGAATGGTTGAATAGAACTCTTGCAGAAAGAATGAGAGCAATATTAAGGACTACAAGATTACCCAATTCCTCTTAGGCAAAAGCAGTAAAAACGGCATGCTATGTGATAAATCGATCACAATCAACATCGATTGATTTGAAGACACTGATAAAGATGTGGACGGGTAAGCCAGTAGACTACTCTACTTTACATTATTTTGAATGTCCTGCATATATGATGTACAACACCCAAGAAAGAGCAAAGCTGGATCCAAAATCTAGAAAATACATATTCTTAGGGTATGTTGGAGTGAAGGGGTATCACCTGTGGTAACCCACTGACCACAAGGTAATTATCAGCAGAAATATGATTTTTTAAAAAAGAATTGAAGATTATAGCATATTAAAAAGAAGTTTCAAAAACTACCACTGTTCATGTAGAAAATGATCATTAACAAGATGTTCCAAAATCAATGGAGAAAGAACTAAAGCATGAAGCACATGAACAAGTCATGTCTGAGGCTCACCAGCTTGGCATTTGGAGTATGTTACGAAGAGCAATATTGCATATTGTCTCCTAACAAAAGATGGAGAACCTTCAACATTTCAAGAAACTTTAGATAATTCAGATGCATCTCTATGAATGACAGCAATGGTGGAAGAAATCGAAGCTCTACACAAGAAAAAGACTTGGAAGCTAGTACCATTACCAATTGGAAGAAAAGCTATTGACAAAAAATGGGTTTACAAGATAAAGCGGGATAGTAATGATCAAGTAGAATGGTATCGTGCAAGAATGGTGATAAATAGATATGCTCAGAAAGAATGTATTGACTTCAATGAAATTTTTTCTCAGGTGGTTCGTCTTACATCAATTAGAGTAGTAATGACTATATGTGCTACACTTGATTTGTATTTGGAGCAGTTAGATGTTAAAACTACTTTTCTTCATGTAGAAATTGAAGAAGAAATTTACATGTTCCAACCAGAAGGATTCGTTAAAATTGATAAAGAGAACTTGGTTTGTAAGTTGAATAAATATCTATATGGTCTGAAACAAGCACCGAGGTGTTGGTATAAGAGATTTGATTCCTTCATCATGAGCCTTGGGTATAATAGACTCAGTTCAAACCATTGTACATACTATAAAAGGTTTGAAGAAAATGATTTCATCATTTTGCTATTATATGTAGATGACATGTTGGTTGCAGGCACAAACAAATGTCGAATCTAAGTATTGAAGGCACAGTTGGCTAGGGAATTTTATATGAAGGACTTGGGACTAGAAAACAAGATTCTAGGGATACAGATTTACTGAGATAGAAATAATAAGAAGATTTGGCTTTCTCAATAAAATTATTTTAACAAGATCTTGTATCATTTCTACATGCAAGATAGTTAGCCAGTTTCTACCTCTCTTTCTGTTAATTTCAAATTATTCTCAAGTATGTGTCCTAGCTCGGAAGAAGAGAGGATAAAGATGTCTCGAGTACCGTATACATCAACAATGGGAAGTTTAATGTTTGCAATGATTTGTACAAGACTAGATATTGCACAAGCAATGGGAGTGGTTAGTCGATTCATGACAAATCTTAGCTTAGAACATTGGATTACTGTGAAGAGGATTTTCAGATATCTGAAAGGAACCTCAGATACTACAATATGCTATAAAAATTTAGATCTTATTGTCAGAGGTTATGTTGATGCAGACTATGCTAGAAATATTGATAATAGCAAGTCTACAACAGGTTACGTTTTTACTCTTGCTGGAGGAGCATTAAGTTGGGTTTCAAAATTGGAGCCTATTGTATCTACTTCTATGATAGAAGCAGAATATGTTCTAGCTACACAAGCTTGTAAAGATGCAATCTGGTTGCAAATACTATTAGAAGAGCTTGAATACAAAAAAAAAGTTTACTTTATTTTATGATAGTCAAAGTGCTCTACATTTGGTAAGAAATACAGTATTTCACTTAAAGACAAAACACATCAGTGTACAATATCATTTTGTACGAGAGAAAGTAGAAGAAGGAAGTGTGGATTTGCAAAAGATTCATACCGAAGAAAACATAGTAGATGTTTTGACCAAACCAATCAGCACTAACAAGTTTGAATGGTGTAGAACTTTATGTGGCTTAACAAGATTGAAAACAAGTATTGACAAGCAAAGAAAGTGATTTTCAAGTGGGAGAATGTTATTTTATTGGGGGTAGGTGAAAATCACCTTGCCCATATCGGAAATCTCTTTGGAGATTTCCAAACTTTTTCTTATAAAAGGACTTTTCCTATTCCTTTGAAATTCTTCTCATGTATTTCCAATTTCTCATTTTCTTTTGAATGAATTTTATTTCATGATATAATTTATTGCTTTACTTTGAATTTTCTATCTTTCAAATTATTATAGGTTTAGTTTTATTTTATAACAGATTTCATTTTTCTTTGTTGTTTACTTTATTGTTTTTTATTTAATTGGTTGGGAGTACCCAACATGCATGTTCCCCAAAATCATATATATTGTGAGTGTTGTATTTTCGAAATTATTTTTTTAGTGATTAATAAAATTATATGTTTCTATTTCTTTCATTTCTCTATTCTCTTCTTTGCCTCTTTATTGATTTATATGATTATTAAAATCCTAATCATTTCTCATATAGTATCATAGCTACCTTTATTCATGTGAGTGATGATGTTGGTTTGTGTGGGCAATGAAGCCTTCCGTTTGTGTCAGTGATGGTGTATGTCAATGGCATTGGTAATGCTTTATACTTTTAAGGTATGACCTACCTATAGAATTGGGTAATTATTGTCAATTTTTAGTATGTCGTGGACATCAAATATGCAATGATGCAAATTTGATGATACAAAACCCAATGATGGTGGTCTCCATGGTAGTTAGAAATGTGGCATTAGTAGAAATTTATTATAGTAAATGTGCATGTGATTAAAAGTAATTGGAACCTTTGTTTTCAAATGTTTGACATAAATTCATAACTACTTGTATACATTTCTCTTCATTTGATGTTATTTGAGAAATTTGTTATATTATGAGGTTTTTTTTATAAATAAAAAAAATTGAGGGCAAATATATATTCAATGTGAGTTGTATCGGTGAAACTCTGATTTGTGTCTAACTCTAAAGTTTATGCTAGTCACTTGTCTAGTTTGTTGATCATGCATATATATTCCATTAAAAAAATTATCATAATTTTATTTTTGAGTAAAGTAACTAATATAAAATAAATTTTAACAAAATTCTAATGCATGTGGAATATGTGTCAAAAGAAAACACAAACATTTATATTGATGATAAAATGATGTCTTTAGTCATGATATTATCAAAAATTATGGACTACAAAAAAAAACAATCACCTATCATATATGTATTGACTCATACATATGTGACTCATGAGTCTGTAGTATGTAATGAGAAAAAAAACCATAGACGTGTAAGTATTTCTGTTGTGCTTATATTACCCACAAAAAAGTTATAGAATAATCTAAGTAAGCATATCATGACCATTATGTATGCACGTAAAAAGTCTAATACCCTAATCTTAGTCATCACGACCCTTTATTAGGCCTTTACTAGATTGACAACAATTTTATGGGTGCCACCATACGAACTATCATGGTTGTTGTGGGCATTATAGGGGCCATGAGAACTTTGATTGAACAAAAAATTTGATGTATATAATTTATTTTGATTATCTGTTTTGTATAACAAAATTATTTTTATTTTAATATTTTTATGTAAATGTAGGAAAGAAAATATTAAGAGGTATGGAATGCAGCAATTACACAATAATGTAGGTCCCACTGATTGGTCAGCGGATCAAATAATTTTTGAAGTAAAGTCTGGCCCATCCGAGTGATCCGACTCGCTCCGGTTAATTAAACTGGAAATTATATTAATATAAATTGTATTTATTTTATGTTTTTTGGGCTGCTGTTTTTCGTGTGTGGAACTGTTCATCTTTGGAATTTCTTCTCTCTCTCTCCCTGCGCGGGTTTTCACGACTATTTCTGCGCTGCATATACTATAAGCTCTCTGTCTTAGTTATAATTTGTAATGCATAAGCATTTTCTGGTGGATGTAGCTAGTCGTGTTGAACGACTAGTGAACCACATTATTTCGTGCGTTTCTATTTTGGTTTTGTTTCATTTTTGATTTTGTCATGGTTGGATTGTGATTGTGGATATATATATATATATATCATTTGTTGTTGTTTCTCTATTGTTTTCTTCATCTGAATCACAATCGTGGAAACACAATTGATTAACAAAATTATTACCATCCACTATAAAAAACTAGCATCGTCATTATTGACGATGATATATATATATAACACACACACACACACATATATATCATTGTCAAAACTCCACACCATTACTCTTGGGGCACCACCCGTCACTAAATGCATTATCATTTAACAAAAACAAAAGTCTCGGGTACCATGTGCTTGGGCCAATTAGGGTTTAATAAGAAAATTTTCGTAAGGGAAAAGGCATAGGAGATGTATAGAGAAAAAAAATAAAAAGAAATTTTATTCATGAAAAATTTATTTTTAAAAAATACAATAACCACTATATATATATATATATATATATGATTGTGGTAGCACATATGTTGAGCGGTCCTAAATAATGAAAAAAAATATAAAAGAAAACTAAAACAAGTGGCAACAAATAATTTTCTTTTTTATTATATTAAATTATATTCATACAAGAGAAATCTATCTATGAATGCCACATATTAACCAAAAAATTTTATTCATATAAGAGAAAAACTACATGAGGTTGATGTAATTAAAGCTAATTAATCTAAAATACGAAATTTATCATTATTTACTTGACTTGCAGTCATATTAAATGTTATGGAAACATAAATTTATTATCACTAGCCTAAATTAACATTTTAAGAGAAAAAATATGAGATGTAATTACTACACACACACGCTCACTCACTCATTCACAGACACATACACAGACACACATAGACACACACACACACACACAGACACACACACAAATCTTACCTAACAATGCATTCTACTTAAATACATTCGACAAACTTCAAAAATGCAATTTTTGTCGTCATGTAGTAACTCACAAATTAATTAAAAGTGTGCAACAATGAAAGTAAGCTTTCAAATTAAATAAAATTTCATATAATTTTAGAATATTATAAAAGAAAAGAAAGTCAAGATATTTCTATCATAAAAAACATAAGTTAGCCACATTTATAGAAAAAATGAGCTGAATCACAATTTTTTTTAAAAAAAAAATTTACTTTCAAACAAAATCAAACTATTGAATTGTGCCCAACAATTATAATATAATATATTTTTGAAGCAACCTCTAGAATAGTCATTGCGTCAAAAAATAAAGCAGTTTGGGTCGATTTGAACTAACTAGAGATCATATGCCCATCCTTGCTTGACAAGTGATCTTTTTAAATTTTTCATTCACAATGTCACATGGGTGTATATCCTCAAGTCATGGGCTCATAAGAACCCATCCTATGACTCGAGCATAACCCAGCATGTCACATGATCTCAAACAAAATTTAGTTAAAGCAAGTCAACACTAGTCCTAACCTGGGCCATGCCATCCATGGCCTACCTTTTGCTAGTCCTATCTCATGTCGAGTTGAGCCACCAAATTCATTTGTAATCTCTAAGTTTTGGAGACAATAATCACGATAACCCTCACCATCAATAAATCATCAAGACCATGTCTAAAAGACTTGGAACCTAATACTTTTCATTATTGAGAAAAGACACTTGCCACTGACACAAAATTTTAAGATTGATAATAACATGTGCAAAGTTTTTCAATGCTGTCAACAAAATAAACATGAATTTCAATTACTTTGATATCATTTTTTAGGCTTGTCTTACCGGCACAAATAATGTTCACATAAGTTGTAAGATTTGCTCTCACAAAGTATACAATTCTCTACCCAACAAAAAGTGTTCGACAAAGAATCATAATCAAAAACTAAATATCAAAGATAAGAAGTTGCACATGCACACCCAATGTCAAAAATAGCTGCATGCGCCAAAATGCATAGTTATCGTATTAAATTTCATATCCTAAGCAAATCCATAAAGGTTATCATATTAAATTTCATCATCTGAGAAAATCCATAAAGGTGTCAGATATGTTGCATCCGGTCGAGCTCAGCCTTGTTTGGGATATGGGACATGTATGCCTCAAAAGATAAGTAATCCAACATGACATGGCGGCCAGCTAAGTAAATTTAATATGATGGACCATGTTGGAATGACTTAAAATAGCAACAAAAGCCATCAAGACCCAAGCCTTGGCTCGAGTCCACACTCGAGCTTTGGTCCTAATCCGAGTACATGCATAAGTATGACTTTGTCACAACACGTACCTAGGCACATCCACATGGGCTTTGCTTCTCAACATGAGCGATTAAACTAGGCATGGTCTAGAGCACATGTGACAGGCACAAGCAACTAATCAAAAATCACACGATAGGTTGATGCGAGATGTCATGAGTCAGACCAAGTAGACCTAGTCTTAAGCGAGGGCAATGATATCTGATCTATTTGACACATCTAGTCCTCTATAAATCCATAAGCATGTTTTAGGTGAAGTGTAATACTAATTGAACAAAATATTTTGTTTGAAAATGATGTATTAACACATAAATAATAAAGATTATACTTAAAAAATTAATGATTAATCAAATTTTATTACAATTAAACATAAATGCAAATTTTGAAAATTTTATTAAATCCATAAAAACCAAACAAATATGTTAGCTAAGATACAACCAAAATCAGTATCATTCAGTTTAGTTGTAAGTTATTGAAAAAAGATACTACCCCTAGCTATTCAAAGTGGTAATGCTTACTTAATAATTTAAGAAATAATAAAATGTTTTACAAAAAACTATAAAATTTTTCATACAAGTAAATCAAATTAAAATAAAAAAAAACATAATTCATTGAAAATTATTATAATTTTTTTTTATTTCTTCAAACAAAAATTCTATCCTTCATTTTTTATAATTACGTAAAACAATAGTACATGAAGAGAAATCATAGGAACATATATTCACAAACTAATTGATTGTATTCATCAATAATAAGTTTGTAATATAAAGATCAAATAATCCACTCATAGCCCAGAAGATGAATTTATAAATTTGTAGAATCCAACGATTTATGGAAACTAGCTGGTTCCATAGAATTTTCAAGTTTCCAAAATTTTCATAATTAAAAAGTCCAACTTGAATTCAATTAACCAAATAAGATAATAATAATTACAATTCAATATGTATCAGAGAACAAAAATATTTGAAATTATTAATATATCGTTAACTCTATTTATGATTTATATACATTAGAATATATAAATTTAATATTTTGATATAATATATCATTAGTTAATATTATGATAAAAATAAAATTATAATATATAAAAAATGATAATTATGTCTTGAGACACAAACTTTAAAATATTTATAATTTGGGCGCGAATCAAAAAATATTATTAAATATTATACCAAAACATAAAATATTTAAATTTTAAGGTCTTAAAAATCATCATTATGATTTTAACCACTCTATCACCTCATTTGAAATAAAATGCTAAATCAATCAAATTTTTATTTATAGGGAGACTTGTGTTTTGGTGTCCAAACATAAAATATTTGAAAAAAAAAAAGATTTTAACTTTTTTTAATTTTAAAAAATACATCAAGCTCGAAAATAAATAAGTTTTATTACACTAAAATTAATTAACCTGATTTTGCCATCTCAAATTTGAAAATAAAATATAATACTGTTCCAAACTTTACTTAATTTTACTTAATTTGAAAATGAATTTAACTTTACTTAATTTGGAAATTGATGTTCCAAAGTCCAAACATAGATGTCAATTTTTCAAGCTTAGAAATTATTTTTTCATATTCAAAAATTATAATTTATCTAAAGATGATTATAAAATTTTAATTAATTATTTAAATGAAGAAAGCAAGAAATGAAACTAATGTCCTCCATATTAATGAAACGCTACTCTATCATGTAGCCAGGATATCAGCGCCGATTGACAAACAAAATTAAATATATAAATATATAAATAATATATATATATATATCAAAACATATATATAATTATATATAAATAAATATATATATATATAACTAATATAAATATAAATATAAATATACATATAGATATAAATAAATAAATAAATAAAAATAAATAAAAATAAATAAAAATAAATAAATAAATAAATGTTTATTTGTAATATAATTATATAAATATATAATTATGTGAGTATGTATATGAGTATATAATAATTACATATAAACATATAATAATACATGTCTATATATATGTGTGTGCGTGTGTGTGTAACAATTTTATAATTATTTTTAGAGAAATTATGATTTCGAATTAAGTTTAATCTTTTTTTTTAATTATGAAAATTTAATGCATTTTTTTTTTCAAATGTTTTGTGAAACACAAATATCCTTATATGTAATGTGGGATGCGTTTGGTAAAAAAAATAAACATTAATTTTTTGGATTATCGTTTTTCCAATAAACATAAACCCTATTGCTTCTGTCGCGCATTTCCTTCTTCTCCTCCTCTCTCCCGATCCCCAACAAGATCAAAATCAGCTGGTGACAGGTAGCTGGGAAAAACGTGAGCGCAGTGTTCTTCGGCTGTGGATTCGCTCATATCTATAAACCGTATTCTTGCGTCCTTTCTTCTTCTTCTTCTTCCTCCCCCTCAACGCGAGAAAAATCGGCATGTACAAGGTGAATAATCACCAGAAATTTGAAAAATCCGGTGGATTCTACTAAAATTCCAGTAACTACTACGGGTTTGTGATATTTTGTGGTGTATTGTATATTTACTTTTGCACACACTCCCACTCACACACACACATATCGTGCAATGTTTGCGGCTCTTCTTCTTCAAACCACAATATCATGCAATGTTTTAAAATTTCGTATTCATATGTATACATAGCTACCGTATATATGTATGTATGTGCCTAGATATACGTGTATACACATGCAGATAGACATATTCGATATATGGATACATATGTACGGTTTATATATATTTTACATATACTGCTTCAATATATGCATATATATGTGTGTTGATATATATATATATGTGGGTGTGTGTGGGTGTGTGTGCAGGATGGCAGTATACACACTTACTTTTATGTCTATAGCAGCAAACATAGTGATACAAAACAATATATAATCAAATTGAAGCTATATATAGCCGTTAATATATATATATATATATAGAAACACATAGACAGTAATGTACAAGTATATACATAGACATATACAGGTACAATATTTGTGTCTATATACGTACTGATATATAAGTGTGTATATACTGCTATTTGTCTGTTATTTTCAATGCACTTCTATATGCATAATTATGTGTATAACAGTATATGTATATATTGATTGAAGCAGTATGCATATATATGTATATACATATGTTTGGAAGCAGTGTATGTGTATAGATATATTTGTACGTCCATCTATACATATATATTCAAGCACTATTTATATATACTATACTATTGTACATAGTGCATGAATATATCGTAGCGCTTGAATATTTGTATAGATAAAAATACAAATATACATATATATATATATATGTGTGTGTGTGTGTGTGTGTGTGTGTACTCTTGTGTATAAGTGTTATTAATAAAATAAGTTGTGTTTGAAAATATTTGTTAAAAATTTCATTATTAATAAAATTGAGTTTTGTTTGAAAATTTTTGTTAAAATTTTATCACTAAAATTGTAGTTATTTATTACTAGAGTTTAAGTTAAATTGATATATATATATATATATATATATATGTGTGTGTGTGTGTGTGTGTGTGTGTGTATGTGTGTGTGTGTGTGTCTATTTGCAATTCGAATTAATATATAGGTATGCATATATAATGTAATATGTATGTATATCTATCATATGTAGCAATGACATCTTATAGAATTGGCTTGAACATATGGCATCAGTGACTTTTTATTTTTTGGCAAATCAAAGTGCACGTGGTGTTGGGTGGTGTCCCAACTTTCACTAGTGCCGTTGGGGAGTTTTACTGGTGATTGGTATTAGTAATGGCTTGTGGCCCCTACAGTGGCTACCATGGTGGTTTGTATGCTGACTCTCTTATAGAATTGGTGTAAAATTAGTTAAGGCCTAAGTAAGGCTTGCGATGGCTAAGATGAGTGTGGGTGTGTATTATTTTGTTTAGGTAAGTTAACTTGTGTGATTGTCGTTTTGGAGGTTGAATAATAGACTATTAGACCCTTGACCTATATACATATTGGTCGTGATATGCTTACTTAGATAGAGCATTCTAGACCTATTTTCGTAATTAATGTTAGCTACAGCCAAAATATTCTTGTTTATGATTTTTCTTTTTCATAATCTATGATGGACGTTCGAGTCATAGATATATGTGCTAATTCATGTTTGATAGGTGCTTGTATTATTTTTTATTTTTTTATAAATTTTAGAGTTTTTAATATTAGCATGATCAATGGTAACTTTTTATAAGTGATGTGACATTATAATATAAATTTTATTTATTTATTTTTGACATTTATTCTGTGTATTAGAGTTTTATTATAATTTATTTTATATTCATTATTTTATGCCACAATAAAGTAATAATAATATTTTTTTTTTCTGATATCTCTATATGTGATTGGTAGATTAGACAAGTTATTTTTCTTTGAATTAAGCGATGTAGATAATATCTATTTTTTCACTCATAGGAGCTCATCTAAGTAATTAATAATAATAAAATACTTGTAGAAGTGTCAAATGAGTCACTATCAATATGGTGATATTTATTGATTGAGAGATATATCAGTTAATTAAACATGTTAAAATATCTTATTTGATACTTTATGAAGGTACTTGTAGAGATGTCAAATGGGTCATGTAGTGCCGACACTATGAGTGTCAAATAGGTCGGGCTGGCCTTGCCCGAAGCCCGACATGGTTCAGCCGTGCCTGGACCGGCATGGCACGCTACAGTGTAGTGCCCAGGCCCTTGCCGGGCACACCCTTGGCACAAGTCGTGCCATGTCGGGTCGAAAGTTTTTGGCTCGTGGACATGCCATCCCACACACCAAACGATGCCAGACGAGGGGATGATGAGCTGATGTTCGATGGGCGAGGCTTGGAATGCCCTACGGGCAACTGTGATGGGGCATCATTTTTGCTGAAACACTATTTTTAAAAAATTTAATTGACCCGACTTGAACCAGCCGACCCAAACTAGTTTGAATCAGATGGATTTTGGGTTGTGGACTCGTGTCGGGCCTACCCTCTAAAAAAGCGTGCCGTGCCAAGTATGGCACACCAGCCTAGTTGTGCCTGAAAAAATTGGCTCGGCTCGGCTCGGCTCAGCCTAACTCGGCCTTTTGACACTTTTAACCGTCACGATTCATTATAGCGAGACATGGTAGTGCCATTGTATAGTATTGAGTAGGACAAAGCATGATTCTTGTGTAGTGTCAAGCATGACATGGTTGACCCATATAGTGCAGGTTATGTAGGGCTTGGAGCAGGTTGTGCTAGTTAGAGGTGTCAATCGGGCTGGGCCGACCCGATTCGACATGATGCACGGCATGATTCGGCCGTGACTGGGCTAGCCCGACACAGGAATTTTTCTTGCCCGGGCTCGTGTCGTGCCGAGCTCAATCGGGCTATTGTCGTATGTGGCTTGGCACGGTATCTCGGCACGAGCTGTGAAATTGAATTTTTTTTAAATTAGGGGTTTGGCGCGACGATGTACAGCCGAATCCCTAATTTTATTTATATTAGGGATTTGGCGAGATAGGGCCGAACTCAGTGGATTTGTGCCGCGGGCTCGTGCTGGACTGACCTCCACAGAACAGTGTCGGGCCAGACATGACACGGTACAATAATCATGTCGTGCCTTGCCCGACACGAAAGCACGGTCGGGCTGGCCCGGCACGTCCCATTTGACACATTCAGTGCTAGTGTAGGCTAGTTTGGGCCAGCATGAATTGACATTTTTTTGGTATATATAGTATTCATTTACAATAATACTTTTGACTATTATGAGACATGGGGCTTGGATTGTTATTTTTATTTTTAAGTTTTGAATTTTAATATAAATTTAAATTCTAAATCGTGATGACCATGATGTGATCATGATATTGGAATTCAAATTATGTTTTGGTATTTTGTTTGATTAAGCTTAAATATATATTTTTAATTTCAATAAATTATTAATGGAATAAATATATAATATAAATAAATAATGTGTAAATCAAATTGAGAATACAAGTATCAAAATTTAAATTGATTAAAATTATAAAGTGTAATTTATTATTCAATACATCAATAAACAATAGTGCATGGATCAAAATAAAAAAAATGATAAAAAATATGAATTAACGTTGTAGCACAATACCATTATCACCTGAATCAAGAATTATTGATGATTAATTGGTATTTGTGGTATGATAATTCAAATGAAGATATAAATTATCTTTGTCATTAATGTTTTAGAAGATGTTAGCTTCTTTAATACTTTGTATCTATATGTTTTATGAATCATCCTTTGCTATTGTTTTTTATGTTTTATCTTGAATATCAAAATTTGAATCTTTCTAATTATATATATATATATATATATATATATATATATATAAGTTTTTATATGATATTTAGTCATAATCTTAATCTCTAATTTAAAATAATATTTATTATCACAGAAAAAATAAATATTGATATTACACTAGATACTATAGTATATGTGTCAAATAGGTTGTGACATGTTGGTGAAATCGGTTTGAGTGTGGCATGATTGTGCCATTGTGCTAGGCATGACCGTGCTAACTTTGTAGGCATGGCTATGCTATTGTGTTAGGTATGACATGAGAAATAGTTAAAGGTATCAAGTGGGTTGGGTAGCTCTTGCATGGCTTGAAGCATGACATGGTCTAGTTGTGCTTGATTCAACATGACATGATTTGGAATTATATGTGGTATTGGTCTGTGTCATGCTGGGTTAGCATGAGCTGTGCCTCATGGTGTCTAGACATGACTTGCATGCCTGGCTTGGTGGCATGGTTTACCGGCCTGATGACCAAGGATT
The DNA here is from genome assembly GCA_029783825.1 of Sapria himalayana. Lineage (NCBI taxonomy): Eukaryota > Viridiplantae > Streptophyta > Magnoliopsida > Malpighiales > Rafflesiaceae > Sapria > Sapria himalayana. The sequence goes on from JAREIK010003173.1 coordinate 2,932,713, forward strand.
GTCTATAGTTGGGTCATGGGTCATGGGTAATGGGTCAAGTCTCATCGAGTGATTGATAGGTTAGTTTTTTTTAATATTTGGCCACGTAAGCAATATTTTGCTTATGTGGCCAATTTTAATTTGCCGGCCATGCAAGATGGTCACTTGTTGTGTTATCATGCAATAGGTTTTTGATAGGGACACTGATAGGCTATACCATCTAAGGCTAGGGATAGCTCAATCGTGTCATGTCGTGTGTTGTGCTTGGGACTTCTGACCTGGTTGATACCTCTAGGTACTTGTAGAGATTTATTTTATTTGATTCACTCAAATATTTAAGGATCTTCCTAATAGTATTATCAATTGTATCACCGTTAGTCACTCTTATACTCAAAAAATGATATCAATGTTGGTATCAGAGGCCATGAAGATAATTATGAGTGATGATGTAATGTTCGTTGAGAATAAGTTTTTTTTTTTGAGGGTTGAATCCAATAGAATGTACCTTCTTGGCTTTGTAGAGGTAGGGTACCTTTTGGTTGTTATCAAGAAAAACTATTACAATAGTTTGCCTAGTATTATTAGTTATAAGTACTCTATTATTCTTGATTTAATATTATATATTTTAGTTTTTTTATTTTTTTTTTGATATTTGTAAGATTATTGATATCTTTTTTGATACAGTCATCTAGGATGATGATAGTTGTCATGTTATATTGTATAAACTAAGCACACCCATATCAAATTATACTTGAGATTAGAGTTGGCAAACAAGTCGGATAGCTTGGGCATTACCCATAACACAACATTTGGAAATTGACCCATGCACGACATGACATTGACGGTGCTATGTTTGGAATTAGAACAAGCGTAACCTAGCCCACGACAGAATGATCTGACCTAGGCTAGCCTGAATCGAACTCATGCTAGGTCAGGCATGACTAGGCTCAGACATGTTGGGTTGGCATGTCCTGGGAAACATGTCGGCCAATGAGTATTCTCACCTCAATCAGTTTCCTTTGGCTACCTTTTTTTAGAAGCATCATGCATGGCTTGGTTTCAAAATTGGGTCTGCACATCCTAACATGATGGCTCGTGTGGGATGCCAAAAAAGTGCCTTAATCATGATGTTTGAAATTTCTACTTGGGATCTTGTTCTAAAATTTTTAGGTAAATTAGCAGTAAGATGCAAATCAGGGTAAATTATGAAGATTGAATTTAAAGAAAATATTGATCAATTCAAGGTTAGATGCATTGTCAAGAGATTTATACAAATTCATGGTAATATGTATTGCCATACTTTCTTTTTGTCAATCGGATAAAGATGTCAAATGGGTGGTGCTGTGTAGGCATGACTCCTTTCAACGTCGCCCAGTTGTGCCATCGTGTCATGCCATGCAAGGCACGAGAAGGTGTACACATGGTCCAACATCACCTGTTTAGCCTACAAAATGATGGGTTGTGCTAGGCCGTGTTTGTGCTAGTTCATGTTTGCATGAATTGGATCTTATTGTTTTGGCCTTTTGGTTTCAAATGTTAAATTCAAATAAAATATTTTTATTTTTAAATTTTAATTTGTTATTAGATTATTTTTTAAATAAATTAATACAAAAAAAAATTAAAAAGAAATAAAAAAAAATTAAATATTCCACATTAGCTTCTCTTGATTGTGTTTAATTCAAATAAAATAAAAAAATATTTTATAAACAAAAATAGAATATGGTACATACAACAAAAGTGCATACATCATAATAATTTAACAAACAGCATAAATAAATGATAGTTCATAAATTAGTACAACATATTTGTATAAAAAATATCAAAAACCATATGAATTATTGATTGATATCTGTGGTGTGGTAATATAGGTGTAGGGTAGATCATTATCATCATGTATATGTCTTAAGATATTGCTTGTGGCAGTCTTAATATTTTTAGATATTTATGTCTCATGAATTATCATCTATTATTATATCTTGTGTTTTATTATGAATATTCAATTTTGAATCTTCTTAGTTCTTAATGTATGCAACTACTTACATGTTATTTGATTGCAATTTTGATTTTTTATCTGAAATAATATTGATTATCACAAAAAAAGTAGATTTCAATTTTATGCTAGATGCTGGAGATTTTAGTAGATCATGTGTCCTCATGTCTAGGTATTTAACTTGTAAGTACTGAGACAGCTTGTTTTTATTTGATGGACCACCTCATCGTATCTTATTAGCTAACAGAATACAAAAGTCATCATCTTAATATGGTGTCTATGTCTGTACTTATATCCTAGTTTTTTTTTTTTGTTTTTTTTTTTGTTTTTTTTTTTTTTATTTTTTTTATTTTTTTATTTTTTTTATTTTTTTTTTAATTTTTTTAATTTTTTTAATTTTTTTAATTTTTTTAATTTTTTAATTTTTTTATTTTTTTATTTTTTTTTGTTTGTCTTAGAGCCTAGGTATAACTATCATATATAGTATCATAATGTATAAATAAGGGGACAACTTGCTTTTATTTGATGGACCATTTCATCATATCTTATTAGCCAAATGAATACAAAAGTCATCATCTTAATATGGTGTCTATGTCTGTACTTAGAGTCTAGTTTTTTTTTGTTTATTTTATTTTATTTATTTTTTATTTATTTTTTTTTGTCTGTACTTATAGCCTAGTTATAACTATCATACATAGTATCGTAATGTATAAATAAGTTAGTTAATTTTTCGTAAATGAAATATATAAGTTAGTTTTTTTTGATTCTTGCACATGAATATGAGTATTAAAATATTTTTTGTCTATTCTATTTTACTTTTAGGATTTATATATGTAGTCAAGTAATAAAGAGTTGGATTTTGGAATGGAAGACTATTCTTTTAAATATTTGGTTTTCACCTCAACAGCTATGACAGTAAATGCAAGATGATATTTATTCCTTTTAAACATGCTACTAATATTATATATGCATCTTTAGTGCAATGCAAGTGGTGAGAGTCTACACAGACTAATACATCTTCTTTGTATCAATAAAACTTTTTTAAGAATTTCATTTAAAAAATTTTATATTTCATAGTCGAAATCGTTAATAATAAGTTCATTATTCTTATTATTGACGTAATTTGATATTGCGTATTGGTAACTGACACATGACTTCAACATAAAATAGATATAATTATAACGGTGTCTCACATTAGTTTAGAATTTTTTCTTTTTTTTTTAGGCCCATAGATAAATACGGACTACTAAATTTCTGATGGATGCTAGGCATCATAAGGTATTTTAGTGATTTTTTAAATGTAAGAGAAATAATTTTTATTCTTGCTTATACTATCATCTTATTTACGCGATATAAATATCTAATGTGAAAAATTTTACTTAATAGTCATCTTTTTAATAATTTAATTAATATACTAATAGTTATTTTTTTATTAGAAGTTGTATCGAAAGTAATGCTAAATATTTTATTTTGATTATCATATTTCCTAAACCTTCACATTATATGGCAGGGTCATTAAATTTTAAAAATATTTTATTCAAATTTGATTTTGAATCTAGATAATTTGCGGTGAGGCTTGTAAATAATGTATCATCGTGACTAATTTAATTATCGGACATGAAGAATTATTTTATTATATTTTTAAAATATGTTAATTATTAATTATTTTTTTAATTTATAATATTTATTATGTCATTCTTACTTGTTAATCTAAGAATTTTATGATAAACAAATTAAAAGTAGGTAGCATGACTATCTTAGAATATGTGAAAATCTAATCAAAAGTTTCATAATCATAATTAATTTGGTCATAAATTTTATTTTAAAATTATTGTGGTTTTTGAAGTAGATCAACATGTAATTTAATATATTGATCAACATGTCTCTAAAGGTGATTTATGTTACATATATTTTGATAATATACATAATATATTAATTATTTGTTATATTTTTAGGATTTTTTTTTTATTTTTAAAAAATAATCATACTATTGAAATTCATCTAGATTTTTAATTTTTTTAGTGATAAATGAGTTTGGGTTGAGATTATCGGAGAAAATCTTGTTTTGGTCTCGGGATTTTCATCAGGGTTATTATTATTGTTTATATTTACGTCAATTTTAAAATTATTAATTATATATTTACTATTTGTATTTTTTTTAAATATTTTTATTTATCAAAAAATATAAAATTAATTTAAAATATAAACTCAAAATAAAAAATATTTACTATTTGTATTCTGTATGCAAAACGAAAGCAGTAAACTAAATATAAAAATAATAAAAAATAAATTGCAAAAATAACAAATCAAAATTTGAAGAATTCAACTATTAATTTAGAATTCTAAATTTATTAATCTATATTTATAGATATTTGAAAATAATAAATAAATAAATAAATAAATAAATAAATATATAGCTATGCCAGAAATCTGACATCCGTCTGATTTATGGCATCTAACCGTTTGAAATAGTTCGACGGCTATAGATATTTTTTTTAATTGTTTTTTGGAAGCCATTTACAATGGTAGGTCTCGTCTGTCGCTGTTGGCTCCCGTTTCATCCAATTGGCTTCGTTGGGTAGCCGCTTGCCACTGGCTGGTGGCCACGTAAGTTGAACCTGACTTGGTCAGTTTTTTTTTTTTTTGTTTTTGAAAATCCATTGGGCGGTTGTGCCCGTGCCCGGTACGGCTTGAGGCTGGTGGCCTTTGACGATGGTAGCTCCCGTGCCCGGTCATGGGTCACATGGCAGGCATGCGGGTTGTGCCTGGTATGGCTCGAGGCTTGGCTGGCTCCAGCCCAGCATACATAATTTTTAATATGGTTTCGGTGATTGTTTGTGAACTTAATACTCCAACAAGCTGAATGCCACATCTGTTTCATTGTTTTATCCAATAATTGTTTTTGATTATTTGCAAATCTTGATAGGAAAACTGTGCAGTAATGGAGTCGGAGGAGACCGAGAGCGAGCTAGAGGAGCACGTGCTGCCCAAACCAGAAGCCATTTTCAATGCCGACGGAATGAAAGATAAACTGGAGGACATTGGGTGGCCTAATGACACTGCTGCGTGGGTTCATTCGCTGTCGATTGACGTTGATCAAGAACAACAAGTGGACGTGAATGACGACCTGAACCGCGAGCTCGCATTCTACATGCAGGCATTAGAAGGAACAAGAAGGGCATTTGAAAAGCTGGAGCCGATGGGGGTCCCGTTCCTCAGACCGCCAGATTATTATGCGGAAATGGTCAAGTCGGATCAGCACATGGAGAAGGTGAAGTCGAGGCTGCTGACGCAGAAGAGGAAGACGGAGGAGACGGAGGAGAGAAAGAAGGCTCGAGAATCCAAGAGGGCTGCGAGAGAAACCCAAGCCGTAAGGCTCAAGGAGAGAGCTCTGCAGAAGAAGGTGGAGATGGAGACGATTAAAAAGTGGAGGAAGGAAAGGAAACAGCAGAGTGGGCTTGACTTCGACTTTGACGGCCCGAGAGAAAAGTCTGGAAGTGGAAGCCAACTTCCGAGAAATAAGTCAGGCGTTCATCCGGCTGATCGATCGGGTGGGATGAAGAAGCGAATCGGAAAGATCAACCGGAAAAGGGAAGTAAGGAATTCCAAGTTTGGCTATGGAGGCAGGAGGGGGCTGGATAAGCAGAACACAGAGGATTCGTTGAATCGGATCCGCGATTCCCGTTCAATTCATCCCCCTCGAAATCAACGTAGGGGAAGGAGATAACTCAACTCTCTCTATCAAACTCTCTCTCTCTAACTCTCTTTAACTCATTCTCTCTCTCTCTCTCTCTCTCCAACTCTCTCTCTCGCTAACTCTCTCTAACTCATTCTCTCTCTCTCTCTCTAACTATATATATATATATATCTCTCCTCTCTCTCTCTCTCTAACTATATATATATATATATCTCTCTCTCTCCTCTCTCTCTCTCTAAATCTCTCTCTCTCTCTCTCTAAATCTCTCTCTCTCTCTCTAAATCTCTCTCTCTCCCTCCCTTCCTCTCTCTCTTTCTAACACACAAAAATACACACACACGCACACACACACACACTCCTCTCTCTCTTTCTAACTCTCTCTCTCTAACATACACTCTCTCTAATTTTCTCTCTCTCTCTCTCTCTATTTATCTATTTCTCTCTTGTAAGAATGGTTTTCGTTTTCTTCTGAGTTATTTATGTTGAAAATTATTGTCCATCAGACTTTTTGTTTCTTATTTAATTTTATGCAAAAAAGCCCAATGTTTTCAAATGAAATGGTCAAGACCCATAAACGTAATTATTTTTTAAATGATTAACTTAACTTTTGAGCCTAAACTATATCATCTCATTATCAAGTTAATGTTGATCCTAAATGTTTCAAATAACTTAGCTTTTGGGCCTAAACTAGATTTCTAGTGCACACAACCCATTTGTAATTTTTACAATTACATATAAGAAATAGGGGCCCACAAACATGAATGTTGATTTGTTTGATGGGTTGGTGGTATAAGCATGTTGACTAATTCATGTATTGTATTTTGCAAAATTTTATCAAAATTACATGCTCCTCACTAGGTATTCTAATGGCGAGATACATATTTCTCAAACATTGCATTGGGTTTTATTATCCTTGAACTAATACTAGATGATGCATCCTTGTTTGATTAATTTGTAATTTGTAAAAGTTCTAGTGCGATAAAAATATGTTTCATATTTTATTGTCCTGATCATTTCTTACCTGGTGAGAGTAACTTCTTTTTGATAATCTAATGCTAGCTAACATTTTCACTTATCTTCTTATGGAGGTGATAGCTGTAGCTTTTGTACAAGGCTTCTATCATAATATGATATTTGAGAGACTTTAATATCTCAATAGTCTTATCTTTAGAAAAACAAAGAGGTTATATCTGATAATTCTTGAAGCTATTAGTTATCATGCTTGAACGAAGATATTTATCATTAGACCAAAGTATGATTTCTAATATATGTTTGTAATACAAGGACTTCACAAGTGATCAATCATTCCAATAAATAGGATGTACTTCTTCAATTAACTATTTTTTTACTCTTTCAATTAGGTTAGTTATTTTTAAAACATATGTTAAGTGAACATATGTGATTGGACATGAAAATATATGTTGAAGAATGTTTTCTAGTTTCATTTTCTTTTGCTCAATTCTCAAGCCATGTATTATCTCTGCAAAAGACATGCCATACATTGCTTGAAGATAGATATTGATCTTTGAATTTTGTTTATTCTTAAATGTGCCATGATTTTAATCTCATCAAGTCAACATTAGATAGCACATATTCACATGTACAAGCACATATCATAGATCACAAGCTTTTGTACCATGAATATGGACCTAAGCTAATAAAATTCCTTCCTCAATTACATAAGTTAGCTGACTCTTGTCTCTCATAAGATTTAAACCCACAAGATCTCATACAAAAGCTTAGGAAGAGAGAAACACTTAGAAAGAGAAAATAAATTACAATTGAAACTTGAATGAATACAACAATGGGAGCGCTCATTTATGCATGATGATATTTATTACCACGACTTTATGTTTCAGAGAGCATTTATCCTAGTCATGATATTTTTAACACTGTAACTTTGGTCTCGAAAAAAGAGCAACCAAAGTCATGATCATTTCTAGTGTCATGATTTTGCATTCCAAAGAGCCAATGCACAAGCCATGACTATTCTTGATATCAAGACTTTGTATTTCAAAGAGCTAATGCATAAGTCAAGATTATTCCATTGTTGCAACTTCGTGTTCTAGAGAAGTATTCTCTTAGCCATTGTATTTTTGACAATGTAACTTTGTGCTCAAGAGAAAAGTTACTTAACCTATGACATTCCTAGCTACCATGTCTTTTGTACTCTAGAGAATATTCAAGGAGACAAAAAAGGTATAATTTTAAGCTAGTGTTGCAACTTACAGCTTAAAAAATCACATGGAATCTTGAAGTATAAAAGCAATACTTAGAAAAAAAAGATAAAAAAGAAGAGATGGGAATTTAGAATATGAGCCAAGAGCATGTAAAAATCTTTGGAGGTGAAATTTCCAACCCTCAATTTGGAGCAAATCCAAACTAAATGCCAATAAGAATTATTATAATTAGGTTTTGAGATTTATATCCTTATTAGAGTTAGCAGTGGAAACTTCCAATTCAACAAGATGTCAATCAAGACATTTTCTATTAATTCTTTCTTAATGTCAAACTAAATTAGGATCTATGATTGATTTGATATACTTGTGTTGTGATGACATGATGTTATAATATTTATATTATGTGATAATAATTTAGTTTGAATGTTAATGAATGTAGATGTTAATTGACCTAAAATTTAGGATTTTTATTATATCATTTATTTATGCATGTTAGCCATGACATGTGATATCAGTTAAGTCATAAGTCACAGTCATTGGATATGATAAGAAGAAAGTGATGACTATTGAGATAAAAATAATTATTTTAAGGATAATATTTACGAAACTAAAAATATAAATAAATTTATGAAAATCTATTATGTATATTATAGAAGAACTGACCTTCAAATAAAATATAACCATTGCATATAATGTATAACCTAAGGGATTCAACATAGTATGATAATATATGTGCTAATTATCGTGAGTATGATGCTTTCAAAATCAAAAGCACAAATACTATTACTACTATATTATTTTGCATATATGTAATATTAGAGGACAAAGAATAGAAATGCATACTTGAAGTAATTATCAAAAATTATTTAAACATGCCTACAAAGAGTAGATATGAAAATAACATATGAATGAAACAATATGTGATTTTGGTAGTAAAATACTAAAGGTATAATTATAAGAGAATCATCTTGGTTAGTGACAGTCCAAGGATGACAATCACCTTATATGCCAAAAGTGGATTAGAATATTTAATACTAATCTATCATTCATCCTACATTTGAATATCATATTGCTCAAATACTAAATAAATATCATCACATACAAGGATATGAGTTAATCCTAGAGTTTAAATGTCTTGTCAATAACTCATGTCTATCTACTTGACTTGAGCATCAATTATTTCACTATTAGTTGGTCGAAATGTTGATATAATTCCTATGAAACAATAACTTCTGGTATCATTGCCAAGATTGTTTAGTTTAATTAGTTGTTCGGTATTTAATTTACAAAATAATCTTGTGTATTTTGTTGTTAATAATGATGTATAGACATATAAAGTAGGTGAACAGTGTTTTAAAAAACTTTGATTATAGAGTTTATAGAGTTTAATTAGTTTATAGAGTTACAATCTCAAGCTAAAAAGATGAAGACCGAAGTTATGACTTTCTTCTTAAGGTTGTGATTTCTAACTTAGAGTAATACAAAAATGCTCAAGTATAAATATGAAGTTAAAGAATTTTTGAGGATCTCTCCATTGCTTATCTTGCTCCCTCATGCATAAAATAAAACCAAGGAAACTACAAATCTTAGGAGCAAATTTCAAACTCTCTAGGAGTTTCAAAAGTAAACAAGGGATGCATGACATGCAAATCCCTAAATTTGGGTGGCACGACTCTTAAATTACTCTTTTCTAATGATAGATTCATGAATTTATATGAAATTAGTATGATATAGGGTTTGTTTGATTTAAATTATATGATATAATTTGTTTGGATTACTGATGCAATATGGTTTGATTTAGTTTATGTTATGGATATTGATGAATGATGACTAAATAAAACATGAATTAGGTTTTTGATTAATGGTAGGTTTATGCAATATTGTCATGGTAGATGATGATAGGTAAACCATGATACTTACACATGCATATAAGAAGAAGGTGGTGTTAACTCTTCCAATTATGATAAATGAGAAAATCTTATTCATCGAACCCCAAAATTTAGGTATGTTAATCATCACAAGTAAGATACTTATGAAACCAAATGTATGAATATTTTTGTACACTGATCTATTAAATATATCTTAGATGGACTAGTTCTCAATTGAGATGAATATCATATGTAACATTCTCATATAGGGGTTCTCCTTTATTGTGAGACACACATCATTACCAATAAGGATGATAGGTAATTCTAGAGATATGTGTGAGTATGTGGTAACTCACAAGGTGGTGACAATCATTGTAGATTTTTTTATTCATTTTATTTCTATTAGTGAAACTAGAAGAAAATAAATATTAATTGTATGAATATGATACTTATGAAGCCAAAAGTATAAATATTCGTCTTTATGGCCATAGAGATCGATGAATAAAAGTATGTATATGAAGTAATCATCAGGAGATGTTAATGAAGTTACTTAAAAAGTATGAGATTATGACTAATCCTCAAGTGAGGATGAGTTATTATCTTGGTAGTGATGTACCAATGAGATAGTTATGAGAGGACCACCATTGGGAAAGAGCCTAATACCACCTTGTATGCCATTAGGGCAAGGGGTCATTCAACAACACCCTAACCTTTATTATGTGACCAATATAATATTTATTGAATGACTTGCATGGATCACATAAATTAAATAAATGAATCTTAGACCTAAGATAATTGAACATAATGAGTCTCTATTATAATGAAAATAGATTTTCTCTTGTTTAAAAGCTAAACCATAGATACAATCCTTATGAAATTAATATCTGAAGAAAAGTCTATTATACTACTTGTATGATCTCATGCATTTTCGAATCTTAATTGATGAGATACTCTTATTAATTAGCTTTTGGGATGTCACATATGCAATTAAATTAGGTGGAGCAATAAAAATCACAATACATTTTAGGTACCGTTGATAGGGAATATATAGTTTGACTAATTAACTTGAGTTATCATAATTATTCTTGTAAAAGAATATTTTTTTTCGTAATTTATATCGTATTATATTTAATAAATATTTTAAAATCTAAAGGCTAAGTCATAATGTCATATTACCTTGTTTGAATGTGGATAGTTACTTTTTGTATTTGCTTGCATATCTTTTATTTTTTTTTTCTTTTATCTCTTTCCAAGCACTCATATATCAAATCAAAATGTATAATCTTTCTTACCAAGACTTCCATGTAAGTTATATCAAATCAAAATGTATAATCTTTCTTACCAAGACTTCATGTAAGTATATGAAAGGTATTTTGGAAAAATTACATCAATGAACTTGAAAGTATTAAACCATAATTATAATGAGACTTTATTATACTAAAGGAAGTGACTTCTATTTTGAATCTTATGACATCTAGTATCAACTCTATCATTAGTACGAAGATAATTATGAAAATTGGGGATATTGATGATATGAGGAGAGATGATAAATTATGAGTCTCAATCATTTTTAGCATCTAATTGGATGACTAAACCTAAACTTGAGAAATTGCTGGGTGACTTGAGACAAGTTCTTCATTGGTATTCCATATAATGAAGGAGAATAAAGTTATGGTTGAAACTTTTGAAGAGGAAATGAATTACATAATCTCAATTATCTAAGGTGAAGATGAAATGAATGATACAATCTCTATAGCTAATATATAAAAATAGTGATAAAAAATCTTGATGAGGAACTCAAAGTTACAACATTAATTATTCAATAGGAAGAAGTAAAGATAGATTATAAAACAATGATAGCTGAATTGAAAAAAGTTGATGAGTTGTGTGCACATATAATTGAAAAATTCAAGATTTTTTTAATTCCAAGGCTAAGATAAAAATACTAATTGCTTGAGAGGTAAACCAAATTCTTTTTCTATTATCGTGTGATGAATTGTGATGTGAGAATACAAATTATATGTACATAATTACACTTATACTTCATCTCACATACAAAAGAGTAGTAGATTCAAATTAACTACTATTCAGATTTTTTTCTCAAAGTCATGATAGTTTTTTAAAGTCGTGACTTTGGTATTACCAAATAACAAATATCATTAGGAAATTAAATGACAAAGCCGTGATAGTTTTTTAGAGCTACAAATTTGATTTTACAGAAAGAAAAAGCATCAACTGAGAAAAATGTTAAGGCAATGACAAAAGTTTAGAGCCTCAACTTTTGTGCTATCGAATAAAAAGTATTATAGAAGCTATATGAGAAAGTTGTGACTTTGATGCAATGACACAACTTTGAAGAAAAACAAACCCTTCTACTTGCCCTAAATTTGTAATTTTTCATTTATAGAAGAAAAATAAACCAGGAAAGTCACGGCTTTCAAATATCAGATCGAGACTATAAAAACTTAAGCTTCAAATCTCCTCCACATTAAAACCATAATCTTTCACTGACACTGTGATTAACTAATCAAAATCCTTATTTCTTCTTGATTAGATGATGAAATAAAAAAGTTCATCAAAGAAAAATATCATGGTGATGATCCATAAAGAGAAAGGGAAGTGATAGGGACTAGCACCATAGAGATGCCACTCGGAGTCGTGATGCTTAGGGAAACTTTTATTACATAAATTGGGCATAAATAGATGAATTTCGTGCTTTGAAAAAAAATGAGATTTATTGGAGAGGAGGGATTCAACGAGTTCATTTTTTTTTTGGCGATGTTATTAAGAAGCAGAATTGAATGATGTTTTATATACATAAAGAATAGAAAAATACCTCAATTATAAAAGATTTTTATGCAAATTTGGAGGATATATATGGAAAGACATGCTATGTGAGATGAATTTGAATTTGATATGATATAGAAATCATTAATGATTCTTGGATTCATAGAGACAAAAGATAATGTAAATTTCAAATCTATCTACAAGGATATGCTATGCTTTTTTTGCTATTGCTTAGCTATTGATGGGTGGTAAATGCAATAAAGAGTGATGTCAAAGAGTATATGTGAATATTTGATGAGTAAAGAGCTCACAGAGTTAAGTAAAGTATAGTTGTATTTCATATGTTCATTTTTGTTATCCACTCTCCATGATTCTACTAGTATTCTAGAGATAACGATATTAGTATATGTCATTCTCATTGGGTATTAAATTAATGTAGGAATGATTTTGGAGAAATTAATTCTCGGATTCCTCGAGAATGAATTTTTTGGCTAACTAATTCACTATTTGCTTTGTTGTACTTTGCCAAGGGAGTTCATATGATTGAACACATTGATGCAATATATCTCCTAATATTCCCTCCATGATTATTGGGCATGAAGTAAGAAATTGAAGGAGATAAAAAAGGAAATAAGCCGATGCTTGAGGGGGAAGTATCAGAGGAAATTTAGGAAGAAGGCCCATTATTCATTATGGGTGACACACAAGAGATAGAAAGAAGGAAAAAAAAAATAAGAAGATGAGCTAAATAGCATTGTGCATTCCTTAGCTTTACATGATGGTATGCTTATAGATATCTTGAATAATTTTGAAAATATGTAGTGGAATGTAGAACAAACAAGGAAGAACTAAAAAAGTAGATTCATTCCCTATGCACATGAGTAGCAAAAGAGGACATATTTGAAGACCAAATCTACAAACTCTTAGAGGAAAGAATATAATGCATGGAAATTAGTTTGATGGGAAGTATATAGAATCATTTGGAATTCTGTATAAAATAGCTATGAAAGATTTAAAAATAATAATGAAGAAACAATAAATCATTAATGAGAAGGAAATGATATTTAGGAAGTGTTTATAGATAATTGAAATAAAAAAATCAATGCAAACCAAAAATTTTTTTATTAAGCTATGGGAAACTTTGACGTTATACTAAATTCAATGTGACAAAGATAAGAAATTCTATATAACCTATTGGTGAAGATATTGTATGAGTTATCTACATAGAAGGAAGATTCAAAATGGTCATCCATTCTTCTACCACCCTTTTAGCATGCATCGATGGACTTCCTTTTTCATAATATGATTCTAAAGAGAATTCATATCTGTCATCTCCAACACTACCATAAATTGTACTATTATTATTTATTCTTATATTATGATAATGTACCCATTATTATTAAATGAATTGAAATATTAGATATTGTGTTTCTTTTTCTTTTTTTGGAGGGAAGTTATTACTTGGGGATGAGCAATTATTTTAGTATAAAAATTTTTTGGTGTTTAATTTATTGAACAATCTTGTATATTTTGGTGGTTGATATTGATGTGTACAATTGGAAATGGGGTGAATATGTATTGATTTCATGTTATTTAGTATTTTTGATAACTTTGATAAATAATTGTGAAATCAATGAGTTCTTTGAGGTATTTAGTAGATGAGATAGATCTAAAGTCTCTAGTAGATTTGGCATTTATTTTTAGTCGAAACTCTACTTATATGGTCAGTGGAGATTCTTGTATGCTACAACCTCACCCTTTTGTTAGCACAATATTTTTATTATACGACATATTATTAATGACTATGATATTATCATGAAGTTACAACTATACTTAGCTCAGAAAATATTAGTGGTCATAACATATTTTTTTTCTTCATAGTAACCAACTACCACACTAGTGCTCAAGATCACGCCCAATTTCATTGAGTTATGAATTTATCTTTATATAACTCAGTAGTTCAAGCTAGAGATATGTCAATTTTACAAAGTTTTGATTTTTTGGTTATAATAACTATGAATCCATTACTTTTGAGATACTTGATATTATAAAGGATATTACTTGAGTATGACCATTTTCAAGGCCGCAACTCTTTTCCTCAACAGAAGGCATAACCATGAATTTTACACGCAAGTCAAGTTTAAATGCCACATAATCTTAATAGTATTGAAACCCTTTATGAACTAAAAATGGATGAAGATATGAAGCCTCAACCATTTTATAGTACCATGAGTTTGTGTTACAGAGAGATTAAGTCCAAGTCATGATCATTGACATAACCATGACTTTGTGTTAAAGAAAGATCAATATGTTGAAAAAATTCACATCTATTTTCTAGAGTCCATGACCTCAAGCTAAAGAGATGAAGTATAAAATTGGGAATTTCTTCTGAAAGTCATGACTTCCTACTTATAATAAAGAAAATTTTCTTGAGTATAAAAGTGGAAGTTAAAGTTTTTTGTGTATCTTTCCATATCTTCTTCTTATTTCTCACACAAAAAGCAAAACTATGATAGCTAAAAACCCTAGGTGTAAATTTTGCACTTCCTAGGGGTTGCACAAGAAAACAAGGAATGTATGACTTATACAAATCTTTATTGTTAGGGTCATAGCTCTCAAACCCCACTCTTCTTGGGATAGAATCAAGAGTTTGTATGAAATTAATATAGTTTAAGATTTATATGATTTAGATTATATGATATAATTGACTTGAAATATTGATGCAATATGATTTAATTTATTTTATATTATGGATATTAATGGATAGTAATTAAATAGAACTTGAATTATTATTTTGATTAATGGTTGGTTTTTATGAAGTTATCTTGGTAGATGGTGATAAATAAACCATGTGATTCACTCCTATATATGATAGAAAGATAGTGATGACCCTTACAATTATGATGCATAAGATAAATGTGTATATCAAATCCAAAAATTTAGGTATGTTAAATCATTATGAGTATAATACTTATGTAGCCAATAATACAAATATTTTTACATGTCAATCCATTATATATATTTTAAAGGGCCTGGTTCTTGATTAAGATAACTATTATATAAAATGTTTCTCTAGAATTTCATTTTTAGTATGCGAGTCATAATTTCATATCATTACCAAAGATGATGGTGATAGGTAATACTCAGGACATGCATGAGTGTGTGGTGACTCATAGGATAGTAATAGTCTTTGTGAGTTATTTGTACTCATATGATTCCCACTTGTGAAACTTGAAGAAAGTATATATTAATTATATGAGTATGACACTTAAGAAATCAAAGTATAAATACTTACAAACCATGATAATAGAAATAGAGGCAAGTAAATAAGCGTGTTCATACAAAACAACCATTAAGAGTAGTTAATGAAGTTTTCTAAAAAGTATGAGATTATATCTGACCCTCATGCATGAATGAATTATTTTCTTGGTGGTCACATATTGAGGGGACAACTATGAGATGACCACCATTAGGAAGAGCTCAATGGTAATAACTATCTTGTATACTCTTAGGGAAAGAGATCATTGGAAAATACTCAAACATTCATTCTATATCTAATATAATATATGTTGATGAATTATTGATATTACATAAATTAAATAAACATACCTTGGATCTATAATTTTTTAACAATTTGAGTATTCATAATTTTGAAAATTGATTATCTTTTGTTGAATAGCTAAACTACTAATACAATACTTATATGATCAATATTTGAACAAAAATATGTTATACTACTCATGCAAATTATGTACTTGCATATCTTAATTGACAAAATACTCTTGTTAATGAGCTTTTAGGATGTCACTTATTAGATTAAATTAGAAAGAGTAGCAAAGTCAAAACATTAATTAACTTGAGGTGATAGAGTTATAATAATAATAATTATGTTTCTATTTGTTTGGATAATAATTACTTAGTGTTTGTTTTGTAATTGTATTTTTGTTTTGTAGCTACTATATAGTACATGAGCTAGAATTCTATGATTGGGTTAATATCTATTGACTTATAAATTGAGAGAATAAGGCAAACTATATTAAGATAGAGAGCTGAGAGAGAAAGAATATGGAAGGAAATAAAAACAATGAAAATTACCAAGGTGATTATGAGTGAGTAATCCAATATGCTAATCTTCATCATTTCTTGGGAGACTATTGTCAGCCAACTAAGATAGGTAGTTACTCTGAGATTTGGATATAACCAATACAAGCAAATTATTTTAAGTCAAAGTTTAGTTTAATAGTCATGGTGTAATGACATTAGAATGGTGAATAATTTTTAGAAGATCTAAATAGTCATATCACAACTTTCTTTGAGTTGTGTGACATGATGAAGATAAATAAAGTTAGGTGCTATTTGATAACGCGCTTAAAAAATTTAGTTCACTTAAAATTAAAATTTTCAATGGTTTAAAATTTTAAGTGCGTTTGATAAAAAAATGTTTGGAGTTGATTGATTAAAATTTTAAGGAAAAATTTGTTGAAAATTTTAAGTAGGTCGAGACCTACTTATCGTGGAATGCTAAAAATGCAAAACATTAGAGATTAAATAAAATTACCATTTTGCCCTTAAAAATATGTCTGCGCATATTTGTTTTCCTTCGTCGATATCGTTAACGTTTAAAATTCTTTCTCCTCACGCAAGGTTTCTTGTTTCTTTCGAGAATGTATTCGGCATGGTTTTTCGGTGAGCAAAATTGATATTAATGATGTTAATTTTTGGGATTTCTTTTGTACCTGGGGTATTTGATGTTGATGTTGTTAATCGGTTTGTTTTCATTTTGTTCTCTAGATGAAATCCAATTTCTGAAATCAATGTTCTTCACGAAAACCCTTCTTATTACGTTTTAATTATAAAATACGAAAACAAAATCTTGTTTATTGCAATACTTCGATTTCTAGATTGCTTAAGCGTTAGAATCCCAAATGCTTTTTCTTGGGTGAAAAATTTGATTCCTGAATTATTTTGAATTTCTACTGGTTTGAATTTTTGTTCTATGTTTTTTATTTTCATCTAGAATGTTAGTTTTGTGGTTATGTCATGTATTTTTGCATTTTGTGGTTTTATGTATTTCATCCCTACTTCTCTAAGTAAATATTTTCTTTTTCATGAAATGTATTTCATCACATTTTGTGGTTTTGTGTATGTTGGTTATGCATGTAAATGAGTTGTATATTATATTTTATACATTAATGTGAGTTTTGTTGTTGTATTGTTTGTTTATGCATGTAAATTTGTATCTATTGTCTATTATTTAAATTGATGAAAGATTATATTTAAAATAACTTTTAGTTACTTATTTTATGTAGGAATAACTTCTTTTGATTCTACCAAAGCATGTTGGAAAGACCCAACATTAGTTAAAATTTTTTTAGATTTATGTCTTGACCAGAAAAATATTTTGGGGAAAAGGGGTGGGAGATTGCATGTTGAATCATGAGATAAAATTTCAAAACACTTTAAAGAAATCAAAAATTTAAATTTCACTCAAAAACAATTGAAAAACAAATAGAATTATTTAAATGGCGTGGTCAAATTTAATTGGAAAGTCTGGCCATTGCTATAATTCAGTAACTAATACAATTGACTGAACTTCAAAAGAGTGGGAAGAGTATATCAAGGTATAACTCATTTCTTTAGTTAATTTTTTGAAAAAATAAATTTTTCTACTATTGCCTAATTAAAATGATTTGAATAACAGAAAATTCTAGATGCAAAACAATTTTAATATACAAGGCTACAATTTAGAGATGAGATGAGACCACTCTTTGATCAACAAGGCAAGATTCATGGGGTACATCTAGACAAAGATTATCTAAAAATGGTGCCGACAAATTTTTATCAAATATTCATACAATTGTATAGAATTCTTGTACACACAAGGATATAAAGCCTGAATCTTCACCAAGCCCTTCATAAAAAAAGTCTTTACCAAAAAGGAAGAACCAAAAGAAAAACAATGAAGGAGATTTGGATGAAAAATTACTAGATGTTCTAAATACATTGGAGAAATCAGATGGACCTAGCATTGAAAAATATAATAAGAAGTTGGATGAGATTACAACTTTACCTATAGATGACTCGTTGTACATTGCAGCTTCTAGTATTTTTTGTGAAAGTAAAGCATACAAGAACAATGGATGATGTTTTCACAAAAGTCAGAGGCAATCAGAATTGCTTGAATCCGGATGAATGCAAAGAAATTGGAATTACTTTAGTTTCTTTAAGGTTCTTGGTATTAAAGAAAATGCAATTTAATTTGTTATTTTATGGGTTTGTTTCATACTTTGTCTACACGTTTGTTTGCATTGGCATTATTTCTTTTTTTTGAAAATATCATGTGGTTCACTTTCCTGGCAATTGTTTTAACTTTTTTTTATTGATTTATTTTGAAATGTTGAATATTGTCAGAAGATGTTAAATGAAAAGTAAAGAAATATATTGAAAATTACTAGACTAATTTTAGTCAAAAAAATTATCAGGAAAAAGAAACTTAGAAGAAGACAAGATACCGACTCGGCACTGAAAGATTTTACATATGTGCAAGAAATTGTAAATGATAATCCAACATATTTTCTTGAAATTTTAAGAATGAATAAGCAAGCTTTTTTGGGTATTTGTGAGTATTTCAAAAATAGAAAATTATTGAAAGATAATCATTGCATCAAAGTTGAAGAAAAAATGACAATGTTGTTTATGACTTTAAATCACAACGTGAGAAATCGTGTTGCAAAAAGAAGATTCAACCATTCAACTCAAACCATACATCATTATTTTCATGAAGTATAAGAGGCAATGCTTCTCTTCGGAAGAGAGATGATTGTGCCTACCTTTGTTAATGAAGTAATAGAAAATCATCTTCATCAACGATTAAGATAAGTGTTCGGGGTAAATAAAATTACAAGCTTATTATTGTTGGTGTTCATCTTGTTGTTAAAATTATTGTTATAATAATATTTTTTTGATGAATAGGGTGCAATTGGTGCACTTGACGGGTCGCTTGTTAATATTGTGATACTATTTGACAAACAAGTCCCTTATAGAGAAAGAGAAAGAAGTAAATATTATCAAAATGTTCTAGCAATATGTGACTTCAAAATAATTTGTACATTTTTTTGGACTAGATGGGAAGGTATAGCACATGATTCATATGTGACTTCAAAATGTCCACCAGGTAAGTATTATTCTCTTCTCATCTTTTTTTTAATAAATTCATAATTATTTTTAAAATTATTTTTTTGTAGATAAATATTAACTTTGTGATGCTGCATATTCACATACCCGAGGATTTATGGTGCCTTACCATAATGCATGATATTGGTTTCTTGATTTTCATAATGCTATCCGCCCTCGTACAAAACAAGAGACATTCAATTATGCACGTGACAGATTGAGAAATATCATTGAGCAATCTTTTGATAATTTGAAAGCTCATTTTCCAATCCTAAAAAGAATGACACCATATCTTTTTCAAGTTCAAAGAAACATTTTTATTGCTTTCATAGCTATGCATAACTATATCCAGTAATTATGTATTACTGATATTTTTTTAGAGCATGGTGAAAATGATTATGGTGAAAATTAGGAAATATCTCAAAATAATCATGAAAATCTACTACAAGTTAGAGGAAGAGCTACACAAGTTAATCAAATTTACATTCTTAATTTAAGAGAGGAAATAGCAAATCAACTGGTTGCAAATTAATTTTTATTTGTTTATAAACATTTTTATGATTTTTTGGATTTTATTATATAATTATGGAAATATTTGTAGTAAATTTCTTTTAAAATAATAATTAAAATAGCACTGAAAACTTAAATTTTATTAGAAATTCTATTTAATTTGAATAATATGAAATATATTAATAATAAGGATAAAAATGTAAAAAATATTATTTTCAGCATTCAGCATTTAAAGTTATCAAACAAAATTATTATTTTCACCATTCAATTTTTAGTAATTTATCAAATAGTTTTTCAATACAAATTCAACACTTATAAAATATAGCACTAAATTTTCAGCACTTAATTTTTAATATTTAATTTTTTCAGTTTTATCAAATGGACCCTAAGATATTTTTCATTTTATTTAAAAGATAAGGCCTATAGTTAATTGTAGTGCTTATTTAGAGGATCGATTGAGAGCTAAGACAAACTTGTAAAGGCTTTCCTCACCAAAATTTTTCCATCTCATATCATCTCTCAACTAAAGAGGAGATAAGCCAATTTTGACAAAAAAAGGAGGCTCTATATGATGTTTGATATTGACTCAAATAAATTATGAGGAAGCATACTCACGACATGGATATGAATTTTGGTTTGAAACTAACACCTTCTAGAATGTGTTGAATTATATAATAATGTGCATAATTGATGTGGCCTTGGATAATTTTATCATGAATAAGTCAATTGAGGAATCATATTTTCTATTTCAAGAGCTATCAAAGAATAACTGTCAAACTCCGAATAACCAAGTATTTAGAAGAAAGCAAAATAGAGTATTAAAGTTGAATAGATTTAAAATAATTTATATATTTTGGATGTATTTTTCAATAAATTTGGAGCCTAAAATGACAAATAATTTAATGTGAGAGATTAAAAACAACAAATTTAAAACTTTAGAAAATAACAAAATTTGACCTCATGTATCAAGTTGAGGAAGCTAATATTTTACAAAACAAAGAGTATATACCCACCCAAAACAATTCAATCATATAGTATCATTCAAATATGAGAAATTATGATAGTTTGTTATATGGAAGTCATCAGAATCTATAATAGAACATGTGCTAATTCTAGAAAAAAAAATAGGAATAATTCAATAAAGATATCGAACGCTAGAATCCTCAAGTTCCAATTATAATCACCTAGTGGTCAAAGGGAGTAAAAAATTCATCACTTGAAGACAACATTCTTGTAGTGCTCATGGAGATAGCAAATGAATGATATATAAAAGAACCAAATAATATGGATTGAAATAAAAAACACATGAACGTAGCGATAAAGATTATTAAGAGTGTATGTCCATCATGAACTTGGATAACTAGCGCTATCAATGAAGAAGAATACCATAAATGGATTACCAGTGATACCAGGACAAATTCAAAGAAGTGCATGTCCATCATCCTTAGAAATGATAAAGAGCTAGAGGGACAATAAGCAAAAGAGAAAACCAAAAAGGATATTGAAATAAATATTAAAGCTATGTTTAATGAAGTCATAACTTTTTTCAAAGTCATGATGCCCACCAATGCGGCACCTAATTCCACAACATTTTTCAAAGGTATGACATCCTCATAACCTATTTCCCAACTAATCTCATAGACATGACACATAAATAAGTGGAAAAGGAAGAAGAGATACAAATTACCTAGAGTAATGAATAGAATGATATGCAAGAGAACATTTATGCAAATGCTATACAAAATCTTATATAGCATTGCTTTTCAACAACATTTTAGAAAAGAGAAGCTTGATGATCCATTTGAAAGATTTCTCAATATCTTTTGGAATTTAAAAGTTACCATTTATTTGCTGAAGACCTATCTCAAATTTTCCATTACATGAAGTTCATGAAGTATATCATTAGTAAGAAGAAGTTTGAGACATGTAGAATGATGAAGACAAATAAAAAGTATAATATAATCATTTAGCAAAAACTATTGAGAAAGGTGAAAGATCTGAGGAGTTTTATAATTTTGTGCATCATAAGGACTTTCTGGAAGACACTATTTAACTTGTAATCAAGTGTTAAATCAATGACATCGTCTATAGAGAAAAATCAGTATGCTCAATTGCTCTTAGAATTATCATTTTTAGATACTACACATATATTAATAAATGACAAAACTGAAAAATTTATTCTTCGTGCGGATGAAGAGAAAATAAAATTCAATCGCTATAAAAGCATGTAAAGTCCAAATGATGACAAGGAAGATTAATGAAGAATATATAACCTCCCATGCATCACCATGAGACAAAATACAGATTTCAGATAGGACTCCATATGTGATTATTGACCCAAAAAAGATAGAAAATATTATAAACTAGAGATACTTTGTTGTGAAAAGAATAGTAAAAGTGACAATAAGGAAGAAGATTAGTATGAGTTGTAACATATTTCAAAGTCACAACATCTAGAGAATCAAAGTCAAACTATTCTGAAGATGTAAAAGAAAATACTTAAATGATGAAATTTCTAGCTAGTTAGAGAACATAGAGAAATTATCGAGAGAATAATCAAGATTATAGAAGAGGACCAAATAGAGGAAAATCCATGACTAATCATTTATGTGATCGAAGATAAAGATGAGATAGAGATTACAATCATTGAATATCAGAAGGAAGATGAAAAAATAGTGTATGTAACAAAACCAAGTCATGCCTTCTAAAAAAGCCTTGACTTTATTGGTTAATTCAATGAATAAAGTCATAATATGAGATAAAATCATAAAAAATGAGATCCAGAGAGCAATTTTGATAATAAAAGATGAAGCAAAAGCAATGTTGGAAGAGAGTGTGGGGAGACAAGTTGAAGAGAAACATTATACTAAGAAGCTTGTTTGAATCACTAAAATTACTAATAGAATTGAAGATCTAATGATGATATAGCTATGGACATTAAATATAATACTATTTGGGAGACAAAAAAAATACATTTTATGATGTATGATATAATAAAATAATTTTTTTCACACACACAAACTTATATATTATAGACACCCAAAAAAAAGGAATTTATTTAATAAATGTTATACTCTAAAGTCGCGGTAAGTATTTTATTAGCTGCAACTTAACCATAACCCTATTTTTTTGAAAAAGATTTCTTCTTTTTCTCCAACCTGATGAAACTCACTGCTTCTCCTAAATTTCTAATAATTTAGCTACCATGGAGAAGGATACATTGATTTCGATGCTAATATAAAAAAAAGAAAAGAATGAGGTGAATCACACTGCCAAATACAAGTGACAGAAGTAATTTAATTTTGAGACTTCTTTCAAAGTCTTGATGCTCAAACTAGTTTTTCTTACCAAGGAAGATAGATGACTTCAGTTCTACTTAATAAACATTTTGTGGGGGAGCAAGGGTTTAATGAGTTCATTCCACCTTTCTAGTAGATGATATAGAGGATAAATTATGATCAACTTTGTATGCACTTAGAATGGGGGTAAATGTGATGATTATGAGGGAGTTTTACTCCAACCTAGAAGACAAGAAAGATAATGGTTCGATGTACAAGGAATTTGGGTGCATTTTGATAGGAAGTTTATAAATAAAGTATTTGGATTTCAAGTTACTTTGGATGGTATGACTTTTAAATCCTTAAAGATGCAACCGAGCTACAAGGTAATCATCAAGATATTAATTGATAGAAGGACTTGGAGAGTTTTGTCAAAGAATGCATAGGACACTTAGTGAAGTGAGAACTCACTAAAGAGAGCAAAGTTTGATTATAGTTTCTTTGCTATGATTTGCATCCTACTTTCCATCTATCCACCATCATGAAAGATATGGTGATCTTACTCTTCACCTTAGTGAGAGGAAAAAAAACCATGTGAGAAAAATCTTGGAGAAGTCTATTCTCAATTTTCAAGAGAAAGAAATATCATGTTAAATAATTTACTCATATTCGATTATGACACTATGTTTAGCTAAAGGACTATATATGAATGAAGATAGAGATGAATTGTGCCCATGAATGTCCCCCTAACATTGACAGGTGCGAAGAGAGGATTTTAAGGATAAAAGAAGAAGAAAGTGGTTCTTGAAGAGTAAGAATCAACAGACATTTGGCAAGAAGTGTCACACTTCCTTAAAGCCGATATAGAAGAAATGGAAAGAAATGGAGGCAAATTTCATGAAGAATCACTCCTTCGATTTAACTTTTCTGAGTAGACAATAAGGATATTTGAGAGAAGTCCCTAACCTTTTGAAAAATATGCAATTTGAGGATGACTATAGGGAGATGTGCTTGAAGGTGGAGATAAAATCTATATATAGTTCCTTAGCGGTGTAATTGAAGAGAAGAGAACTAGTGACAAATGTATAAGAAGGAACTGACTTTCAAACGATGTGTGAGTTACATAGAACTTCTAACCTAGAGATTTTAGCATAGTCTAGGAGTCATGTATTGGTCATGGTGAATGATGACAAGTGAATCATATGATAGACACAAGTGAATATGTTTAATATGCTGGTAATAACCATACGAGTCATTTCCTCTTGTATACTTTCCATATATGAGATTTATGAGAAGAAAAATATTGTCTTGTATTTCATATATGGGGCTAAAGTATATTTCCTAGATATGAAAACTAGTGTATGATACGACAGAAAAAAACAAAAAACAATAATTGGTTGATTATGAAGTTTGTGATTGGTACCATTTTTAACCAAAATATCTATGCACACTCATATGAAGTATGAGTGTCTTACTCATCTCAGTTATATATTAATTCTCTCTCTTAATTATCTTGTGTAAAAGAGTTCCTCCACAAGATATCTATTAAATCATCTCGTGTTCATCAAAGAAACAAAAAAATCATAATAAGTATATTCTAAAATATTGTAACTTCTACATATGTTAATATAATAACCAAATTGGGTTTTTTTATTTTATAAAATTTCATTAAAAAAAATTTTTCTTAGATACTTACTATCATGTATATCAAGTATATTCATATAAAATAATTAAATATCTCATATTATCATATCTGACTATTCTATAAATCTTCAAATATTTAAGTGAATCATATGAAATGATTTTTTACAAGTACCTTATTGACTTGTCAAATAGGATACTCTAGTATGTTTACTTTATTAATACTTCTAATAATCAATAGATATTATCCAATTGATGTTGGACTTTAAATTTTTCAACTTATCTAATGATAGAGGAGCTCATATGAGTGAAAAATTAGATATTTCCCACATCACCCAATTCAAATAGAAGTCACTTGTTTTGTATGCTGATCATGTAAAGAGGTACCCAAAAAAAGTTTTCATAATTTTATAGTTAAGGAAAGAAACTGATATAAAATAAATTATAATATAACTCTAATACATATAGAAAATGTGTCAAAAGAAAAGACCAACATGTATTTTGTTATGTCCCATTGCTCATAAAAAGATAATATCATAACCTTTATACTCTAAAAAACAATAAAAAGAATGCAACCACCTATCATACGTGTATTAGCTGATCATATGCCTCTGACTCATGAGCCTATAGTATTCTAGACCTTTTTTCAAGTATATATAATTATATATATATATATATAATCATCTCATTTATAGCTAACATTTCCCAATAAAAAAGGTCTTTAATACTCCTAAGTAAGCATATCACGACCATTATATATATACTTGAAAGGTCTAATAGTTTGTTGTTTAGACTCTAGACCATGAGACTTCCTCACCAAGTATACTAATAATGAAAAATCTAAAACATTCTTGTATGTGTCATAAGAAACAAATATGTTGGGCACACTCAAGTCAATCAACTACCATAAATGTGATAATAACTAAGCATCACTCACTAATCAATCATCTTACTTGGCATGAGATGGCTTATCTAATAAGTATCTCACATATTCTTGGCCCATAAACCAAATCTTTACCAATGTTTACCTCAATAACCACATATCATCATCAATTTCCTAAAATTATTACAAGTGACCTTTTACTATTTACAATCATCCTTTTCAACAAGATTCTGAGTCAAAAACACAGAAATATAAATGAGTACTACACCACAACAATAACACAAGTTTATTTACCTAAACAAAATAATATATGCCCACACAACCAACTTTTCCAATGCACGAAACATATGGAAATACCACAAACCATATATATCCATGCCAAAAATAAAAAATAACATACTTGTGCTCATCTTAGCCATCATGACCCTTAATTAGGTCTTTACTAGGTATACACCAATTTTGTAAGGGCATCACCATTCGAACCATTGTGGTGACCACTGCATGGGCCATGAAAACTTGGATTGAACACCAACAAAATTGTTATTATCCACTATCAAAAACTAGCATCATCATTCTAATGCCAATCATCGACAAAACTCCTCACTAGCACTCATGGAAGTTGGGCCACCACCCAACACCACATAGCACTATCACTAGCCAAAAAATATATATATTTAATACCATGTGCTCATGTCAATTAGTGTTTCATCTCTTGTGGATGTTGGGGTGAGCCGGTGAGGAGAAAGACAAAGAAAAAATGAAAAGAGAAGAAAACAATTATTCATGAAAAGTATATTTTTTAAAATATAATAACCATTGTATATATGGTTGAGACAATTCATATGTCAGGTGCTCCCAAATAATGAAAAAAAACAAAAAAAAAACTAAAACAGGCTACAATAAATATTTTTTCTTTTTTATTATATTAAATTTAATTCATACAATGAAATCCATCTATTAAGCCTTGATTTTTTTTATTTGCATTGGAAGGCCATAAATTTAAATCACCTAAAATATTAAATTTAGCATCATTTAGTTGACTAGTATTCACATTAAATGTTATGACACCATAAATTTACTATAATTAGCCAAAATTAGAATTTTAGAAAAACAATTATGAGACATAATACACACACACACACTTAAATCTTAACTAACAAAACATTCCACTAAATTACATCCAACAAGCTTCAAAAATACAATTTTTGTCATCATGCAGCAGCTCACAAATTAATTAAAAGAGTGTGACAATGAAAGTATAATTTAAAATTTAAAATTATTTTATTATGATTTTAGAAGATCAGAAAAGAAAAGAAAGTCAAGATATTTATATCAAAACAAACTTGAGTTAACGATATTTGTATAAAACAATCTAGGTAACAATTTTTTTTATTAAAAAAAATTACCATCAAACAAAATCAAATTGCTGAATTTTGCTCGACCATTATAATACAACATATTTTTGATGCAACCTCTAGAATAATCATTGCATCAAAAAATAAAGTGAGCCGGACTAACTAATGATCACATGCCCATCCCAACAAGATTTGTGATATTTTTTAATTTTTCATGTACAATTTCATGTGTGCATGTCCTCAAGTCATGGGCTCACAAGGACCCTGCCCATGACTCGAGCACAACCCAACATGTCACAGGACCTCAAACCAAATTCAAGCTAAGCATGCCGTCAACAATCTTACGTTTGGGTCATGCCTTCCATTGCCCACCTTTTGCAGGTTATGTCTCATGTCGAGTTGGGCTGATCAATACATTTGTGATCTCTAATTCTAGGAGAGAAATTACAATAACCCTTACCACCGATAAATCAAGGGGGCCATATCTAAAAGACCTAGAACACAATATCTATCTTTATTGGGAAAATGCACTTGCCACTAATATAAATTTAAAATTGATAATAAACATGTATACAATTTTTCAATATTATCAACAAAATAAACATGAGTATCAATTAGTTTAATATCATTTCTTAGGCTTACCTCACCAGCATAAATAATGATCACATAAGGTGTAAAATTTGCTCTCAAAAAGTATATAATTCTCTAACCAAAAAAAGGTGTTAAACAAAAAGCCATAGCAAAAAAACAATCATAGACAAGAAGTTGCACATGCACACCCAGTAACAAAAATAGCTATATAGGCCAAAATGCATTATTGTCATACTAAATTTCATCTCCTAGGCAAATCCATAAAGGTTTCCATACTAAATTTCATCTCCTATGTGAATCCTTAAAGGTATCAATTAGGTTGCATCAAGTCTTGCATGACCATATTTGGGATATGGGCCATGCATGCCCCAAAAAGGCAGTTCAACATGACACGCTAACCAATTGAGTAACATGAATATAATGGATCATATCGGAATGACTTACATAGCCACAAAAGCTAGTAGGACCTAATCCTGGGCTCGAGCCCACAATTGGGTATGGGTCCTAGCTTGGGCACGCGCATAAGGATGACCAAATCACAAAATGTACCTAGGTTCATTCCACATGGGCCCTGATCCTCACAATAGGGATGGTTCAAGAATCAAGACATGGTTCAAAAGTCAAGACATGGTTCAAGAGTCAAGACACCGGCACAATCCATGCTTGTGTTCATACGTGGGCACCAACCATTCTTGAGCATGGGCACAATTCATGAGCAGCCCACAACATGCATGGGAAGCAAATCAAAAACCACATAACATGTGGATGCAAGATGGGCTAGACCAATGTGACCCAACTTTATGTGAGGGCAATGATGTTGATTCATTTGACACCGCTATAAATCCACAAACATGGTTTAGGTGAAGTGCTAATTAAACAAAATGCTATGCGTAAAAAAAAAATTTTAAAATTTCCTTAAATCCATAAAAAAAAAACTCATAATTGTGCTAGCTAGGATCCAACTAAAATTATCATCATATAGTTTAGTTATAATTTATTAAAAAAATATATGGCCCTTAACTAGTTTAAAGTGGTACTGCACACTTCATAACTCAAGAGATAGTAGCAAGTGCTTCCAAAAAATTATGAAATTTTTCATACATGCATATCAAATTAAAAAAAAAAAACTAATTCATCAAAAATTATTAGAGTTTTACAATTTGTGCAAATTAAAATTCAGCTATCCAATTTTTTAGTAACTATGTAAAGCAAGAGCAGGTAAAGAAAAATCCTATGAAAGATATATTTACAAACTAAGTGGTTGTATTCATGAATAATAAGTTTGCACTTTGCAATATAAAGAACAAAATAACCCACAACCACAAATAATCCAAAGGAATCCAACGGAATTATTAATTTATGGAATCCAGCAAATTATGGAAATAGTTGGTTCCCCAGAATGTCAATTTTCCAAAAATTTCATAAATGCAAAGTCCAACTTGAATCAAATTAACCAAAGAAGATAATTATAATCTCATAACATGAGATCAAGAACAAACATATTTAAAATCATGAATGCATCGATAACTCAGTTTATGGATATAACTAGATATCCGAATATATTAATGGATTTTTTTTTTTGACATAAAATATTAGTAGTTAATATTATAATAAAATTAAAATTAAAATATAATAAATATTAATAAAATTATAATAAAAAAGTAGTAACAATTATATATTTTGTGATATAAAATTAAATTATATTATGTTAGTTAATAAAAAATATTAATTTAGTAATATTATTGACTTGTATTAATGTATTCATATTTTTATTTAAACATAAATATTATTGTTATTTAAATCCAATGAAGATAATCTATTATTATATATAATTATATTCTGCTATATAAACTATAATACAAATTAATATTATTTTCTTATTGTGTTTGCCGCAAAAATATTATTTAAATAAATATCTCTATACTATTTAAAGTTATTGAAAATAAAGTTAATATTAAATTTAATGATAAATTTTAATTTAAATGAATTATATTTTAAGCGTTATTCATATAATTTTGCAATAGTTTAAGTTATATTTTAATTTAATTTTGCTATATATTTTAATTGAAAATAAAGTTAATAAGAAAAAAAAATTAATATTTATTTTTATCGTGACATTCATATAATGTTATTATTATGCTATAGTTTAAGTGCACATTTTTTTTTTTGGTGCACAAAAATATAATTTTGCTTATTAATTTTAATTACATCTAATATACAATTAATAATAAATTTAACTTCATTTATTTATTGGATTTGTAATAAATTAGTAATTCAAATGTATGCTTGTATATTATTTTAATTTATTCAAATCCATTGAATATAAAAATAAAAATAAATTTAATTATATTATAATATATAACTAATATTGAATTAATTTAATTCAAATATATATTATCATAAGGTCAAAAATATACAATTATATTTAGATATATCATAAAATTATATGAATATATCATAGATAAGTCTCATTATATCTAAATATAATATAAATATATTTAGATATTTCCTTTGCTAAATTTTTTTTCATGGATGCATAAATACATCCATGAGTGTCGATATATCTGTGATACATCATGGATTTTAGTGATGATTATGAATTTATTGATCAATGAATATTTTTGTACAATGCCTTATCTATGTAACCATAAATAGATGATATATCATGAGTATATCAAGAATATATTTAGATATTAGCTTCATTGCTTGTGCCAAAGTAATTTAAAAGATTTAATATAATTTTCATGGTGAAGCTAGAAAACACAATAAATCATTTTTTGTTGAACTCTCCTCTTCATCATAATCATGCCAGTTACACACACACACACCAAGTGGGACCCTTGGACACATATAGGGCCCGAAGTCAAAGCACTTGAACCCTAAGTGGCCTATTTTTGGTT
Source organism: Sapria himalayana (assembly GCA_029783825.1). NCBI lineage: Eukaryota > Viridiplantae > Streptophyta > Magnoliopsida > Malpighiales > Rafflesiaceae > Sapria > Sapria himalayana. The sequence continues at coordinate 2,963,545 of JAREIK010003173.1, forward strand.
TTCCTTTCTTATTAGTCCTTTGATAGCTCATAGGGATCAAATTCATAACCTCCAAAGAGGCACACATCCATCTCCAATTAGATTGTTGAGCTATTAGTAGCATGATACGTGTGTGTGTGTGTGTGTGTGTGTTTTTGTGTGAAGTATCATGCTATATATCTCAACACGGAATATAAAAGAATTTAATATCTCAACATTCTTATTCATTAAAAATTAGAGAGGCTCCATATGATAAATCTTCAACTCGAGATCTATTATTCTTGGATGAAGGCACTTGTAAATGCAATAAGACACAATATCCAAGCATGATACTTATAAAATAACTCAAATTATAAAGGTGTGCTTCATTTGTGACTTGTTAGGATTGGAATATTTGCTGAAATATCTACTATAATGTGTACTTCTCAATTCAATGAAAAAAAAACTTGCATTTTTGTAGCATAATAGAATGAAGATAGATTGGGAAAAGCAAAATCACTAATTATTTGGCCTAGCCTGGAGATAAACAACCCCGGTTTCTTGGAAAAAAACAAGATTTAGTATTGCCTAGCCAAGCTTTCACTTATCAGATTGTTGTGTTCACACTAGAGATGGCATTACCTCACCCTAATGCTTAAATGGAGTATTTCTATCTCTCTCTATACAACACCAATCCAATGTCTTTCCCACACAATACCTTGTATAAAAGAAAAACACCAAGCAACAAAAGTGATTGGCACACATTATAGCTAATGCACAGAGTTTAGACTTACTATGGAGTCTAGAAAAAGTTAATATCTCAACAAAAGATATTTTAATTATACCTATGATATATCTAATGTTCAATATGCCAAATATTAAATATTACTAATTATTTTAGTGATTATTCTTGATGTGTTAACTTATAAAAAGGGCTTTAAACATAATGATTTCACAAATTTGAATTTTTGGAAGATTATAATAAATAAAAGTGAAATCAAATAGTTTTTAAGTGAAATGTAATACTTGACAGAATTATTGAGGAGGGGAGCAAAAGATCATGTACAATCATAGTATTTCTCATGTTATGAATTAGTTATACATTCAAGATCATAAAGAGGAATTCCGATGTATATCCTTGGCTAAAATTCTACATAATTAGTTATGATAATCATTGTATATTATGACTTTATCACTATGCTGATACAATCATTTCATTATACAACATATTTTTTTGTATGTGAAACTTTCATACAGTCAGAGCCACACTAGCTCAGTAATATATTAATGGCTGTGAGATTAATTTTTTATAATAGTAGCCAAGTACCCCATTGGTACTAAAAGTCATAGCTATTCTCTAGTGTCGTGACTTTCTCTTTCCAAAGCTACAAATACTAAGGAAAAAGCCAATGTGATTCTCCAGTACTATGATTTTAGGCTATAGAGAGTTACAAAAAGCATTTACTTGAGTCACGATCATTCTAGAGCCATAACTTTTTGCTAAAGAGAAAATTCCACAACTACAGCCATTCCTAGTGCCATGACTTTAGGTTACTACAAGGAAATAGATGAACCATGACTATTCCTAGCATCATGGCTTCATACTATAAAAAGAAAATATATAAATAATAGTCATTTCCAATGTCATGACTTTGTGTTAAAGAGGATAAAGGGTAAAGCTAGGATCATTTTTAGCACCATGACTTGGGTTATAGAGAACAAATGCCCATTCCTAGTGCCTTTTTAATCTTATAAAAGAAAGAGACTATTTATACTTCTTCTTTAAGAATTCAATCTAAAAATATGAGATAAGAATGGGAGTGAAAATGTGATTGCTGACTATTTATCACAATTGGAATTATAGAATAAAAGCATAAGGAAGGCTGAAATTTGAAGGATTTCACAAATAAACAAATTTTGATAACAAATGTCAACCTTTTCAGATACACTGATTTTGTTAACTATTTAGCATGTGTTCTCTTACCCCCCCCCCCCCCCCCCTTTCTCATGTCACACCGAAAAAAAATTTCTATAACATTAGAAACTTTCCATGGGATGCTTCATTTTTGTTTAGAAGATGTGCCAATCTAATTATAAGGAGATGTGTACTTGGGGAGGAACAAATGACGATCATCTTCAAATGTCACTCATCAACTTATAGAAGGCATTTTGGAGGCAATAAAACCACCCATAAGGTATTGCAATCTGATTTTTTTTGCCTTCATTTTTTTGATATTATCAAAACATGATATGACATTGTGATGGATTCCAAAGTTTGGGAAGTATAGCTAGGCAACATGAGAAGTTGCTTAACTTTATCCTTGAAGTAAAAATCTTTGATGTATGGAAAATTGATTTTATGGATCATTTTCTAGTATCTTGTGGGAAATAGTATATTATATTGGCAGTGAACTAGGTGTCAAAATGGGTAGAAGTAGAAGTCACATATAAACATGATGCAAAAATTAATATAGGGTTCTTAGGTAAAAATATTTTTACCAGGTTTGTCATGCTGTAATGTATCATAAGTGATTAAAGTAATCATTTTTGTAAATAATTGTTTACTATGCACTTGACAAAACATGACACTAGGTATAAGAAGTGAATTTTATATTATTCAAAAATAAATGGGAAAAAAAAATATTAAATAGAGAGATCAAAAATATATTAGAGAAGAAGATAAAATCCATCTAGAAAAAATTAGTCCAAATGTTTGGAGGAAACACTATGAGCTTATAGAACTGCATTAAAAATGCTATTGGGGATGTCTCCTAAATAATCTAATTTTTGGAAAAGCTTCACTTTCTAGATGAACTTGAATATTGAGCATTATGGGCCATTAAGAATTTAAACATTGATATGAATGATGCAAAAGAAATGAGAATTGAACAGATACATGAACTGGAAGAATTGAGGAATAAAACCTATAATAATTCATGAATTGATAAAGATAAAATAAAAAAATAACATGATAAGAATATACAAAAAGAGATTTCAGAAGTATTGTCTTAAGTTATTCTTAAGAAAGTTAAAGTTTCGACGATATGAATAATTTGTAAGCATGGCTATGAATCCCTATGGAACAGTCATATTGAAATTAGAAAATGGGGTAGAATTCAAAGTAAGTGGGAAAATGGTGAAACATTACACAATTGAAATGATGATTATAATGGATTCAAAAGAAGGAGATAAAAAAGCAAAGGTAGCATTCAAAGTCATGACTTTTACTAACACCACAACATTAGAGATACATAAGCTAATTGAAGAAGCTATGGTAACCCATACCACTATTACTTTGGTGATCTGGGGACTAAGAATAAAAAGTTCAAGTTCCAACCCAACAAAAAGCTATAGTGATCTAAAAAGTCATGGCAACTAAGAAAGAAACATCCAAAAAAGGAATATGCAAAGAAGAAAACTTATAATATGATTCAAAACTGAAAGAGAATTCTAGAAGATAAGAAGAAATGCAAGATTATACTAAAAAGATAGTCTAGATAGCCGAGATCACTCATGGAAGTAATGTTTCATTGATAGTATAGTTATAAATGTTAAATATAGTGTTGCTTGCGAGATAACCCAATATTTTTTTTTCATGAATAGTGTGGTTAAATAAAAAATTATGTATACATTCACACAAATCATTATGCATATTTTGCATATCTACAAATTTAATCATGGAATTCTAACCTTACCATGACTTTTTTATATATCTACAAATAGAAGTAGTCCTACCATTTAGATATGCTATGACAATCAAACTTAGTCATAATAAATACTTATGTTAAATGAATGGAAAATTCAATTTTTTTTAAGAGATAGATTATTACTCGAGGATCAGTAATGATGTCAGTGTGAGAGTTTATTTAGTATGCCAAATACTAAATATTACTAATTTTTAGTAATTATTCTTGAAGTGTTTGCATAAAAATGAAAAAGAGTTTTAAATAGAATGATTCATAAACTTATAATTTTGATAAATTATGATAAATAATAGTGAAATCAAGTTGTTTTGTTTGAAATGTTATACTTGGTGGAATTATTGATAGAATGAGAGTAAAAATTCATAACATTTCTTATATTACAATTTAGTTACACATTCAAGAGCATCTTGAGTAGTTTTAGCATCTATTCTTGGCTAAAACTCTATATATTTAGTTGTGATCTTCATACATCATGACTCTACCATCTCATTAACTTTTTTGGAGTCACAACTATATTAGCTCGATAAAACTTTAATAGCTACCATTTTAAATTCTTAACATAGTAGTCATGTACTCTACTAATATTAAAAGTTGTGGTTATTCTCCATTGCCACAACTTTCTCTTTCTAATTAGCTTTTGAGATATAACTAACTATTAAATTTGGTGTTATCACAAAGTCACAACTTTTTATCTTTTCTCTTGCGCCCTCGAATCTCCCCTGAAAAATTCATGATTTGCACTTTATACTCAAGTAGCTACGTGCAAAATTTAATTTTAAAGTCATGAATTTTAGAAATGTCAACTTTGTAATACAAAGTCAATACTCTAATATTGAGGCACAACTTTGGTCTCTTTATAGCTTTGCAATACCATGATGCTAGAAATAGTTGTGGTTGTGCATTTTATTAGAATAGGTCATGGATTTGGTCTCTCTCTTGCATCAGGTAGTTATGGCATTGGGGATGACTGCCACTACATATTTTTCATTTGTAATACTAAGCTACAACTTTGGTAATTGTTATAACTTATATATTTTGCTTTTATAATACTAATTTACAATACTAGTAATAACCATGACTTGTACATTTCGTTGCTATAGCCTAAGATTTTGGTACTAAAAATAAGTCATGGCTTTGATCATTCCTCAAGAGAAAAAGCATGTCCTTAGAAATGACCATGACTCAAATATTGCTCTCTAGAACTTTTAGTAGCTAAAAGTTATGGTACTTGGAATAGTATCATAATTTTTGCATGGACTTAGTTTCTCTATAATGAGAAATGTGTAGTGTTGGGAGTTATAGTAGCCTTTAGTATTAGTAGGGTGCTTAGTTGTTGTGACATAAAATTTATATTGTAGTCATACAAAATATGTTGTATTGTAAATTGATTATGCCAACGAGGTGGTTGAGTCATAATATATGAATATTACAATAACTATTTGTGTAGAGCTTTAGTAAAAATAGATGTCAAAACTACCTTGCAAGCTCAATAAGGTATAACAAAGTTGCAACATAAAAAATTCTATGACTTTAAATAATTTACTTCTCTCCTCCTTCTCAACAAACTATTAAATCTCATATTTTACCTAAAATTATCTAATTTAACTATTATTCATTATAATCTATCAAAAAGTATAATTTAGTGAAATTATTCTAATTAAAGTCATATTTGATACAAAAATATCATAAATAATTACATAAATAAATAGTATTATTTTATATTTTGGATACCAAATAGTATCCAAGTCATGACAAAGGAATTATCATGACTGTCCATTTTCTCTCCTTCAAGTATTTGCTTAACTTTATCTACCAATTTCATTCAAAATTACTATGGTTTCTCTAATATTTGTCAAATTCTCTCAAATAAGAACTTAGTCAATCTCTCCAATAAACACTAGAATAAGCATAGACATAATAAATTGTAGTTTCCAAATGCGAAATGACCCAAAAAAGTCAATACTTGGAGTATCAAAAAAGCTTTACCCTAAAAGGAGTACACATTTCCATTATTGACTTTGAGATTTTTGGTGAACTTTAGTTTGGAAAAGAGATCTAGAATTTTGAGATTTGTTATGAAGTGTGTGGGTCATAGCATTAAGTGTTTATTCGTGAAACTATGCAAATAAAAATCATTAAATTGTCTCCTAAGCAGTGTTATGATTAACATCCATAGCTAGACTTTCATTAAATCTCTAATTTAGTTAATAACTTCAGCTATCCAAGCTAGATTTTTCATATAATATTTCTCTTGGTCATGTTTCCCTAATTTTTCTTTCAAAATCATGTAATTCATCAATCTATCTTTTTCAGGATATTCTACCATAGATACCATGAATTTAAAAATGATCATAGTATCATTGTTTATGACTTGTTTGAAAAATATTATGACTCTTTGTGTTGTAGTCATGACCTGTGGAATTTCTCTCTAAATCATATTAGTCACAACTTTGCCTCTTATCATGAATTTTATTATTTTTTTATCAGATAAATTCATGATGTCCATTAAAGTCATGACTCATTTTAGAATAACTATATCTTTTTCATCTTCTCTTTTGATATTCCAAAAATATTGTTTCCACATTCTCTTTATCTTCTAGCATGTCAATAATTAATTGAAACCTTTCCTTTGCATATACATCTATGATAATCTCAAAAATATTTTCATTAACTTCTACTTGCCAGTGAATTGAGAATTTTCTCATTTCCATCTCTCATTCGCATGTTTAGAGTTGCATGACTTTTAATTTTCTCCAAAATTCATTGCTTCAAATAATATCACAAATTCATAGTTGTTTTTCTCTTCATTTTCATTTCTATTATTTTCTCCAAACATGCTTCATAGACTTCATCATATCCTCCATCTTCTTTGGGCGAATACTCTTTTACAAAATTTTTCTATTTAAAGTTTACCTTATGTATCATCAAGGTGTGCATGAGGCTTTCTATTCTCCTCCAACTTTTTTCATCATAATCTAAATTTTACAGGTCTTTGTAGATATTGAAATTTTCTTGATGTTCATTCATACAAAGTTTAAATTTCTTTTCTTGACATCAATCAATATATGTTGAGTCGCTAACAATGGGCATCCCAAGATCAAAGAAGTATTCTGATCTTCTGCTATATCAAGCAAAAAAAGAATTACTAAAGAATAAAATTTTCAACCTTCACCAAAATGTCTTCAATAACATAATTTGTAAATTCGTTGAACGATCAACCATTTAAAGTGAGAAGATAGTTGAAGTTATCTCACCAAGGTTGAACCTCTGCACTATGGATATGGTGTTTGTTATGCCAAGTGCCAATTAATACTAGATATTTTATTATTTATGAATGATGTGCTTGTATGAAAAAAGTATATTAATTATAACTATTTTACTTAATTATAATTTTGATGGATTATAATGAATAGAGTAAAATTAAATAATTTTTGCATGAAATATAATACTTGATGGTTTGTTGAGAAGGATAAGAGTAAAAAGTCATATAAATTTATATCATTTCTTGTGGTATAATGTTATTACATCTTATTGAGCTTATAAGATAGTTTCAACATATATTATTAGTTGAAATGTTATGCCAATAGTCATGGCTATTTTTTCATGTCATGCCTCTACTATCTTGTTGACAGAATTATTTTATTATGTAATATATTCTTTTTTGCATTATGACTTTATTATTAGCCAAAACTTTATTTAATTAGTCAAGGCAAATTTTGTGTCATGACTCTGCCACTTCATTAGAATAATCTTTCAACTATGTTTCATATTCTATATGGATATGATATTATCATGGAGTTACAACAATACCTATCTCATGAAAATTAAATATCTATGATATTAATATCATATCATATAATCTCATTGGTGCTAAATGTCATAGTCACTTCATACCACTATAATTTTATCTTTAACAACTCTTTCTAGTCTCAAATTAGAGATATAATCTTTTCATAAAATCATGACTTTGAGCTACAAGACATTACAAATCTAACACTACTTAAGTCAAAGTCATGGTAATTATTTAACATCCTAACTTTTGACACAAAATATCTCATAGGGCATTTACTATAGTACAAATATTTCCCACAGTCGTGACTCTTTTTCATTAATATAAAGTTAAGTAATGACTTTTATGTTCAAAGTAAGTATCAATACCATGACCATTTATTAGAATTGTAACCATATTATATATTAAAAAGGTCAAGGCAATATTCATGGTTATTCCCAATATTTCAACCAATTTATGTACAAGAAAGATCAATGTTAGCACCATAATCATTCTCGGTGCCATGGACTTATTATGTTTAGAGAGGTCATTCCCAATACTATGACCATATGATGAATGAGAGAAACCAATACCAAATTCATGGTCATTCTTAGTACTATGACTTTTCGCTACATAAACATTAGGCCCAAGTCATGGATAGTTCATAGCAACATGACTTAGTGTTATACAAAAAATTTGAGGCATTCCAAAGTCATGACCTCTTTCTAGAGTTATGACCTCTTTCCAGAGATGCGACTTTCTACTTAAAAAAATGATGAATTATCTAAGTATAAAGTAAAATGAGAAGGAATTAAAAATAATTCTTCTTCTTCTCCATGCACCAAGTAGAAGTTAAAGTATAGTAACCAACTCTATGAGTGATTTTCAAACTTCCTAGAAGATCCAAAAGCAAGAAATTGATGCAAGAGATAAGCTAGCCCCTATAGTTAGGGGGTATAACTATCAAACTCCCCTCTCTATGATAGATTTAGAAAAATCAATTAAAATAGCATAAGATAAGAGTTTGTGGACTAGATTCTCATGAGGGCTATAATTGAGAATCCAAGTTCATGAGACTTAATATCATATATCTCATGAATCTCTCACTAATATTAAGCTGAATTGAGGTCAATGGTTTGTATACTTTGTTTATATAATTTATATTGGGTTTTGAATGTTTATAAATATGTTTAAATTATATAGTGGATAGAAATCAATAAATATGATGATTAAATATAGCTTGAACTAAGAATTTGACTATTAGTAGATTTGTGCAAGTTATTGTGGTGGATGATGATAGGTAAACCATAAGGCTCACTCATGCATATGGTAGGAAGAAAGAGTAAATCCTTCTAACTATGATGCACGAGATAAATTTATATGTTAAAATTCAAAATTTGGATATGGAAATCATGATGAGTATGACATTCATAAAACTAAAAGTATGAATGATTTATATATCAATCTATTTTATCACCATATTTTAAAACTAGTTCTCAAATAGGATGAATATTATATAAAATATTCTTCTAAGTATTTCACCTTTAGTATGTAAATCATTGTATCACCATGGAGGATTGTGATAAATAATCCATGGAATAACATAAGTATAATGTGACTTATAAGGCGGTAACAACTTGTTGAGTTGATTTCACTCATATGATTCCTACAAGTGAAACTTGAGGGAATCATATATTAATTGTGCAAGTATGATACCCATAAAATCAAAAGTATAAATACTTATAAACCACGTTAATTTTTCATCTTTATGGTGATTGGTGTTAGAGAATAAAAATATACATATGAAGTAACTATCAAGAAAAATTGACTAATTGACTAAAAGTTATAAGATAATGAATAACTCTCAAATATAAATAGGGAAATAAATCATTGCACAACAATCCAATATTTGTTTGATATCCAAACCCAAAAATAATTCAAATTATTTGAATACATATAACATAGTCAAAATGATCAAACCCTATAATCTAAAAGTCACACCAAATTTTCTAATTCTTCTTAACTAGGATTTTGTTGTCTCATTTTTAAGATTAATATTTAGATAAAAGCCTATTTACTACTTACACAAATCATATACTTGCGAATCTTTGTTGACGAGTCATAATATTTATTTACTCTCCAACACAATGAATGATTACAACTAATTTATTTAATCTCTATAACATAAAATCATAATATTAGAATTGACTATGGCTTTACAGTTTATTTTTTGAGCAAAGTATCATGGAATTGGGATTATCATGATAAAGATAGTTACTATATATAATATTAAATTAAGATGCTAACATTGACCATCTTTTTGATCTTAGCTTTCTGGGTAGAGTGTCATGACACTAAAATTTTTGCGACCAAGATAATTACTTTATATAGCACAAAGTGACAATATTGAACAATATTACAACTTTGGTGTTTTCTCTTTGGAACACACAGTTATGCTATTAGAAAAAGTCATGATTAGAGTAAATACTCGCATAAATGAAAAGTCATAGCAAAAAATAATTTTACAACTCAAATACTTTGTATTTTGGCTCTACATTGAATAAGCCACGACTTTATAAATTACCATGATTATTTGTGCTAGTGAGATACTTGGTTGTCATGATGAGAAAATAATGTTATGACTATTGAGTATTTTAGAGATTGTATAGCCATAACTCTAGATAAAATATCATGGTCATAATTATTATGTTACATAGTAAAATACTTAACTATGTCAACTCAATGGTACAATCATTGGGTACAAAAAAAGTCATAACTATTATTTGTAGAGTTACTACCAAGAGAAAATGCTACAACTACTCACAAATAAGTTTGGAAGGTGTATTCAAGTCAAGATAAAGAAATTATCATTACTATCTATCACTTTTCTCCCATTCAAGCCTTTACTCTACCAAGTCAATTAATTTCACTAAAATAAATGCAAAAACAACAAGATTTAATTGCCAAATTACTTAAAAAAAGATGGCATAGAATGTTGAACATATGTGACAAAAAATTGAGTCACTATACTAGAAAAATACATCAAGAAATAAGACATAGTTAATTTAATACATAGTTAATATGAAATATATCATGATGGAGCTTATATGGCTACATACATGAGTAGTTCTCAATTACTAGTTCACAAGGTAACATTTATGAAAATGATTTTAGATGAATAACTACATGTATCTTTGCTCTTCAGATGACTTATTGATTATTGGTAAATGTTGGTTATATCTTTGAGAACCTCAATCCCGGACTATTTATTCACCATGATTATCATTTCTCATAGTATGTATTCTTCCATGGATAAATAGATACCTTTCAGGATGTTCTTATTTAAAAAAAAATAAGATGAGCAGTATGAATAATACTATACTCACATTGAGAGAGTGGAGGATGTATCCTTATAGGGGGAAGTCCTCAAGTAAAGTTAGGGTGAGGTGTTATTAATATGATCAAGTAGGATACTTCAAAAGGAATTATCCCATACAACTTTAAGAAGAGAGCAGGGAGAGATATGATACCATGAGGAAGGTAGATACTTTTTCCATACAAGGTGACATTATCTTGGTTGGTGATATTGAATTATCCAACAAGTTTGATTAAAAGAGTAATTAGGTTGTTGATTCAATAGCAACTTTTTATGTTACTCTAAATCCTAAACATGGAAACGAGGTGAGTGGGGGTAGTGGTGACTCTTCCCATGCCCCACCCCATTAGGGATTATCCACCCCCTGCCTTGCCCCATGCCTAGTATTTGGCGGGGTCAGGTGGGGCAAGTTTTTTATGTCATGGGATGAGATGGTGCATCCTTTCCCTATTGCCCTGTTTGTCTGCCTCCATGACTCTAAGAACCAGAGAAAGCACGGGGCTTGGAGATCATATTCCCCAAGCCCGTCCTTACCCTATGCCTAGATTCTAAATGGGGTAGGACCCTTCCCCATTCAAAGTGCATCCAGGTATGGGGCAGGGCGGGGACAAAGCAAATTGTCATCTTGACTAATTTTTCATATATATGCTTACTGACTATGGGAAAGTTAAGATGAGTGGCGATATTTGAATTTGTCATGAATTGGAATGTTTGTCTAGAGACAAATATAAAATGTTGGTTGATTCTAAGAGATATTTGATATGCCCCGAATATTTGGATGAATCTACTATCAATGAGAATGTTGGATAATATCAATCATGTGAGGAAGACTAATTAGTCGAATAATTACTGATTATTATAAATGGTAAAAGGGTATATTTCATGTATGTTACCAAGACTATGGTTTATAAAGATAAAAAATAATATTAATTCTGGGTAGCATAGTCACGAATATGTATGTGTGAATGGTTAAATTTTCATAAAAAAAATAATTTCTCTGTACTATACTAATGTAGTCTAGTATTAGAAATGGGTAGGCAACAAAATGATTAGGAAAAGGCATAAAATTGTCACTTTCACATGCTCTTTTGAGTAGAACGATAATAATCAATCTTGCTAGCTTAAGTGCTTATTACCTTATTCCAAGACAAGTAGGATTCTAGGAGATACCTTTTATTGTGCTATTACTTTGAAATTATTCAATTATTTTTGGAAATCAGACAAATTAAGAGAGCGATTCAATGTTGAAAGGATAAATCAGTACTTTTAGTCTAGTTGCTCATGCGGATCAATCAGATCAAAGGATAACTTATGGCTTATAAGTGAGAGAGATATCTTGAAAATAATAGAAATAAGAAAGGGGGAGATTTGTCAAAAGAGCTTAATTTTGTAGCAATTGTCTCTCAATTGAGAAGCAAGAATTGGGTTCATGGTCTAAAAGGAAAATTAAATTCCTCATGACATTCATTTATAAAATTTAAATCACAGATAGATCTCAGTCTCCCCAAATCACATAGAGGCAGAGATTATAGGTTCTATTAGGGTTGGTTCGACTAGGTTAGTTAAATTGGTTTAGATAATTAATTTAAATAAAATAAAATTAAACTTTTTTAAATATTAAACTTGGTTTCATTTTAGAAGGTTAATTTAATAAATAATTTATTATTATTATGTTAGTGTCACAGTTTTTATGCGCATACAAATTTATTTTTCATTTGAGTGCTACAATTTTAAAAGGATGGCAACACCATAAAAAATAAGACAAGCCATTAAAGGAATTCAGAGATAAACTCTGCTAATATATTTTCGAGAATTTCAAGTATTTTAATTATAATTTATTATATATATTTAATTTGAACATTATAGTTGTGGGTGAATTGTAATTTCATTATTACTGTAGTATTGTACTTTATTTGTTTATTTTTAGAATCAAAAATATATCTTCCAAATTAGAAAATTATATTTGGATGAATATTGTAAAATTAGAATTTAGGATTAAAAAATATATAATTATGATAGGCTCGAAAAATTAATTTTTTATTGAAATAGAAAAATTTGTGTTAAATCTATTGTGATTTTGTAAAATTTTGAAATATTAAAATTAAAATATTTTTTAATTTTTAATTAAGATAACATGCATATCATGATTTGGAATATATTTATTTTTTCTTCTTCAATTAATTACGATATCAAAAAATATATATATTTATTGTTACTAAAGAGATCATGTTAAATAGGTTAATTGATTTTTTTTTCATTATTAAATGTGCAACAATAAATGAAAAAATAATAATAATTCAAGCAAATATTTTTGATTTTCCTTGGCAAGATAGTAGTTAAAAAAATTATAAACTAAAATATTAAAATTATATTAATTTATGACATATATTTAAAAAAATAATATTTTTTAATTTCGCGCTTCTATTTCACGATTCAGGAGTAGCCTCTTTCTTCATCAACCAGACGAGACCCAGAGTCGGAGCCGATTCGTGTGGCATCCTGGATCCGTCGACATGGGCAACACTTGGTGTTTGTTTGGCGGATGTATTGACCAAGCAAGCATAGGCGTGATCGAGAGATGGGGTCGCTTCGAGAAATTGGCCGAGCCAGGCCTCCACATCTTGAATCCCTGCGCTGGCCAGTGCCTCTCGGGCGTTCTGTCCACCAGAATCCAGTCCCTGGACGTTCGCATGGAGACCAAAACCAAGGTCCTTCGCTTAATCTCCGGATAGAATCTATGCTTGTTCTTTCTTCTCCTCCAAGAGAGTGTAGATTCTACAAACTACAATTGTCGTCAAATTTTGTGTCTGTGCACTACCTAGCGAGGTTTCCACGTATTATTTGTTAAAAGTAAGAACTTCTCATACAATTTGTTAAAAGGATCAGCATCGTCGTCAAATTTGTTAAGAGAGTGTGGTTGCTACTCATAATTCCTAGATGTGATATCAACAAGTTGGGGCTCCATTATTATTCTGCTCACGACCCCAACTGAAGCTTACGCCTCATCACCATGGCTGTGACATCACAAGTCAGGTCATGATACGAACCAATGGGAAGATGCACAAGTCAAGTTATGACAACACAAGTCAGGTCACAACATGAAGCAGTTAACACACACGAGTCAAGTCATGACAGCACAAGTCAAGTCGCTACAGCAAAAGTCTGGTTGCAGCAGTAGACACACTAGTTAAGGAACATCAAGGGATCTTAGAGCAACTCCAACCGGAGTTACCATCAGGGGTGTCATCCCCGTAACTGCCAAAATGGCACCCAAATCATAAATTCTGTTGCTCCAATGGGTGTGTCATATGGGGTTACAAAATGTCATTCAAGGTATAGAGGTGTCATATTTGGTAACTTTGGAGAGAGAAAAGAGATGATGCAAAAGAGCAGTTATGGCCACTGTGCATCTCACAATGACTCTCTATGGGGTTGAAAAAATAATTTTTGAATAAAAAAATATTTAATTATTAAAATAGTATCCCATTTTAGCACCTACCATTGGAGCAAAATTATTATTTAGGGGTGTCAAAATACTATTTAAGTTTGTAAAATTACATTTAGCACTTTTTTTTTGGCAACTTCCGTTGGAGTTGCTCTTATAAATGGGAAGTTTAGGATTTCAAAAAAAGTTTTCTTCTATGAATTCTTTCTCTCAAACCTAGTTATTAGCTAATTTTTTGTTCATATCAATTGTTAATTCCTTCTTTCAAACGTAGTACAATACAATCAAAGGGTAGGCTTTTTTTTCTCTTCTTATTACTTGCACCTTTTGAACAAATAAATATTGTATCTTCTCTCATTCTTTTTTTTAAGGAAAAAATTATAATAAATGAGTTTGCTTGATCAAGAATAATCTTCGGGCTAAGAACAAACTTGAGTTTGTTAATTGATCTATAATACAAATGATTGTTGGATCCAAGGATTTGGCTTAGTTGGTTTTTGTGATTTCCATGGCTTGCAAATGGGGATGCATAAAATTATAATAAATGCGTTCTCTATTGGAAATGGTCCTTATATACATGAATTGAAAACCCAACTCATGATTTGTGAGCAAAATGGGCAATCAATTATTGCCTCTATCATGAGAAACTAAAATAAATTTGAGATGAACTGAGTCAATTGATTGCTCATTCTACGGTAATGACTTGCACATGTGGACACAAGTGTGGTGCTAAAGACTAAAACTCTCCTAACTAAAGAATGAAAGAATGAGAAGGCTCATTAATTTTTAATTGGTCTTAACTCTGATCTACACAGTAACTTTGTTTCTAGTCGTTTACTTTTGGACCCCATACTTAGTCTCAACACCATTTTTTGAAGGTTATGATTGAAGAAAGGCATTAAGCCTTTTGTATGCTCCAAAGACACAAGAAGTGCGATCATGAGTTTTGCAGTGTGAGGAGCAGCAAGGGGGCGAGGTGATGCACTCGGTAGGGTGGGGTGAACATCCCCATGAAAAGTTAAATTGCGTGCATTGTGATTAGAATGGGCCATGCGCAAGAGTCATGTTTTCAACTTGTGGGATTTTTGGATTGGTGGTTTTCCAAAAATAGGAGCAACAATGACAAAGGAAATGGCAGAGGTGATGTTCGCTCTATGCATGGTGGTAGGTTTAGTCTTGTTGTGGGCATAGTATAATTTGGCCAATGCAACTACTGCGCTCACATGCTCAGCTTTGGGTCAACAGGCGGTTATGAATGGTGATAACTATGGTTTATTAGGATTTTTGATGAGTAGTGGTTGACATTAGTAAATTTGATAAATAATGCCAAAACTATTTTTCTTCTTTTGAGAAATTATCTGATAAGTATTTTCATGATAAGTAAATTATCAACATGGGTGCTTCTAATCATATGTTAGTAATATTACTTTTTATGGATTTAATTAATATGCTTTCCTCTTTCGTGGGGCTGCCTAATGGAGAGCAAATGCCAGTCACAAAAGAAAGGTCAATTAAGTTGGGTGAAACTTAATTTTATGGAATATTTTTTGTATGTTTTTGATTTTATTAATAAATAATAATTTGTTGTATGTGCCTATTGGCTCGATCCCGTGAGACAAATTTGAGCATATTTATTAGCTGTGACAATAAAAATAAGAAATATGATTTATGTGACAAATACATTCCTCTCGATAAGTAATGTCTCTTCTTCCTAATATGACATAAGAGTAGTGGTAAAAATATGGGTTTATTTATAATTAAATAATTAATATTTTGATTTATAATTGAATAATTAATACACCAGAGATGTTTCTTCTTTGAGTTATAATTGAATAATTAAATATTTTGATTTATCTCACCATGACATTTGGGGTGTGATTAATATTGTGATGCTTATTATTTTTTTTACTATAATGAATGATTATTTGAGGATGATTTGGGTTTATTTAATGTATGTAAAGAATGAAATTTTTCAAATAATAAAAGATTTTTATTTGATGTCACATACTCAATTAAATAAATAATTAAATTAAAATATTAAGAAATGATAATTATTGGAAATTCATTTGTTTAAACAAATTTTATTCATAAAATGATATTTTATATTAAACTTTAGGTGTTGACATATTTTAACAAAATGGTAGGATCAAATGAAAATATTATCATATTTTAAATATGGTATGAGCCATTCATTTTTAGGTTAATTTTTATTTTGCCTTCTGGGAAGAATGTATTCTGATTACTGCATATTTAATTATTTGCACTGCTACTCCCTTTCTTACCCTTATGATATCCCATGAATCACTACTTGGTGCACCTCATGTGTATGCTCCCCTTTGTATTTTTGAGTGCCTATGTGTTGCAATTAATAGGCTCCAAGTGAAAGATAAATTTGAATCTAGGTGTTGAAAATGTGCTTTTGTATATTATTCTTGTGGACAAAAGGGTTGAACACTATATGATACAGTTGGTAGTTGTGTACCTGAGCATGTGCGGGGAGAGGAGAGGTTAGACATATTAATTGAGCCTCTTGTCGTGGAAGAGAGGGTGCGACAAATATTAGGTGTGAAGTTAGTGGTGTATCACAAAAATTCTTAGCAAGGGGCATCTAAATTGTGAGCCGTCAAGTCGATTTAAAGGATATATGATCAACCCCATCTGCTCGTCACTGCTCCTTCACTTGAGTCATTATGATTCATAGGTACATTTTCCCCATAATTTATTATGTAAATTATGATAAATTTTTTGTGAGACATATATTTTTTGACAATAATTATTGTAGGTCATAAATCAACTATTTTTTTAGAGGTGATAAAGGAACCCGATTAGGGAAAAACTATCAAAAAGGAAATTGATGCATTCAAATGGAATGGAACTTGGACATTGTTAAATTTATCTCTAGGAAAGAAATCTATAGGGTGCAATTTAATCTACAAAGTAAAATATAACTCTTATGGGTTTGTTGACATACTGAAAGGAATACTAGAAGTCTTTAGCAATAGACAATTTATTGGGATATATGTTAATAAGTCATTTTCCCTCGTAGCTTCACCATAATGAGAATTGAAGCTTCACCAGATATTTTGTGAATTGAAGTTGTTAAAATTATTATCATGGCCTCTTGGCATTAATCACAAATGTTAGATGTGCTTAATTGTTATAGTTAAGCTGTGCTACATGTTATTGCTAATCTAGTTTTTCATGAAAGAATGAAGCATATAGGAATGAATTGTCATTGTGTTTATGATGAACTTCAAGCTGTGCTACATATAGTGACTTCACACATTCGCACGAAAACTAGTTGGCAAATATTTTTACAAAGGGTTTTGGAAAATCTTAGTTTCCTCACCTCCTTTGCAAGTTCGGTATTTGAGATTTTCATGCTCTAATTTGAAGGATAGTATTGGTCACGACAATAAAACAAGTGAAGCAACGAAATGAGGTTGCGACTCAGAATCTATGGTCACGACATCAATATGTCACGACACCTTTACCTTTCTAGTTGCATCCCCCACACCTTATCACAGTGGTCGTGATAATACAAGTCATGCTGCGACATGAACTAGCATGCACACACACAATTTTGGTCGTACCATCACAATTCAGGTCACGACATCATAAGTTAGGTCATGACATGAAGCATCATGCACACACACAAGTCAGGTCATGACATGAAACATCGCTCATATGCAAAACTCAGGTCGTGACAGCACAATTCAGGTTGATCATGACAGCACAAGTAAGGTCATGAAAACACAAGTTAGGTCGTGACAGCACAAGTCAATGACTCAAGTCACGATAACACAATTCAAGACTCAGATCGCGATAGCACAAGTCAGGTCATGGTAGTGCAAGTTAGGCTGTGACAACAAAAGTCAGACATGAAGCATCACGCACACGCACAAGTTAGGTCCCGATATGAAGCAGGGCGACCGCACGAGTCTAGCTGTGACAACACAATTTTCAGATCACGACAGCACAGGCTAGGCCATAACAACACAAGTTAGGTCGTGCTAGCACAAGTCAAGGACTCTGGTCACAATAGCACAAGTTAGGGACTCAAGTTGTGATAGCACAAGTCAAGTTGTGGTAGTACAAGTCAGGTTGCGACAACCCAAGCCAGGTCTCGACACTGTAAATCAACTTGTGACATGAAGCAGCATGCAAACACACAAGTTAGGGCACACAAGGGATGTTATAAATAGAAGATTTATGGTGCTCAAAGAAAAACAAAGAAATAATAATGGAAAGTTCTCTTTTATTTGAACTTGATGGTGTTCATGTTAAATCATGGTGGATCATGATGTTAATAAACTAGAAACTGATGAAATCAAATCTACAGCACGGTGACCCACTTAATCACAAAAGTGTGAAGGTGTAATGTAGTCATTAGTATGAATGATGTTGAATTTTTACCACCTCATAGTCGAGACCTATGTTGCACGGATACGACTAGGAATTGTCGTGTCCACGTGTCGGACACGTGGATATGGCGACACGGGTCGGACACGCATTGGATACGTGTCCGATACGCCACGTGGCGTATCGGGCACAAATTCATATGTGATACGCCACGTGGCATATCGGATACAGTCATCATTAACAACAGACGCGTTGTTCGGAAACAGTCATCATTAACAACAGATGCATTGTTCGAAAACAGTCATCATTAACAATAGACGCGTCGTTTACCAACCGACGCGTTTTTACGATTCTAACGCATCGGAAATATACTATATATTAACGATTACTCCCACATCTCCAATAAATTGAGCACACCGCCGAGGCGCCGACAGTACCTATGTAACCTAATTCTATAAAGGGAATGAGGGGTTTTGGAATTTGTATCGGGATGAGGGAGAGTTCGAAAATCAAAATTGTAAAGGGAGGGTGGGTAGGGGGGGAGGTGGGAAGGTTCGGGAGGGGGGAAGGTGTTAGAGGGTTTAAATTTTTTTTACATTATTTTAAAATATAGTATTTAAATTATTTTTTAATACAGTATTTTGAATTATTTTAAAATACAGTATTTTAAATTATTTTAAAATACCTAATATTTATAATTAATAATTTTTATTTTTAATTTTATTTTTTTTATCATGACGTATTCTAGCCGTATCTGTATCCTCGTGTCCGTATCCGTGTCCGTGCAACATAGGTCGAGACACTTTTATTTGAGAACATTAGTCCGAGAATGATGCTCTAAGTTGAGAAGACACTAAGCTTATCCCAATTATATTAACATGTCAATTTTGATGGAAGTTGGAAGCTTTTTCTTTATCAATAAGAGAGTTTTTAGAATGAAAATGTAAGCTGAAATTATTGAAACGAATCTAAGTAATATCAATGAATACTATAATTTTCACAATAAAAGGGATGCATTTTTTCTTTTGAGTTTGATGTCTACTGGACATAGAAGCCGGTCAAGTAATGCATCCATTCATTTAGTTTTTCATGGCAGAATTATTTGGAATTAAGATAATTGTTAGTTTGTTACATCAATTTGGAATGATCAGGATGTGAATGTTCAACCTAGAAAATCAGTGTATTGCCTGTAAAAGTAACTAGGTGAGAGAAAATTTCATTTTAGAATGTCGAAGTTGCAATTTGAAGTTGAATTACAGCCTGTTTGATTAGGGAATAATTTTATCATTTTCATTTATGAAGATATATTTTTTTGAATTGAGTTTTTAAAAAAGATTTATCCTCAAAGAATATCACATTTATCTCCTCTTTGCCTTGGTAAGTATTATATGTGCTTATCTTGAGAATTAAAATACCTAAAAAAGACTTGCTCGATATCATTAACATTTATCTTCTCTTTATTAAAGGAAAAGATGCTAAACAAAACAAGTACATTCAAAAATATCGAATGAAAGGTTAAAAAAATTTTTTTTGATATAAAAATTGATATGAGATATGACTTGAAAGAAAAAAAATATATAATATTTGATTGTTTAGTAAGTTAGTGATTATTATTATTTTTTTCCAAAAATATCTTGGAGCTCTTTAATATTTATTTTAGTTATCTCAACTAATTATTGATTTCACCTTTTAGTTGTATTATTCTGTGCTTGAGTGTCAATATAAGATATTTGGTAATTTATTCATCACTCAAAGAATTAAAAAATTAATAATAAATATATTTTAAAATATTATTAATTTTTAATATTTTAATACTAGTATCGAACTTTATTTTTGTTCTTTGATAAAATGTTACAAAAGTAGGTATTTTGAGATTTTACTTAGTTCCCAAATATAAAAATGAATCAAATAAAATATATTCTTACTAATATCTTCTTGATGTACATTATAATAAACTCTAGTATATGTTTTTAATTGATATGTCTGACAGTTAATAGAAGTTAAGTATTTGATATTTGGTTCCAGAATATTTAATGTATCTAATGGTTGATGTCCAAGATGAGAGTATACAATCAGCTTATCAATGATAATCAAATGCCTAAATGAGATGCTAGAATTCTTTTTGATTTCAATCTTCCTTTTTGTTTTTAGGAAGATATTAATGAGTTGTATTGGTTATCCTTCATTTTAAATATTATTATTTTCTTTTTCTTTTTAATTTTATTAATTTTATTATTATTATCTTCTCTTGATAGTATTATGATGTCTTAACTCCTCACTCAAGATATATCTCAGTTAGAATGGCTTTAAGATATGTTAGATGTAATGAATACCTTTTATCTTGTAGGACTTGAGAGACAGTACTTTGGATTTTTGGAAAAAATATTATTTATTGCAAGTGAGTATTCATTATAATAACTTGTCTTGATGATATGGTATACATACTTGAAGTTAGATTTGCAATGAGCTATTTTACATAATTTTGAAGTAGAATACTTTTGATATATTTTCTTTTATGACTAATATCGTTGTTACTTATTAATAACAACACTGTACATCATGATTGTGATTTTTATTGAAATATCATGAAAAAAGTTAAAAATTCTGATTATTAGTTCATAGAAACTTAGAAACCATAATTACTTATAGTGGGTAGCAAGAGTTTGTACATAATTTTTTAGCCTGAGGATGATGGACTAGTAGAAAACAGAGCCACCAAGCAATGACATGAATGATAAGTGACTATCTACAAATTCTTCTTTTATTTGTGTTGTGATAGTCCATCAAAGTAGACTTGACCTTAGTTTGTCATTTTGCACGACTTAAAAGATCTTATTGAAGTTGACAATATGAATATTATATGATATAATTACATTGTATTTTAGACCAATATTGAAAGAGTTAGAGAGCAAGAATAGGTTACTATTTTTTTAACATACTTCACTCGACTAGCTACACAATGCATAGAATTTTTTTTTTGCTGAGGTTGACATTCTAGTGAGAGTGAGACAAATAGGGAAGTTTATTGGCATGATATTCATATATTTACTACTAAGTGAGTTTGTAGTTTTTTGTAATTAGATCTTGAGTGATAGGAACTTTTCTTCTAGATTGGAGTTTTATCAGTGTAGTTCAATTTATATGAGGCCAATATAGAGATGTTGGAGAGTCATCTCATTATACATATGCTAGAATTAAAGGGATAACTTTTGTAGCAAAGAGAGAGGATGTAAAAAGCTTTACAGATAGTTAATGATTAATGGGGATTTGTAGACTATCAAATTTATCTAGGAGATTTTTCCAGTTGGGTAGCAATAGATTCTTTTAGATCGTTAGATACTACAATGCTTGTATTTCATTTTTCTATTACAAATCTTTAGATTGTTGACCTAATAGTTAATATTCATATTATAAGTAATTATTTTTTTTATCATATTTTTTTTTTTTGTTCAGAGTATTGTAGTAATCAATCGTAAAGCCTCAAGAGTCATTGGGTATGATATTATTTAATATGATATTTTATTTCTTTCTGATTATTTAATAGGATTGAGCAAGATAGATTTTATTTTCCTTTCTATGATAGAATCTTCCAGTAGATGTTGTGTATAATTGACCAATTACTTATATATTATTTACATGATTATTCAACATTGGTTAAATTGAGCATGTTATATCTTAGTTAAGGATATATTTATCGTAGAGTGTAAGTCATATCATTACTTTCTTTCATGCCTGTAATATTGATAGAAGTAATGAGCAATTGAATCTTATCCACTTATGTTATATGAATGGGGACCTAATAGAAATGTGATTAGGTATAATTTCATGTATTTAATTATTTTTATTGATAATTAATCATGATTTATAATGTTATTTACTTTTTATTCTAGATTACATATTTTTAAAATTTTTTGTTATTTCATAAAATAATAAACAATTAATAACTAAATTATTCAAAAAAAGAAGTGAAAATGCTTTATAATGATTTTAGGTATTTTATTATTTTTTTGATGATTATTCATGATTTATAATGTTATTTCTTTTTTATTTTAGATTGCATATTTTTTTCTTTAATTATTTCATAAAATAATAAAAAATAAATAACAAAAACATATAAAAAAAAGTGATACAGATTTATAATAGATGTGAAAAATAGTATAGGCGTCTTTACTCGACCTCAAAAAACTATGCCTGGTACGACACAAGCTGAACAAAACTAGTCTTAGAGCCTGCATGGGATTACATGTCTCGAAGGTGAAGGTCGTGCAAGGCCTAGGAGTAGCGCTTGCGTGCTGCCTGAGGAGGTGGCACAACACGACCTAATGTGTCAACTTACTTAGGTTCAGGTTGAATTTTGCTCATGCCCCCTAAGAAGATGAGTCATGCCTCATGGCAGCATGAACTTGGACTCGATGTGCAACATGTGAAATTCATTTATTTTTTTTTTAAATGACCATGGGTCAAGTTGGGATGGGCTCATTATTAATTGTTCTTATTTTGACCCGATTCATAGACTTTTCGCTAATCCTATGGTAGTCATTAGCCCAGGCCTAAGCTAGCTTGGATTGAGCACTACCTAACCTAAACCAAACTCTACCCTCGATAATTTTTAAAAAAATACTATGTGAATCTCACGTGTCATACATCATGTTCGAGTTCACTTCACCTCAGGGCATGACCATTTTTTGGCCTTGCTATTATGACATGTTTTTTTTAATCGAGCCATATTGGGCTTCTTGATTTTTAGTCGTTTTGTCCTAACACAACTCATTTGTCATTTTTATATTAGAATATATATCAGATAATTTTAGTATTTATTGTACTAGTCGTTTGATTATACACTTGACTTTATATGCTGGCTCATCTTCACAGAATGAGATGGTAGAAAATATGAATATATATTTAATTAAGATAATCTAGATACTATTTTTTGGCATGAGTCTTCTAAAATATATTTTGGGAAATGCAGTATACTATTTCATATCTTATATTATGAAGATGAATAATTAAGTTTTTCTACTTAGAGTTTTTGAGAGTTCTTGTTTTGTTCATAATCTCTCATCAAGGTGGAACAAGATAATACTTAGGGCCTTGATATTTATTTTTTTGGTTATTTCAATATCTAAAAAAAAAGCATTTTTTATTAGAGTTTGATAGAATTTTAGTGAGTACTAATGCTACTTATTTTGAGCAGGACTTATTGTTTTGTCTGCCTAAGAAATGCAAGAGTTAAGAGGATATATCTTGATCAATTATTTTTTTTTTATTTGTTGTCTCATTCATGTCTCTTGTTAGGAGTGAGTAATTCATTAACTACATATGTACTTCCTGGTTAATATTATGATGATACTTTTATATAATTTTGTATTTACTAACAAGTACAAATCATGTTGAATTTCAAAAAAAAAAAAGAGATTTCTTAGGAAAGGAAATTTATCTGGAACTCATACGACACAATATTTTACTAGTTTATTCTAGTTGTTATCCATGATGTGTTGGAAACTAGAAAACTTGAATACTCAAGACTTGGAATCTATACTTGGAGGATAAGACATATGTAGTCTACTCAAACCAGATGTAAGTTGATCGAGGAACCATATGATATTATAGTTAGCCACTCTAATCTAAATCTTTAGATTGTTTTCTGAAAGTTACATAGGAGTTTTACTTAAAAATATATTTTACATGTATTATTGTCTTCTTATTTTTTTTCTTATTTGTTTTTTTTTTATTAATTTTCTTGATAATGTTAATATATTCAAGTCTTTTTTTTTTTTGAAATATTATCCTACTTAGGATGACTCATATAATGTTGGAAGGATAGATGTTCTTCATTTCAATGTGACTTGGGATTTAGTAATATGATTTTCAAGTATATTTACTATTAGTTATAAGTGAGTATTCACTCTGAAGATATATTTAGATAAAAAAATTGATCACCTTAAAATGAGCATTTTTTTCCTGGGGGCTCACTTATTTTATGACATAATTAGTTAAAAATCACTTAATTTTAAGAGTATTTTTAGTTACAATTACAAACTCTAATTGAACTAAATATTGATTTCTTATTCAATATGTTTATGTTGTTTATTGTACTACTTTAAGGAGAGTTATATGGAACATTAACTACGTGATAATTATCAAATTAAGTATGATTTATGTGATCGTATAATTACTTATTTGCTAGATTCTTTTTCTTTTTAACAAGTTCACTCATATCTAACTCTTTGCATATTGAGAGATATGAAGAAACCTCTAAGACTCAAAATCTATTTTAGTGATACCAACACTTATAGGTAGCTTATATTCAAATTTGAGTTAGACATTAATTTGCATTGAGAAATAGTATTGTCTCATGAAAAAATAATAGCCATATGATTATATATAGATGCATTGTAGAAATATAGTTTATAGTGATGGCCATAATTATTTATGAGATATTTTTGATTTTATATTTTTTCTTATTATTATTTTCTGTGACAGTCAGACATCGAGTCGCATAGCATGAAATCCAGCATTTCACAAGCAGACAAAACATAGAAATAGATTATTTTCTTTCTCAAATAGAAGATTCTAGGGAAACCATATTATAATTTATATTCAGACATTAAATCAGCCAATAGATGTGTGTGTGTGTGTGTGTGTGTTATATATTTTATTTTAATTTTTTAAAAAAATTAAATGTCTCTATTATAGAATTATCATGTTATTAGCATTGTTACATGGGGACAAGGTTGATGTGATGCAGGACAATGTTTTTGTGCAATTGGTTTGCTCGATTCAGTATCGGATAGTCCTACAGAATGCTGATGATGCATTTTATGAACTGGCAAGCCCCAAACAGCAGATT
Organism: Sapria himalayana; assembly: GCA_029783825.1. Taxonomy (NCBI): domain Eukaryota; kingdom Viridiplantae; phylum Streptophyta; class Magnoliopsida; order Malpighiales; family Rafflesiaceae; genus Sapria; species Sapria himalayana. The sequence goes on from JAREIK010003173.1 coordinate 2,989,009, forward strand.
CAGGCTTATGTTTTTGATGGTATTTTTCATGTTGACTTTGGAATTATGGTTGCTGTATTGTATTGTACGTTTCTACTTCTTCTTCTCTTTGTTTCTTATGGTGCCTTTTGGCTCTTGCAAGTGGTTCGAGCACTAGTTCCTCGGATGACGCTGGATGAACTGTTCGAGCAAAAGGGTGAGGTTGCTAAAGCTGTTTTAGAAGAACTCGGGAAGGTAATTTATGCCTTTTGGTTGGTCTCTTTTGAATTCCTCCATGATTCCAATTTTCATTTCCCATTCTGCATTGTTACCAAGAACATCACGATTGACCATAAATTGTATTGAATCTTAGAGTGAAAAATAGTGTGCATTGATAATAAAAAAAAAAAATAATCGACATAATATGTTGGTTTAATTAGGAAAGCCTAAAGCAATTTTAGGCACTCCATTTTCTTTTTCATATAATATTTATCAAAAATAAAAGAAAAATAAAATAAATACTACATGAACTCTTTTTTTTTTTTCAAGAGGGTGTGTGTATATTTTTTATATCGAATTTAGAGGAAAAATAAGTAATCTATTTTTCCTCAAAGGTTTCTTGAAGGTGCCTGTAAGTTGATTTTTGGTAGACAGGCAATGGCAGTGATCAGCTCTTCTGAATCTTCTTTCTGATGAAATAATAATTTATCTTGTTATATGTCGTTAACTTATAGAATAATAAGTTAATGAAATATGACTTTGTACTATGCCTTTGTATAATTGTTGGAGCCCAGTTATAATTTTAACTAATCTTTCAAACAGAAGTATTTTTAATCCTATGAAATAAGAGCAAGAAATACTGTTCACCAAAGTGTTTGTATTGATATTAAAAAAGGACATAGGCTCAAAATATATAGTACGAAAATAAGAGCAAGAGAATATATGTGATAATGAGTATTGGGTATATCATATAGCTGATTTCTTTCATAAAACCATCGGAAGGTCCAACCATTATTCTGGGTTTGATTAATTGATGTGATCGTGGATTCGCTTGAGTGACATTGTGGACATATTCGTGCAGTATATATTTTTAGATTGTAATTATTAAGTCTTCTAATCTTTATCTCTTATTTTAACTGCGTTTAAACTATCACTAATGTATTGGATCTCATAAGAATTTCAAAATTAAATGTGCTTGGTCGTGATCACTACTGAGATGATTGACTAGTGTGAAAGTTTATCGTATGCATCTATCCTGGGGTTAGTAAGGGAGGGATTGGCGGAAGGGTGAAAAAAAAAAAATTTCTCTTATTTTTTGTAAGACTCATCTCTCATGTCATGTGAGACACTTACATCATATTTCTTTTTCTCCTACTCTCTTACATATACTAGTTGTGCTCATAGTATCAGGTGTAGAAGTAGGATTAGCTATCACTCTTTGAGGAATAGCAATTGGACAAGGAATCAATCTCATTGCTATGGTATTTGAAAGTGCATTTTCCTAGTTTGAGTCCTTAAAAAGGATATGCACTTAAAGAATGTCACATCCATACTTGTAATGATCATTATGATATTTGGTGATTAGTATATGTACTTCTGTGAAATTTAATACTCATGGAAAGCATACTTGTTTATGATACTAGTGGTCATATTTTCTATACTCAGAGAAAAATTTTTAACAAAACAAGTAGACCCAAAATCTTGATTAGGATGTAAGAAAGTCTTTCCTACATATAAAAACTATGCAACTTAAGTGTCAACACTAAACAAGGAAGCACAGATACGGCTCCCTATAGGCGTGTCCTCGTGTCGGACACTCGGACACGGCACGGATACGTATCCGATATGCCACGTGGAGTATTGTTGATCAATCCGTATCCGATACGCCATGTGGCGTATCAGAAGGATGCGTCGGCTGCCGTATCCATGCCGACAATGCCCGATGACGTCGCTCATTATGGCCAATGGCCGATTTTGTGAGGCGGCGCAAGTGAGCGTGCTTTTTTGGGCTGGCGGGGGTGGGCGCGATTTTGTGGAGGGGGCAAGCACGATTTTGGGGAAGCGGGGCCGAGCGTAATTTGTGGGGATGCAGGGGGCGTGCGGGATTCTGTAGAGAGGCAGGATGCTATTTTGGGGGTGTGGGGGCGGCCTAATTTTTATAAAATAAAATATTTTTATTTTATAAAATAAAAAAATTATATTTTTATATAATATAAGATTATTATTAAATATTATTTTATAAAATAAGATAATTATAAATATTATCTTATAAAATAAAATAAAATACAATATTTTAATTTATTTTATAAAATACCTAATATTTATAAAGAATAATTTTTATTTTTATTTTTTTTATCATGCCGTATCCTAGTCGTATCTGTATCCTAGTTTTTTTGAATTTGTCGTGTCTCCGTATTCTGCCGTATTGTATTCCCATATCCGTGTTCGTGATTCTTAAACACTAAATATCAAAACATTGAGCTTTGTTAACATTGGTGAATGGCAATGCCAACTATAGCTATGTTATATTTTATAATAATGAGGGGTGAGATTTTCCTCAACTATCTTAGCATAATGTAAGAAATGTATCTTTTAACTATGAAACTATGCAACATAAGAATTAAATATCATTCTTATGTTATTTAATTCCAATTTTTTTAACTTAACCAATAAAAAATATTCAAGCTTAGAGTGCCTAATTAGTGGATTAATAGTAGTTGAGCACCAAGAAAGGTTTTTGCGAGTGGAAAAAAAAAATAGATATAATATATCTTGCTTAATTCTCATTGAAATCATCCTCATAAGTTTGTCGTTCTACGGTTTTAGCCCAGAAACACCAAAAGAAAAAAAAATATTACAATCCAATTATTTTTTAAAATAATTGAATGAAAACAAATTATAATTAAAATTCAGAAATAAAGAAAATATTTTTCAAAAAAAAAAACTCATTATTAATATTTTCATGTCTTCTGACCTGCAAAATGATATCTTTATATAAGAATTCTTCAAAGGTACGATCACATCTGACATGAGTATTTGACTCATGAATCTATAATTAAAGAGTTCAAAATTAGGTGGTAAAAAGAAAAATTAAAATCGAGATGTCTTGGCAGAAACTAGTACATCTCAAGAAAAGAAGTCTACTCATTTTGAGTAAGTAGCACAAAACTAGTAGGTATACATGTAGAAGATTTAGCTTGAGTGGATCTAGTAGGTCTACTATGTAATCCTTGAATCTCTAAATATCCTTCGTAAGTTAGGATGTAATAGCCAACATCTCTCCTAAATTTGTCTCAATCTCATATAAAAGGAATAAGGCACTATGACTTTTTTCCTCTTGGAGCACCCCACTAGTTCTCTGAGTAATATTATCATCATAGTTATTAAAGGCATGTCTCATGCTCGCCTAAAGCCTAGGTATCATAATGTTTGGGCAAAATCTATTGATATTTATTATATGATCAAGATATGAGATGAATTATTTGATAATTGAGTAGAAGTTGTTGAAGATAATATTGTTCAAGTTATAATAAATAATGTTTAAAACTATATAATGATTATTATATATAATTTAATTTAAAATTTTCAATTATTTATATAAGTGATTACTTCTATTAATCTATTTATGGTATGTTAGGTTTTGTCATATATATGAAAGTTGTTGGAATTGAAAAGGATATGTATATTATACACTATGTGTTGTGTATTATTGTGACTTAATTTTAGATAATATTGAAAAATTACTATATAATAAAAAAAATAATAGAAATGATCATTGTTATCAAAATCATACGATTCATGATTCGATTTAAGATTTAGGGGATAAATAATTTGACTCTTTAAAATAAAATCAAAAATATGCATAAATCAAAGACTGAATCATTAAATCGCGAATCGATTCACATAAATTAATTTAATATAAATTTTCAAGGGACGGATTCTCAAATAGTCACAAATATAAAAACTAAAATATCAAAAAAAATTGCCAACTGTATGAATAAACTAACATGAAAAAAACTAACTCCAACATTTTTTATTACGTATATAATATGAAAAAATAATAAAATATCAAAAAAGTCACAAAAAATAAAAACAAAAATACTAAAAAAAATTATCAATAGTAGAAAATAAAAATTAATTAACGTGAAAAAAAAAATCTCAAAAAAATTGATTCACGATTTGATTCTCGATTTGAATCTCAATTTAATAACTATGGATATGATCATATGTATAACTATAAGTGATTATACTTATAGTGTAAAATTGTTCAGCATGATAAGATAATTATTTAAAATAGAGAGAGTATATTGTGAGCATATAACTTTGGTTAAAATATGTTGGATATTTAACTGATGATTTATTTATATTAATGGTAGCTGAATAATGTTGTATGTTTGTATCTAGTACCTGAAGTTTGTAAATATTTATATTATGAGTTTACAATGTAACATATAGCGCATTTGGTTGTGAAATAAATTGGAATAAATTTGAGAATCTAAATTACTAAAATAATTACATATAAAAAATGCCTTTGCAATATTATTAAATTTAATATATAATCATTAATTTTTTTTAGATTCAAGACGAGAAAAAATATGTTAGAATATCAATGCTTGAATGATTTGATTTACATTAAGTATAATTGAGCTGTGATAAAAAGATACAATGAGTATTATACATTTGATCATATGTACAATGAATGATTGATGGAAAGAATGAAAGATGAAAGTGTTATAGAAGATGATTTGATATTTGAAAGTAATGTTTTAATATGGAGTGATATTGTAAGAAATAGTGGAACTGAAGAGCTTAGGGTTTATACAAGAGTTAAAGCAAGATCAAGCAACAAGCTTTATTAAATATATTTATACTCTTGTTTTGATTGAATAAAATGAAGAAATGACCTATTTATTGAGTAAGAAAGATGAAGATGAGAGAGAGTACAATAGTAATAAAAAAAAGCGTGATAGTGATAATTTTGTGAATTTAAATTTTGAGACTTGTGAATAATTATTTTGTTTGTTTTGATGAGGAGCATTCATGAATTTTGGATTTTTTATATTTGGATTCTTTAAATTCAATTATTTTATTTTCACGTTAAATATTTATGATAATAGAAGATATTAATCATAGTAGCGAAATCATATGTGTGTGTGTGTGTGTGTGTATCAGGTAGAGTATATTTCAAAAAAAAAAAAAATATTAGGCTTACTTGGTCGTTTAAAAAAAACTAATTGCTCCATCGGGCAATCATTTGATGGGACTAGACCCATGATCTTAGACCTGATCATGGACCCATGGTCTTAGACCTGATCATGGCTCAGTTTAGCATTAGTTGTGACATGGGTGATGACTTGTCAGCCATGGCTGGGGTCCATGGATCGTGTCCTATTATATTAGAAAGAGACATGAGCCGTGCTAGGATATGACTCATTGTGGCTTGGGCTAATTCTACCTGGCATGGTTTGGTTGTGGGCTAATGCACTCGGCTAAGTTGATACATGTTTTTTTTAGGCGTGCATAGTCGGCATGACCCGTTTAACTCCTCGAGATATGACCAATTTCACTTTGATACCATAACATGTTGAATTTTAAGTGAGCGGCCTTAAAGACTAGGTAATTTTTATATGATATATGTATCAAAAATGTAAAAAAAAAAAAAAATATGAATTATAAAAGGAACACAATAATTTTTATTATTAAATGTATTGTCACATCTAAAAATCTAAAGTGCACTGCAAAGTATTTCAATTTTAGTCTTGGTTTTCATTATGATAGATACCCACCTTGTAACATTGTTGCATGATCTTAAGAAAATCAGATTGGTGACTAAATAAGAAAAATTATTTTATAAGTGTAATTTAAATAGAGTTTATTTAACTTAATATCTTTTAAATGATATAAAAAAATTTGTCCAGAATATTATAATAATAATTTGTATATTTTAATAATTAATTAAATAATATATAAAATAAAATGATTAAGATTAAATAATTTATTATTTTATTATTTTGATCGGAATATAATTTAAAAAATTAATATGCAAGAAAAAAAAAAAGGCCAATTATTGACCATCAGTTCGATCCCGTTTCGATGAGATGCCATCCCAATTGATAGAACCAGACCAGTCCGACCAGCTGGTCCGGTCCGGTTTTCTCATCCATGTTGCAAACTTTTTGCTTTATCTTCGTGATGTCATCTTGCAGCATCATTGAGATAGTTTTTTTTTTTTTTCCATTGTTCTTTAGGTGATGGGAACTTATGGATATAGCATAGAGCACATCCTGATGATTGATATTATACCAGATAAATCTGTGCAAAAGGCAATGAATGAAATTAATGCAGGTACCTGATTTTTCTTTTCCCCCTCCCAAACCTAGCCCATACATATTATCACATGACTCACACATGAGCTGCTGGCCCTCGCAAGGAAGCACGTGATTGGTCTCTTAGAATGATGTCGAAATGCAAAGATGTTAGAGATATATTTTGTGTGAGTGTTTCGAGTAGAGGTGTCTATAGGTGTCAAACGGGACGTGCCGGGCCGACCCGTCCCGTTTTTTCAGGCCCATTCGTGCTTTTGTGCTGGGTCAGGCACGGTTTTGTGGGGGTTCAGCCCGGCACGGGCCCGCAGCACAATCCTTTGGGTTCGACCCTAAATTAAAAAAAAAATTAGGATTTGGGTGCACCTGAAACCCTAATTTTAAAAAAAATTGATTTCGGCATGGTATCGTACCAGCGGGCCATGGTACAGTGCCGGGACAGGCACGGCACGAGGCCCGGTTGCCCTCGGCATGGCACGGGAAATTCCCTTGCCGGGCCGGCCCATGCACCGCCGAATCGTGTCGTACCTCGTGGTGGGCCTGGCCGGCCCGGCCCGGTTGACACCTCTAGAGGTGTCAAATGGGTCATGCTGGCGTCTCGCGGGATTCAATACACTTGGTGTGGTACGACCCATTTGGGCCGCTGCTGGGCACTTCCGTTCTGTGTCATGACGGGTCATGCCGCTTATGTTTTATTAGAAATTTTAATTTTTAACAACATAATAAAAAATTTAAATAAATTAAACATTTAATTTTTTTATATCTTAATGTTTTACATTAAAATAAGAAATAATAATTCTATGATTTGTTTCTACTCATTTAACAAAGTGATTCCTAAAGTATTATCTTTAATACTTTGAATATCTTTCATATCTACGATCGACAAATAAATCTATCATTTGAACTTCTCTAAAAAAAATAGAAATAATATATAAAATACACATGCAAATTAAACGAGATGATTGTAAATAAAATTTTAGCAAATAAAGCTCTTTAGAGCATCTCCAAGAGTCTCGATAAATTCTTTCTCTTAGCTATTTTAGATAATTTTTTCCTAAAAATTCACTCAAAAAGGCTATCTATTTGGCTATTTATTTTTCATAGCCAAATAAGGGATATAGGAAATAACTAGCATTTTTGAGTGAATTTTTAGAAAAAAAATTATCTAAAATAGCTAAGTGGAGGAGTTTATTAAGCCTCTTAGAGATGCTCTTAGTTAAAGTTAATAAAAATTAATAGCTAAAATAGATAGTATTATTGGGGTGATTTTGAAAAATTGGTTAGCTAAAGTAAATAATATAATATTTAAATATATTTTGAGTAGCTAATTTAGATATCTTTGTTGGAGATGTTCAAAGTATATGCTGTCTAAAAGCTTTGTGCAATCTATAGATCATATCTAGATACGCTATCTCGGAACTAGGTGTATGTTCCACGTATATTCCTTCTCAAATTTATTTTCAATAAAAATAATTTTTATGTCTAATTGATATATTATTATCTCTCTGAAATTATAATTATCATGAGTATTCGAATTGAGGTCATATTGGCTACCAAAGAGAGTTTTTCTTAGTAATTAATCCAAAAAATCTAAGTAGATCATATCGTGATAAGTTTCTCCCTAAGTCACAGTTCCTTACTATCAAGATTATTCTTCTTAATGAGCATCCATTTGCAGCTATGATGCTTTCGCGAAGGCCATTGGGCTAATTCTCAAGTTCTATTAGAATGAAGAATATTTATTTTTATTTTTATTTTTATTTTTTTACCATAGTCTAAGATGAAATAATGCATCAAAAGAAGAATATAGTAATACAGTGCCTTCCTTCAGGATAAGCAATAAAAGAGGTAAAAGAAAGACAAAATTGGATACATCTATATTTGTGTAATAGTATGTTGAGTGTGACAAAATCTATGTAATAGGGTGCATGGTACTTAGTACCGCTAATTTATTTTTTTTAAGAGGATAATCAAAAGATTAAGATTAGAAGAGTCAAGTGCAGGATCTTGAAGCTCCTCAAGATACTTTCTTTCATTCTGAGCGTGAAGTGCATGTTTCTTTATTCTAAAATAAACTTGAAATCTTAAGCAATTAAGTCTCTCAAATAACTAGAATATTAGAGAAATAAAACATCAAGTTAAATATTATAATAACTAATAATGAGTCAATAACTAAGAATTTTAACAAAAAAAAAATATTTTAAAAAAAACAAAAAAAAAACAAAAAAAAACAAAAAAAAAACAAAAAAAAAACAAAAAAAAAATCTAAGAATTTCAATTCTAAAAATGTGTCAAGAGAATTATAATATATAAAAAATGAGAAATATTGCATGCATTCTTTTATTATCAAACAAATAACTCAATAATGAAATTCCCAACGTACTGAGAAATCCCTAATCTTTTAAATTTAGAAAAAAAAATAATAGGGATTTTAATTGAGATTTTAATTTTGTGTTGTTTTTCAGCTAAATTTGTTAATGATATATATATATATTCATCTACCATATTGTTGTGACATTGTAGGTGATTTAAAATTGAAGTAACATGGAAAATGTAATGTATATATATTTTATTTTTATTGATGCACCAATCAAAATTTAAGTTTTTAATATATATTTTATTTTTCATATCATGATTTTCATTATTATTGAAATGCGTTTATTTATTTTTTTATTATTCTATTTTTTAATATAAACGTTCCCAAGTTTTTTAAAAATTAATTTGTAATTTTATTGATTCTCACAAATATTTTATTAAAATAAATATTTAATTAATTTGTAATATAAATGTGCCCATATTTTCATCTTCTATATAATTTTTTATAATCAATTTGTAATTCAAAAATATTTTGGCATATATTTTTATCATCATATTCATGATCATTATTAAATAATAATAATAATAATAATCTGAGTAAGTGGGATGCTTATTTATTTAAAGCTTTTCTTTTTTTTTTTTAAATAAAAAATTGAAATAAAGATTTTGTTGACTTCTTTTTTGGTTTACAAGTGCAGCCCAGAGGCTGCAGCTTGCAAGCGTGTACAAAGGGGAAGGAGAGAAAGTGCTGCTGGTGAAGAAGGCGGAGGCAGAGGCAGAAGCCAAGTATTTGGGGGGAGTGGGGGTGGCGCGGCAGAGGCAGGCCATCACGGATGGGCTGAGAGAGAACATCCTCACCTTCTCCAACAAGGTGGAGGGGACGTCGGCCAAGGAGGTGATGGATCTCATCATGATCACCCAGTACTTCGACACCATCAAGGATCTCGGCAACTCCTCCAACACCTCCACCATTTTCATTCCCCATGGCCCTGGCCACGTCAGAGACATAAGCGACCAAATACGCACCGGCTTCTCTGAAGCAGCAAGTGTTCCTCCTCTAAACCATCACTCCCAATAATGACCATGTTCTAAGCTTTCTGCCCCTCTTATTGAAAGCCACGCATGCTACAAACACATGTATAGGCACACACGTGCCTGTGAGCATGCAGATTGAGGACGTGTGAATGATTTTGTATAGACGTATGTCTACAGCTTTTAGCACTTGTATAGGCATGCTGACACACACACACATGTAAGCATGCAGAATGAGAAAATGAATGAATGGTTTTGTAGACATGTATGTCTACATCTTGTACCACATATATAAACATGCTGATACATAGGTACACGTGTGAGCATGCATAATGAGGATATGAATGAATGGTTTTGTATAGACATGTCTACATCTTTTAACACATATAGACATGCTTATACGTACACACGTGTAAGCATGCAGAATGAGGATATGAATGAATAGTTTTGTAGAGATATGTCTACCATCTTTAAGACATGTATAGACATGCAGATACATACACATACATGTAAGCATGCAGAATGAGGATATGAATGAATAGTTTTGTGTAGATATGTCTACCATCTTCAAGACATGTATAGACATGCAGATACATACACACACGCGTGTAAGTATGCAGAGTGAGGATATGAATGAATGATTTTGTATAGGCATGTCCACATGTTTAGACATGTAGATGCACGCAAACACACGTGTGAGCATGCACATAGAATGACATTTTTTATGGTTCACTTACAGAAAATTTGGGGCTTGTATGAATAAGTGAAAACAGCAGGAAGCTAAGAGAACTAAATTAGATGGAAAAATTGGTGCTGCAATAAATAATTTTGGGAGAAATTAACATTTGCTGACGATCAATGAACATCAATCAATTCAATGTCAAACTCAAGCCATGAATTCGGAGGGACTTTGTCACTAGCTCCCTTGTCTCCGTAACTGAAAAAAAGACGTAAATAAAATAACTTGTTTAATCATGTAAAAATTTAAAAAAAAAAATTAACAATATCAATTCAGAGGTGGGATTTAAACCCTGGACCTCAAAGATAAATCTTGTATACTTTTTGACTACTCGCCTATTGGCCTATTGGCCTTCCGACTCTACTCGCTCTCATCTCTCGTTGATATAAATTACTAATATGTAGCACATCACGTATTTTCCAATTCAATTCATGTAACCCCCCCCATAAACCAACGACAAACATAAAACGAATTCTATGAAAGATTATATCAATAATTTACTCTAAACTAAAAAGTGTGGCCCATATATATAGTTATAAGCATACACACACACACACACATATATATATATAGTTATATGTGTATGTGTATATATACATACATATATATAAATACATATATAATTGTGTGTGTGTGTGTGTGTCTGTGTCTGTGTGTGTGTATAAACACACACCCACATATATATTTTTATATATATATATATATATATATATATTTATAAATATTTGTGTATATATGTGCGTGCTTATGTGTGTGTGTGTGTTTATAGATTTATATATATGTTTTTATATCTATATTATAGTCCCAAGAACCTCAAAGATAACCTTAGTTGTTTATATACATTCTCAAACCCCAAGGCACTGGGCCCATATAGCAATCCTCAAGTATAGTCCATCTATGATACTAACAATGGTCCTAGGAGAGTAGAAATAACATACCCCATTGATGAATTGATGCTCTTACCCTGAGGTCACGAGTTCGATCCCCAAGATATTTATCAATTAGATCTAACATGTTGCTGGGACAAGAACCTTACTTGCTCCAACCCTAGGGACCATATAGCATTGGCTACTACTTGTAGCAATCCTCAAGCATAGTTGACCTATAATACTAGCATTGGCCCTTAAGGGAAAATGAAATAAAAATACCCCATTGCCAGATGGATGCTCTAAACCTAGCGGGCAATGAGTTCGCTTCCCAGGGTGTTTGTCAATTGGCCTATCATGTTATTGTGATGTGAGTCTTAACTGCACCAACACTAAAGCCGCGGGGCCCATATATAGGTGTCAACCGAGCCCGGCCCGGCCCGGCACGAGGCACGGCACAGTTCGGCCATGCCTGGGCCAGCCCGGCATGGGAAAATCATGTGCCCGGGTAAGGGACGAGCCATGCCTGACCTGTGTCGTGCCGTGCCTGACCCGGCACCGGGTTTGTCCTGTGTCCCCCTCGCTTTGCCCCTCCTGCAAAAAAAGACTATGGGTAGAGTCTGATTCGACCGGACCCGCGGTCCCGGTTTGGCCCGTACGGCCTAGCTTGGCCGTACGGTACAGTAACCGTGCCGGGCCAGACTCGGCACGAAAGCATGCCTGTGCTCAAAAAAATGGGCCGGGCCAGCCCTACCCGTTTGACACCTCTAGGCCCATAAAGCCTTAATTACTTATAGGAATCCTCAAGCAATAGTTGATCTATAATACTAGCATTGATAGATGGATGCTCTTACCATGGGGTCACTAGTTTGATTCTAAGGGTATATGCCATTTGGATCTATCATGCGACTGCGATAGGGGCCTTACCTGCTCTGACCTTGAGACCCCAAAGCTCATATATGTACCAAAAGATAATATGAATTGGGTTTGGGGGAGGGAAGGAAATAAAAAAAAAAACATACCCCATTGATGGTGGGATTTTGACTCTTCTTTTGTCGCCAATTCGCATACCTACATGATGATGTGCAAGTGGAAATCAGCTTAACAAACAAAAAACAAGCCATTCGATAGCCACACAAAATCTTACCAACCACCCCTACATCCCATCCCTTTATAACTTGCCCAACACCTGCGAGAGAGCCATCAAACAATAAGAACCATCATTTTCCACAAGCAAATGTTTGGAGAAAAAAAAAAAAAAAAAAAACTAAGTGTCATCTTTTTGTACCAAGCCGAAATTTATATGGAGCTCTGCCCTCGTTAGAGTAGAACACCTTGCCCGTTTCCATTAGCCTGCCAATATAACTCACGCTGACCTGCAACCCCAAAACAATTAGCAGAGCCTGTTGGGCAAAGACACATTGGACCTACTTTTAGTTCACTTCGCTACCTCAAACTTGCTCCTAAAAGTCAAACTCATGGCACCGGTGCAAGGAGAGATACCTGCTTCCCACGACAGGCCCTTTTGCCATCGGCCTCGCCCATTGCTAATTCCTCCACGGCCAATCCGTTGGGATAGGTTCTAACGTGCGATGAGAGAGCAGTTGGCATCTCACTGCATGTGGAAATACTTGGTTTCTTTTTTTTCTTTTTCTTTTTTCCATCACACAAATTTTCCATCTGTACGCTTCCATCGCTGGGGTCTGGTCCCCTACACACAGAGTAGTTTGCAACAATGAACATCCAACATCACAAGGATTCAATAGAGAGAGAGACTCTAATTCTCACCTCACGCCAATTTCATCTGCAGCAACAGAATTCTGATTCGCCACCTCTTGTGGGTGGTGCGCTTCAACCATGGGAAGGTTATTGACGTGCACGCCATCATCTGCTTGATTATTATCAATATCTCTATCACCTTCTTCTTGATTCCTTTTTTTCTTTTTCTTCTTTTCTCTAATACATGAGTCATTGCTCATCATCAATACAATGTAATATAATTAGAAATGATCATATAAATTTTAGTTATATAAGCAATAAGATTGTTAATATAAGTCCTCTTGAACATGAATATCTCTATCATCTTTTTCTTTTTCTTTTTTTTTTATTTTCTCTAATACGTTTGTTAGTCATCATCAAAATGAGTATAATATAATTAGAATTGATCATATAAATTTTAGTTATATAAATGATAAGATTATTATCATTATTATCAAAATCATATGATTTACGATTCAGGAATTAAATAATCCAACTCTTTAAAGGAATCAAAAATATGCATGAATCGAACATTAGATTTGCTTCGCATGAATCAATTTAATACTGATTCTCAATAGACTAAAATCATTAAAAAGTAACAAAAATAACATTGCCAACTGTATGAATTAATTAACGCGGAAAGAAACAACTCTAACGTTTGATATTACAAATTTAACATGAAAAAATAACAAAATACCAAAAAATTCACAAAAAATAAAAATTAAAATATAAAAAAAAATTTATCGACGGTAAAAAAATAGGAATTAATTAACATAAAAAAAATCACAAAAAAAATTGATTCACAATTCGATTCAATTCATAATTCTAGATTTATTAATCAAGTATTCCGATTCTAGTTCGAATCTCAAATTAACAAATATGATTGTTATATAAGTCTTCTCGTGCATCAATATCACAATCATTTTTTTCTTGATTTTTTTTTCCTTTTTTTTCTTATATACATTAGACATCATTAAAGCAATGTAATTAAATTAGAATTGATCATATAAATTCTAGTTATATAAATAATAAAATTGTTATATAAGTCCTCTCATGCATCAATATCACTATCATTTTTTTTCTTGATTTTTATTCTTTTTTTTGTCTCTAATACATTAATTATCATCAAAGCAGTGTAATATAATTAGATTTGATCATATAAATTTTAGTAATATAAATAATTATATTATTAGATATGTCCTCTCATGCATCAATATCGCTATTATTTTTTTCTTGATTTTTATTCTTTTTTTTTTCTCTAATACATTAGTCATCATCAAAGCAGTGTAATATAATTAGATTTGATCATATAAATTTTAGTTATATAAATAATTAGATTATTATATATGTCCTCTCATGCATCAATATCACTATCATGTTTTTTCATGATTTTTTCCTTTTTTTTCTCTAATACATTAGTCATCATCAAAACAATATAATATAATTAGAATTGATCATATGAATTTTAGTTATATATGATAAAATTATTATACAAATCCTCTCATGCATCAATATCACTATTATTTTTTTCTTGATTTTTATTCTTTTTTTTTTCTCTAATACATTAGTCATCATCAAAGCAGTGTAATATAATTAGATTTGATCATATAAATTTTAGTTATATAAATAATTAGATTATTATATATGTCCTCTCATGCATCAATATCACTATCATGTTTTTTCATGATTTTTTTCTTTTTTTTCTCTAATACATTAGTCATCATCAAAACAATATAATATAATTAGAATTGATCATATGAATTATAGTTATATATGATAAAATTATTATACAAATCCTCTCATGCATCAATATCACTATTATTTTTTTCTTGATTTTTATTCTTTTTTTTTCTCTAATACATTAGTCATCATCAAAGCAGTGTAATATAATTAGATTTGATCATATAAATTTTAGTTATATAAATAACTAGATTATTATATATGTCCTCTCATGCATCAATATCACTATCATGTTTTTTCATGATTTTTTTCTTTTTTTTCTCTAATACATTAGTCATCATCAAAACAATATAATATAATTAGAATTGATCATATGAATTTTAGTTATATATGATAAAATTATTATACAAATCCTCTCATGCATCAATATCACTATTATTTTTTTCTTGATTTTTATTCTTTTTTTTTCTCTAATACATTAGTCATCATCAAAGCAGTGTAATATAATTAGATTTGATCATATAAATTTTAGTTATATAAATAATTAGATTATTATATATGTCCTCTCATGCATCAATATCACTATCATGTTTTTTCATGATTTTTTCCTTTTTTTTCTCTAATACATTAGTCATCATCAAAACAATATAATATAATTAGAATTGATCATATGAATTTTAGTTATATATGATAAAATTATTATACAAATCCTCTCATGCATCAATATCACTATTATTTTTTTCTTGATTTTTATTCTTTTTTTTTTCTCTAATACATTAGTCATCATCAAAGCAGTGTAATATAATTAGATTTGATCATATAAATTTTAGTTATATAAATAATTAGATTATTATATATGTCCTCTCATGCATCAATATCACTATCATGTTTTTTCATGATTTTTTCCTTTTTTTTCTCTAATACATTAGTCATCATCAAAACAATATAATATAATTAGAATTGATCATATAAATTTTAGTTATATATGATAAAATTATTATACAAATCCTCTCATGCATCAATATCACTATTATTTTTTTCTTGATTTTTTTCTTTTTTTTTCTCTAATACATTAGTCATCATCAAAACAATATAATATAATTAGAATTGAACATATATATTTTAGTTATATAAATGATGAGATTGTTATATAAGTCCTCTCATGCATATCTTTTCTGATCATTCATAGATAAAGATAACTTATTCTAGAATGCCTTACATTGTGTCGTCCGATTCTGTGCCCAATCAAAAAGTAGGCCGTGTTAGATGTGTTAAATATTTTCATTAACTTGTGATTTTGTATTGATCACATTTTTTTAAAGAAAATAACAAATAATAATTGATACCAATAGACATAATAGAAATCAAATTAATTATTTTCTAAAGAATAAATAAAACCTAAATTAATACAAAAATTATACAAAAAATCATACTCTCATGTCCTCCGAATACTATGGCCGGAGGTCATGAAGATCTTACCCAGTACACAAGGATCCCACTTAAATGTGAGATCTAAGAAAGAATAATATTTCTACAGTCTTACCTCCAAAAAACAAAGAGACCATATCTAATATCTCAAATCCAAGATTTACCACATATGGAGGAAGATAGTTATAATCGCACCAAGATATGAATTATAATATATGCATACTATACAAGAACTTTCTAGGTGATCGACTATCACAATACTATTTTTAATCATACACACATAATCTTGATGTTCTTATGAGATCTAATAAACAAGTGTGTGTGTGTGTGTGTGTAATCACACGCTCCAAAATAAAAATATCTACTAATGAAACAATAAAAAAATCAAACAAATTAACATCACAAAATTGTAAAAAATTTAACTTCACAAAATTGAAAAATCTTTTTTCTCGAGTTCTTATAAACAATTGTATGTGTGGGCAATTTCCTTGTCTTTTAGAACACACTTGCCAAATATATTAATAAATAACCCATGCACAAAAGAAACAGGAAAATAGAGGCAAAGTTGATGAATAAAAAAGCATAAAAAGATGCAAACATCAAAAAGAAGAGCAACCTCAAAAGTTTGTAAAATTACACATTCATCCTTCGAGTCAAAATTGCAAGGGATGAACATTGCTACCTTAGGAGTTGTCTACTCTTATTTTTTCTCTTTTTGCATGTGACATCATCAATGTCTGCACCTTCCACAGAATCTTCTGTTTCTTCTTTTGTTACCTCATCTTTCTCTATATGATGCTCCTCCAGAGCGTGAGACTTGTGAGCTCTAGCTTTGCTTTTGGGTGGCGGAGAAATTGGTAGGCCATCTTCATCTTCACTTTCGAAAACAGAAAAGCAGCAAACTTTCTTGAGAATAATTTCTTGTCTAGCAGTATTTTCGCCCTCCTGAACACTTGCTTGACTTTTCTTCTTTAGACTTTTGGAATCATCATTCTGACTTGCAGGTTCTTCATCGTTCAATATCTCCTCAATGACGACTAAAACCACACAAAGTTATCGACTAATCATATCAAACAACAAAATGTATGTAATGGAAAATTGGAAATACAAACTGATGTGACTTCGTGCAGGGCCAGGCACGGCCCGCAGGCACGGCGGACCGTGCAGGGCCAGGCACGGCCCGCAGGCACGGCGGACCGTGCCGGGCCGGGCCCGCTCTGGCCGGCCGGCCGTACGGTTCGGGCCTCGTGGGACACCCAACACGGGACGAACCCATGCCGGTGTGCCGGGCCGGCCCAGGCACGCCCGAACCGTGCCGTGCCTCATGCAGGGCCGGGCCGGGCCGGCCTGGTTGACACCTCTACATATACACTTATACGTATATGTATGTACAAATTATATACACAATATATACATATAAACCATATACGTACGAACCCAATTACATAACATATACATATATATTATATGGACAAACATATATATGTTGATAACTATTTTCAAAAACACGTATAAACATATATGTTTATAACTATTTTTGATAACCCAGACATATATGTATAAACTTTTTATATGTATATGTTTAATAACTATATATGTTACATATATAGTATACATATAAAACATATGTATATAGTATATATGTATAAACATACATTTATACATATACAATATATATATATATATATATATATACACATATATATTGTATGTGTATATTAATCAACATAAAAGTAAATACATTTCAATGTTATTTTTTAATCTTTTTAATGATAAATAGACTTGGGGTGGGGATAATAAAATAAAAGTAAGTGAAAATACACTAAAACTTAAATAAGTTTTGACATTCACTTAAAAAAAAACAAAAGTTATGTTTTCAATTAGTGAATATTTTTTGCTTGTGATCGTGAAATACAATTTTCCCAGTGAACAAGGCTTCCACGTAATAAGAAGTTTTAACGAGATTAACATTTCAACAATTTTATTTCCAAAAAATAGATAGTATGCATCTAATATTTTTATTATTTTTGCTATTTCTATCAGAATTATACTTTCAAGTATTTTTATTAAAATCCTAAGCCAACCTCACCTATTAATTTTTCATTCTCATATTAGACATAATAGATATTAATAGACCAGCCCAAGAAATTAGGTATTCTTATTGTTGTATTTATTACGGCAAGGAAATTTCCCGTGCCCATCCCTGTGCCGTGCCAAGACCAATCAGGTCTCATGCCGTGCATGGCCCAGGATGGTTCCGTGACCAGTTGGCACGGTACCTCAGCACGACCCAAGAAACCACCATAGAGACAGAAGCTGAGCCCGACAATTCTGGAAACCACCCAGGCCCGGGTTCAATTCCACCCCCCTTGCCCGACCCCAATCCCCAATGGTTTGAAATTTTAAAAAAAAATAAAAAATAAAAATTTTTGAATTTAGCCGTTGGATTTCACCTCCAATGGCTATGGGGCAAAATCCTATAGATTACATGATTCTGCCTCAAAAAAATCAATAAAAAATTAAAAAAAAAATACTTTTTTTTAAAAATAATTTCATAATTATATTCCATAAAAGTCTACTCTCATCTCTAATTTTTATGTTTTTCAAAAATATTAATTCTCACTCTCTCAAATCTCTCTTAATATTCTCTCTCTCAGAATTTTAGCTCGACTTTTCGTGACTCACAACTCAAGCTCAGATTTGAAAGTTAGAATCTTGGTGTGGTGCACGTACTTTACATTTAAACTGCTTTATAGATATTTTTATTTTTTTTTTAATTATTTAACTAAAACTCTTAACTTAAATTAATAATTAATATTTAAAAATTATTAGTTTTTTATTTTCTCTATCTCTCTCTCTACTCTTTAATCTATCCTCTTATCTTAAAAAATCAAAAAAATAACTAATATTAGTGAAATTAATTTAAATTTAAAAAATAAAAATCTTACACAAAGATCTGAGACTATTAAAACTTTTGTTTAAGCGGTCGTCTCAACCCAAATATCTAAAAAACAAAAAATTAGAAGAACTTCTATAGTTTAGACTCATTTTAATATAATAAAAAAATATTAGAGATGAGAACGAAAAAATGACATTGAGCAAATATTGTAAGAAAATTTTTATTTGTAATAATGTGTTTGAGACTGGACACCTTAAGAGACATACCAAAATATATACTAAAAAATAATGTATTAGATCATAGGCAAACTCAACTTAGTAGTATATTTTTGAGGCTATATCCAGTTCAGTCTCAAAGTTTACCCTTTTCGTATTACCACAGTGAATTAGGTAGGAAAGGCATAACCAAACTAATCATCTTGTTGGGTCTTTCAATCAAATTTTCAGAAATTCCAAGAGTAGTGAACATCATACAAACATATTTTCAGCCTACTTATCATAAGATTCCTAAGGTCCACATCTAGGAATAACATACTAAAATTTTATAAATTAGAAAAATAAATAATAATTAAAGAATTTATGACATGTAATAAAGTGGTGCACGTGACATCCCATATCAAGACTAGTCATGATGATTCATCTTATATATGTCTCATCTCCTACTATATAGATTCTAAATGGACAATGAATAAAAAAAATTTAGAATTCTCTGAAATTTTTCATACTCATGATGACTCGGTCATTTTGAACGTATGATAAAAATCTTTAAAAAATATAAAATTCAAAAAAAAAATTTTAATATCACATTTGATATTGAATCTAATAATGAAATAGTAATTAATATATTTGTTAGAAATATTAGAGACACACCATTAAAAAAAAATTTTCAGATCAGATATATTTGTCACGTGATTAACTTGATTGTATAAGCGGATATGAAGATGTGTTACCCTGCTTTGAATAATATATGTAACTCACTAAAATATATTCGCACGCCTCACAGATAACAGAAGTTTGAAAGTCTCTGTTTGTTAGCAAATTTTTAAAAGAAAAAATTCTAATCGGATGTAAAATACAGTTACAATTATATGTACCTGATATTGAAGTCATGTGTTGAATACGAATAAGTGATATCCAACTACGTCAATAATAAGAATGATAAATTTTTTATTGATGATGCTGACTGGGCTACAAAAATTTTATTTATGAAATTCTTAAATTTTTTATGACACGACAAACATGTGTTCATTGGTTTATACTCCCATGACTTACATTGCACTTATGTACATATACAACATTAGTAGTATGTTTAGAAAATATCGAGCTGACCTAATACTTAGTCATATGATTGCAAAGATGAAAACCAAGTACTTAAAGTACTAATTCATCATTTTATCTTTTTATTGTCTCACTACATGCATAAACCCTAGTGTTAAGATAGAAATGACAAACAACATCCTGACTTATATTTCCTCGTGCATAAACCTGAAAGACCCACTTGAAATATTCATTCATGAGAAATTGAATGACCTTTTTAAATATCACGATACTAAGTATTGTGATAGTAGTAATAAGACTGTAAGTACAAACATGGATACCATATTCGGAGATGATAATTTTTTCATTCAGTTAGCGAGGTAAAAATGATAGGATGGACCGTCGAATAGGAGTGAACTTTCTCATTACTTTGATACCAATTACTGCTCAATTCTATCACATTCTAATCCTAAAAATCTTGATATATTATAATGGTAAAAATCATATGAGTCCACCTTTCCCATGTTATCTAAGATCAAAATTACGTCCAGATATTATTGAGACTTTAGCATGCATAAAAAATTAAAAGGATCCGAGATTTAGCATCCAGGATCGTGCTGGGACAAGGATTGTGGTGAAAGTAGAGAAATTGATTGCTGATTATTATCTATGTAATAGTGATTTTGATGTTGATATTAAATATGATAATGATACACTGATAGATGATTGATGAGGTTGTCACTTGATGTCTGACGGTTAATGATTACAAAATTATGACATGCCGACAACGACACTTATGTTATAGTTATGCTTATGCTTATGAGTTTTGCTTTATTCAA
Source organism: Sapria himalayana (assembly GCA_029783825.1). Classification (NCBI taxonomy): domain Eukaryota; kingdom Viridiplantae; phylum Streptophyta; class Magnoliopsida; order Malpighiales; family Rafflesiaceae; genus Sapria; species Sapria himalayana. Next base: position 3,010,103 of record JAREIK010003173.1, read on the forward strand.
ATTTTTGATTTCAATGTCTTGTACTCATTTTTATTTACATTATATTTGCTTTAGTTTGAATATTTGGTTTGTCTTTGTGACTTTGAAATTTTTGTTAAGGAAAGTTTATGTTTATTTTATTTTTGTGTTTAAAAATTTCATTAAAAATTCTAATAAATTATAATCTAAATCTATTAATCTAATTAAAACATAATTAAAATAAATAACATAAAAAAATTAAATTTTATAACTATTCAAAAATTTTTAATTTACAATTTAAATATTTTTAAACATTATATATTCTAATTTATATTTTATAATTAATAAATGTTATAAACAAAAAAATATATTTTTTAAACCGACCGTACCAAAGAGCATGGTAAAAAAATGGCAGTGCCGACGAGATGTGCCAAGCCTGGCCTGAAGAAACCATACCGGGCCAGGTACAACATGGTACAATAACCATGTCGTGCCTAGCCCAACACGAAAGCACAGTCGGGCGGCCTAAAACTATGCCGAGCTAGGCCGACATGGCTCGTTTGACACCTCTAGCTAATGCCAAGGCCTATAAACTCATTAAACAATTATAAGTTATTGGGGTTTTTTTAAGCACATGCTAGATCAATTCTTATTTTCTTAATAATTTCTTTTGGAAATCTTAAAATATAATCATGTTCATCAATAAGAAAAAATAAGTATAATTATAATTTTTGTTAAAAATAAAGAAAATATTTTAACTTCTCATATTAATAGCATGGTATATCCCGAATAACATAACAGAAATAATAATATATATGTTAAAATAATTATATGTTCAAAAATTTAAATTTTTTGTATAATTGAATAGAAAATTCACTGGCATTTTTATCATTTTAATTATTTTAAATTTTTTTCAAAGCATTTTAATGAATTTTATTTATCTAATACACTTATCAATTAAATTTAGCATATATTATTATTTATTTTATTATTTTTAAAACATTTCCACTCATTACTATAAATTTTAATTGATTTTTAGTCATATTTTTATCAAAATATCTATTATTATTTCACAAATATTTTCACTATATCCATAAAATTTAAATAATATATATGTATTTTCTGATATTTTTACCCTCGTATACATATATATCACGTTTGTATTATAATTCATGTTTCCATTTCATGTTCTTTCATGGTTCACAAACATTTTTTAAATATCCATAAAATTCAAAAAATATATATCCATGTTTTCTAATATTTTTATCTTTGTGTGTGTGTGTGTATATATATATATATATCACTTTTGTATTATAATTCATTTTTTCATTCAATGTTACTGTACGGTTCACAATTTACATCTTTAATAACTTGTTGAATTATTTCATTCCGCAATCATATAAAATTAGTAGATCCACACCTTTTAGATTTGTATATCATTCCAATACTAACTTTTTATATTCCTATTACTTTTGTCCTTGTAATATAGCTTAATTGCCAAGTCTTTAATTACTTATTTTTTAAAAATTTCTCTTTATGTTGCATATGATTCATTTCAATTAAATTTCACCATCTAACCTCTTGTATTTGGACAAGTTTATCTTCTTAATCCTTTAAATATTCACATCAAAAATCACTAACCTATGTTGAATATTAGGAAATGTCTTAAAGAATACCTTTATAATTTTTCAATAATGACTTGTTCAATCTTCAAATAAAAAAATTAACTAATTACTACTTTTTCCAACTTTATAGATAAATGTGCATCACTCTCTTCTTAAAATAAATATTTATTATGAATAGTTGTAAACTTGAGCACATTTGAGAAAGGTTTCATGAGCTTAATTCTTATTTCCAAACTCATACACTCCATGCATTCTATCAAACTCATCAACTCTAATTCATAACTCATATTTTATGTCATCTTTTAAACTCACTTGTAGTGAATATACATTGAGCATTTCTTTTTCATTCAATATTGCTAAAAAATATAACTATCTTCAAATATTTTAGTATTTACAACTTATATGCACTTATTATTTATAAAGATTGCAATTGCATTTTTATTATTATACTTTTTTTGAATAACAAACAATGTAACATGCTTTTAATTTCCTTAGCTTCATATTCCCTCTTTTTTGTCTTTGACTGCATGATATGTTATTTTTCTTCCAACACATAGTACATATCAATTCTAAACTTTTTCACTGAATATTCAATATTCTAAGTCTAAAACTAATTCAATAAAATTAGACTAGTTTGTAATCATGAAGATTCAATATTTAATCATGATGATACATCAAACATAGGCATGGACATAAAACATTACATTTGAGAAATGCTCTACACGCTTACTTTTTCAATACCATGCCCATAAGACTAATTTCACGAAACATATGGGTAGGAAGAACATGCTCATTGATATATCATTAAAATCTATATTCATATATTAATAGAAAATTATATCAATTGTCAACTCACCACTAGCCTCTACATCACATTAAGCTACTAATAAATAAATACTCTAATATATAATTACTAATATCCAAATTTAATAAGAATTCTAAAATAAAAAATACATAGATGAGGATAAAATTAAAATGATTTATCACCTTTAAAATTCTAGTATTATATGTATATATTAAAAATCATATTTTACTATGATAAAAACATATTCATCCAAAGATGATGGGTCTTAGGTTCAAAACTTATCAGATACAATTTCTTTGACTTTCTAAAAGAAGTTTATCAAGATATTAATTTCTCTTAAATCTCATTTTAAGCTTTAACCATATGCCCAGGGTATGACTTCCTCCATTCAATTATTAAGCACTACATATTTAATCTCATAAAAACTTTGAATTTAAATTTATTTGGGTGAAAATAATTTTATAATAATTAATCACTTGAGAAATCTTTATATTACATACATGTGTTGAAGATCATTCCTTGGCAGAATTGCATATATATTCATCAAATGATGATAGGTCTCGGGTTTGAAACACAACAAACACAATCTCTTTGACTTTTAAGGGTACAAATATCAAAACATTAACATCTCCCAAACCATAGCTAAAAAAAGAGTCTTATGTACTGAGTACAGCCTCATCTAATACAAAATATTTTTTTATAATCTCAAGAAATACTCATTTAATTTTCAAAACCTTTGGACTTGTTGAGTCTAAGCAGACCATTCCACATCAAAAACAATAATGAATGATAAAATTCTGACCTGTAATTGGAAAAATTCACAGAAGATAGAAATGCAACCAACAATTATGTTCATCATATACATTCTAGAAAATACCTCCACTATTTTTAACTTCTAAAGGCGAGAAAATTTCAAAATCATCATCATCATCGATAAATTCACTATCATACTCATCACCATAATCATACCCACTTGACCTTGTATCAGTTTCAGAAATATCCTCTCCAGAAACACTTAGCATAGTAGCTTGAAAACAAATTCAACCCATGAAGAATCAAATACAACATTAAAATGCTCAAGGAATCGCCAAGAAGGACAAAAACCCATTAACAATATAGGTAAGGATACGAGTGGTGTTCATCATGCAATTGATCTCCTTCCTTTGATACAAAGTAACCAGAGAGATGAATGCTCCGTTTTCCAATAATTGAGAAGGCTACTAATTCATCCTCAAATTCAAGATTCAGAGAACAAGATTCCAGTTTATCAGGCAACAATGAGCATAAAAAAATTGGACTATTATGCCCAACAGAACAACCAAGTATGCACCTCTCCTTCGATGAACCCAGACCTAAAGTTGCCTAAAATAAAGCATCAAGAAAAAGCAGTGCGTTCGCAATTAATAACATAGCGATGTAATGTACATGTGTGTGTGTGTGTGAACGATGATCTACATATACATACACACAAGCACTCACACAGTATAAATACAAGCAAATCCAACAATTTAGAAAGATGAATTGGTTTAAATATTTAAAAGAACCTGCGTTACGCAGAGCCGTCCTTGCACGTTATCAGAGTGATGAGGGTGCGGCTTCCCAGGTTTCACTTTGATTCCTGATTCCGTGAATATATCAACTTCAAATATAAAATCCAAACCCTCAAACCATAGTTAAACGAACACCATGTTGAATTTTCGACTTTATCAGTAATCCAGTTCTAATTTAAAAAACAAAAACAGAGAGAACTCATGTGCATACCCCAGAAGCACATTGCTTATGCTTGCTGTTGGAAGATAGAGCTCCTCGTACTTCTAAACAGATTCCTTGAAAGAGCAAATAAAGGTTTAGTTGCTGAAGAGCAGAGGGAGCAGTCCGGCTGCCCAGGTTGAGGAGAGGAGAGGCGAGGCAGACGTGGGCACGCGGCCAGCACCCCAGAATAGCAGACTTGCCCTGCTGCACTTGTTATGTGGCCGATCACAGACCCCACGCAGCGGTCTGCTTGGGATTATTTATTTTATTTTATTTTTATTACAACAGTACAATTAATTTACAAAAATAAAAATTTGATTTTTAATAAAACCAACTTGATCCCCATTAATAAAAAATTTTAGTTTATTTTATTTAATAAAATAAAATCAATATTTTGTTAAGATTATTAGAAATCTATCTCTTTCCCAAAAGTTTGTGTCTTGATGAACATAAAGGATTAGCCCAGATTCTACCAGAGCAACATTATTCCGGGCTCAAGCTAATTTGGATCACACATAAGCTATCAATATAATGGATTAGCCATTGGTCAAGTTAGGCACAGTCACATCACCCTATAGTGACGTACCCTAGCCCATCATGCCGGCACAACACGTGACTATGCACGAACGTGATCAATACAAGCTGATACTCAGCAGGCAAGGCTAGCCAAGCTCCAAAAGGGGGAAGATGTGCGGCGGTGCGCCGCCGAAATTCTATTTTTTAAAAAAAATTAGAGTTTTATCCAACTTGAATCGAGCTGAACCCTGTGGTTTTCGTCCGTGGGTTCATGCCGAGCCAGCATGGAACAGTAACCATGTCTGGCCCGGCACGATAGCCCAGTCGGGTGGTCTAAAACCGGGCTGAGCAGTGCCTTATCAGCCCGTTTGACACATCTACCTATATATTAAGGTAGGATATGTAGGATTTGTGGCTCACTTGCCTCAATGTGATATGACTCAATTTGTCTAGTAAACCAATGGGTCTTGTCGGGTTGTCTATTGTTCAGGCGTGTCAGCCTAATATGATTCATTTAACTTTTTGATTTGATCCAATAAAAATGTTGCCAATTAATATCAATGAGCAATCATCAAAGCATCATTAAAAATATTTTTGAATAATTTCAAAAATAGTTAATATTTTTTTTTATTTTAATTGACATGTGTTCCATGATATCTACTAATATTTTTTAGTTAACATTACAGTTTTTATAGTATTAAATTATTTTAGATGATTTCAAAGTTTTTTAGACAATAAAATGTGATGATTTGATCTGGTTAATTGATGTTTATGATGTTTAATAATGGTGAATAGTTGGGTATTGGTATTTGTGATTGCTCATATTATTCGTTGAAGTTTAATTGCATTCAGTTATTTTTTATGGATCTCAATGTTTATTTGATGGTACTCAATGATTTTTTTGGTAAAAAATTTAATTGCAATTCAATGATAAGTCAAGAATAATTAATGTTTAAATGTATTTAAAAATTCTAATAAATAGTTCTTTGCTTCTTTCTTTGTAAATGTCTTAGGATTATTGTTATCATTGAAGATTGATAGAAATAAACCAACCCAGTTAGGACAAAAGGACTAGCCCCAACCCATCACATCCAATTCTGTAGTTCAACCGTGACCTTGGTGTAGAGGTGTCAAATGGGTCGGGCCAGCCGACCCATCCCATTTTAGGTGGCCTAATCGGGCCACCATGCCGTTCTGGTCTCGGCATGGAATTATAACCGTGTTGTGACTAGCATGGCACAGCTTTAGCAAAGTTGGCCCAACATGGCTCGTCAGCTTGGCTATGTAGTTTTTTCAGCCGAGTCATGCGTGGATAGGCCAGAAGTGGCTCATTTGTGTTGGGTTTGGAGCGAGGCATCACGAGAATGGAGAATATATGAGAATCCTAATTTTTTTTTATTTAGTTTCCATTTAGAATCTACATAGTGGGTGGTGAAGTATGCATAAAATACATCATTAAATGTATCAAATGGGTCGGGTCGGGTTGGCACAGCATGAGGCATGGCACATTTTGGTCATGCCTAGCCTAGCATGGCATGGGAATGACCCATGCCTGGCCTGTTCACTGCATGACTCATATCATGTCGTGCCTGGCACGGCCCGATCCCAAGGCTCATGGGCATTGTATCTCAGCACAAGTCGAAATAGGCCCCGACCCACCCAACATGATGCCTCCAACCCAAACCCGACTACTCAAGGCCTGACATATCCAAAAGTTTTATCGGGCCTAACCCAACCCATGGTCTTTTTCGACCCTAATCCAAGGCCCGATTTCATAGTTTCATTCCATTCTAGAAGTCGAAGCTTCTGGAATGGGAATTGTTCAAGTTGGTTCAATGGGCAAATTGACCCAACGGTTAAAAAAAATCAATCTACGTTGGATTTCAACTCCAATGGCTATGGGGCAGAATTCGACGACCCTGAAGATTATACCTGTTTTTTAATTATTAAAAATTTTTAAAAATCAAACAAAAATATATAAAAAAAATCTTTTATTAATCTATAAAATCTCACCTCTCTCATTCTAAGATTTATGATTTTTAAAAACATAAATCTCTTGGCACTTGTCATTCTCTCTCTCTAATTTTCTCTCTCTCAAGATTTCAACATTTCGCATTTCGGCCTTCGGGATGCGGCTTTGGCCTTTGGTGTGGATTGTGGTGCGCGTGTGGTACAGATATAAAAAAATTAAAGTTTATGCATTTTGGTTTACGAGTATTTTTTTTATTAAATAGTTTTTAAAGTTTTAAATTTAAAATATTTTTTTAATAATCTAGTTTTTCTCTCACTACTCTCTAGTCTAAAAACTAAAAAAAATGACAAATAATAATGTAAATAATGAAAATGAAATGAATTATAATTTAGGAAATAAAAATTCTATGGAAATGTCCGAGGCTACCGAAATTTTGGTTTCTTCGATCGCCTCAACCCAAACATATAAAAAACAAAAAACTAGGATTTTAATAACTTGGACTCGCTTTGATATAATAAAATAAAAAATTATTAGGGGTGTCAAGAAGAAACGGCACGATACAAATATTGTAAGAAAATTATTAAACAAAAAGAATTTGTGTGGGACTGGATACCTTAAGAGGCATGCTGAACTATGCACCAAAAAATACGGTGCATTAGATCCTAGGCAAACCCAACTTAGCGGTGGGTTTTTTGAGGTTGGATCTAATTCAGACTCAAAATTTACCCCCTTCATATGCCACAACGAGTTGTGGGGGGATGTCATGGTCAAACTGATCATCACGATGAGTCTTCCGATTAAATTTTTGGAAGATCCAAATGTAGTTATTATCATACAGACATATTTTAAGCTCGCATATCGTATAATTCCTAGGTCCACATCTCGAAACAATATACTGAAATATTATAAGTTATAAAAACAAATAATAATTAATGAATTTAGGGAATATAATGGAGTGGTGTTCGTGACGTCAGATATTTGAATTTTATGTATGCCTCACTACCCACTATGTAGATTCTAAATGGACACTAGATAAAAAAAATTAGAATTCTTTGAGATTCTCCAATCTCATGATGGCCCGACCATTTTAGAGTGCAAAATGAAAATTTTTAGAGAATATAAAATTCAAAATAAAATTTCTAGTATCACATTCGATAATATATCTAAAAATTGAGTAGTAATTAACATGTTTGTTAGAAATATTAGAGATTGACCATTAGGAGATATTTTTCATTTTAGATGTATGTGTCACGTGATTAACCTAATAGTACAATCGAAGATGAAAGTGCATGCCCCCACTTTAGAAAATATACACAACTTACTAAAATATATTCACACCCCTCACAAACAATAAGAGTCCAGTAATCTCTGTTTATCTACGAATCTTAAGAAGAAGAAATTCTAATCTGTGTGAGATACCATTGGAATTACACTTACCTACTATTGAAGTCATGTGTTGGATAAGAACACGTGATATCCGACTATGTCAATAGTAAGAGTGATAACTTATTATTGATAGTATTGACTAAACTATAAGAATTTCATTTATGAAATTCCTGAAGATTTTGTATGACACGACAAATATTTGTTCATCTGTTTTTACTCTCACGACTTCCATTGCACTCGCGTGTATATGCAACATTAGTAGCATGTTTAGGAAGTATCAAGATGACCCTACACTTAGCGATATGGTTGTAGAGATTGAAACCAAGTACTTAAAGTATTAATCCACAATTCCATCTCTTTATTGTATAGCTGCCTAAATATTTTGACTTACATTTTTTCAAGCATTAACCTAGAATACCCACCTGAATGGTTCATTCACGAGAATTTGACTGAGCACTTTACATACTACGATATTATGTATGGTGGTAGTACTGGTGAGGCTCCGAGTACATACATGGATACCATATTCGAAGATAATGATTTTTTCAGTTAGTTAGCGAGGGGGAAACTACGGGGTGGATCATCGAATAGATGTGAGCTGTCTCGGTACTTAGATACTGATTACTGCTCAATCCTATCACGTTCTGATACTAAAAATCTTGATATATTATAGTTGTGGAAATCATACAAGTTCACCTTTTCCATCCTATCTAAGATGGCATAGGATCTATTGACTCCTCTTGTATTGAGTATAGCATCCGAGTTTACTTTTTATATTATAGTGAATATAATTTTGATTATGAGATCTAGATTACATCCAGATATTGTTGAGGTTCTAGCATGCATCAAGAATTGGGAGAATTCAAGCTTGGGCATCCAAGATAATGCTGGGACTGCATCAAAAGTGGAGGAGTTGATTGATGATGATGATCTGTGTGATATTAATATTGAGGATGATAAAATGATTGATGATGTTGATGGTTGATGATTGCGACACTTATGTCTAATATTTGATTTTGATTTACTTATTTATATTGTATTTTGTGTTTATTTAATTTTTGTTTGTAATATTACTCTGAGCCTTGAGTTTGTGCCTTTGTGGATTGATACATTTGATGCTTGGAACTTGAATTTTAATTTTTTGTGAATTTTCATTCTGCATCGGTTTTAAATTTTTATTCATATTTAAGGTTTAATGTTTTATTAATTCATACACTTATATTGACACACATTTAGTTTTAAAATTTATATTTTTTATTATAATAAATAAACACTTTATTTTATTAAAATTAATAAAATAAAAATTTAAAATTTAATTATTTATTTATAGTTAACAATTAACATTAACTAATTACTAAAAACAATAAAAAAAACTTTTAAAGTATTAAAAACATATAAACATAAACTAATCTGAAAAAAATATAAATTTATTAAAAATTAAAAATCAGCCCATACGGGATTGACCCAACATGGTTTCTTCACCTGCTGGGCCGATGGGTCGAGCCTAGCCTGAAGAACCCATGTCGGGTCAGGCCCGACACGGTGGCCCATTTGGGCTACCTAAAACTAGGCCGGCCCTACCAGGCATGGCCTGTTTGACAATTCTATGTATCGTCGTGACTAGTCCAGATATCGGACATCATGCACATCTCTCCACTATAATGCCAAAATTCATTAATTATTATTTTTTTGTCTAACTTTATAATATTTTAGTATATCGTTCCTAGATATGGACTTAGGATTCATATGATATGCATAGTGAATATAAGTCTACATGATACCTACAACCATTGGATCCTCCAAAAATTTAATCGAAAGACTCATTATGGTGAATAGTTTGACCATGCCTCTCCTTCCTAACTCATTACAGTATATAAAGGAGGTCAACATTGAGGTTAAATTGAATCCAGCCTCAAAGAGCCCACCACTGAGTTGAGTTTGCTTAGAATAATATGCATCATATTTTTTGGTGTATTATTTGGCATGCCTCTTAAGGTGGCCAGTCCCACACGAACTCTTAAATTTAAAATTTTTTTTATAATATTTACATTGTGTTGATTCTTCTTAGCATCCCTAATATTTTTTTGTTATATTATATTAAAGTGAGTCTAAACTTTTGATATTATTCTAGTTTTTTATTTTTTAGATGTTTGAGTTGAGGTGATCAGAGAAACCAATGTTTCGACGGCCTTGTACCTTTCCGTAGGATTTTCGTTATCTAATTTTATATGTTTTTGTTATAAATTAATTTTATTATTGTAATTAAAATTATTATTTATCATTTTTATTTTTTATTTTTTAATTATATTGTATTTAATGTTTTACAAATATTATAATAATTAAAATTAAATAAACTAAAAATTAAATCATAAAGTTTAAACAAACATTAACTAAAATTTAAAAATAAAAATTAACTAAATAATAATACTCGTATATTGTAATACGTAAAATAACATTTTCCTTTTGATGTCCGTACCACATCACAATTAATATGTCGCGCTTATAGTCCACACCCAAGTCTTGAAAGCTGAAAGAAAAAAAAAACGAAAGTCAAGAGAAGGAGAGAAAATATGAGAAAGAGAGAGAGAGCAATGTTAAAATTTATGAATGGGGGGGAGGAGTTTATAGATTTGAAATAAATTTTTTAACATTTTTTTTGATTTTTTTTTTTAAATGTGGCAAAATCCTTATGCCCATTGAATTCTGCCTCCTAGCCATTTTGGGCGAAATCCATCGGCCAAAATTTAATTTTTTTTGGACTGTTTGGGTTGGTTTGACAATCGAACTGACCCAAACGATCACATGTTCAAGAAACTTCGACTTCTAGAACTTGTTGGGCTTAGGCTGGGAAAACAAGACTGACGGACTGGGTTGAGACGGGTTCAGGACCAACGAAAAGTCGGGCTATTAAAGTCGAGATCGGCCCTCAACTTGGGCACGAGCTTAGGCTCAGGGCTTTGAGGTGTGGAGGAGGGGGGAAGAGCATGGTTCGGGTCGTGCCAAATTTACATGCCCTCGAAGAAGGGTACTAGGCAGTTCCTAGCCCAGCTCGAGGCACGATATACTAGAGGGCCCGGCCCGGCACGAGGCATGGCACGGGAAAATGCCGTGCCTGGGTCAGGCACGAGCCGTGCCGTGCCGTGCCTGACCCAGCACGGTTCAGCTCGTGGCACGACACACCGGCACTGGTTTGTCCCGTGCCGGGTGTCACCCTGAGCCCAACCCCTCGATCGCCCCACGCCCCTCCCGCAACCCGTCTCAACCCAGTCCGTCATGGTCGGGCTCGGGGGACACCCGGCACGGGAAAATGCCTTGCCGGGTCAGGAACGACATGGCCCGTGCCTGACCCGGCACGATTCGGCCCGTGTCACGACACACCGGCGCAGGTCTGGTCTGATTGGACCCGACCCGCATTCCCACTCCCACGAGGCCCGAACCGACCCAAATCCCCCCCCTCTCCCCCCAACGAAAAATAATAATAATAATAAATTAAATTTTCAGCCGTTGGATCTCGCCTCCAACGTCTAAGGGGCAAAATCCAACAGCCCTCATGATTCTGCCCCCTAAAAAATTCAAAAAAAATTAAAAAAAATTACTTTTTTTTTAAAAATTATTATATTTAATCTATAAATTTCACCCCCCTCTCTTTAACATTTATGTTTTTCATAAATATAAATTCTCTCAAATCATTCAATTTCTATCTCAAAAATCTTGATTCTCTCTCTCGGGACTCGGGATTTCGGTATTCGGCTTGGATTTTTGAAAATTTCAACTTGAGTTTTGAACATTAGAACTTGACTGTGGTGCACCGTGCACGTGACCGACCTCACTGCTTTTACCGGGTAATTTATTTTACGTTTTTTTAACTCTCTTTCTCTCTCTAGTTTCTCTCTCTAGACCAAAATTAGAAAAAATTAAAATTAGTCTTCTAGTCTCTATTAAAGTATTCTAAAAAACTAAAATCCTAAAAAATGACAAATACAACTGAAACATATTTAAATTTAGAAAATAAAAATATTACATAGAGGTCTAAGAATACTGAAACTTTGGTTTCTCCACTCGTCTCAACCCAAACTTCTAAAAAACAAAAAACTAGGAGGATTTCTTTAGTTTGGACTCATTTTAATATAATAAAACAAAAAAATGTTAGGGGTGAGGAACAAGAAATGGCACAATGCAAATATTGTATGGGACTTTTAATATGTAAGAGTTCGTTTGGGACTGTGCACCTTAAGAGGCATGCCGAATTATGCACCAAAAAACATGGTCCATTAGATCCTAGGCAAATCCAACTTGGCACTACATTTTTTGAGACTGGATCGAGTCCAGTCTCAAAGTTTACTCCCTTCATATGCTCCAGCGAGTTGGGTAGGGACGACATGGCCAGACTTATCACATTGATGGGTCTTCCGATCAGATTTTCGGAAGATCCAAGGGTAGTGCGCATCATGCAAACATATTTTCAGCATGCTTATCATAGGATTCCTAGGTCCACATCTAGGAATGACATATTAAAGATATATAAGTTAGAAAAACAAAAAATAATTAATGAATTTATGGCATATAGTGGAGTGGTGTCCGTGACGTCCGATATCTGGACAAGTCACGATAAATCTTCTTATGCATGTCTCACCAGCCACTATGTAGATTCAAACTGGACAATCAATAAAAAAATTTTAGGATTCTCTGATATTCTTCATCCTCATGATGGCCCGACCATTTTTGAGTGTATGATGAAAATCTTTAGGGAATATAAAATTCAAAATAAAATTTTTAGTGTCAACTTCGATAACGCATCTAATAATGGAGTAGTGATCAACATGTTTGTTAGGAATATTAGAGATGTACCATTAGGAGAGATCTTTCATGTCAGATGCATGTGTCACGTGATTAACCTGATTGTTCAAGCAGGTATGAAGGTGTGTTCCCCCGCGTTGGATAATATACGTAATGCACTAAAATATATTCGCACTCCTTGCAGACAACAAGAGTTTGGTAGTCTCCATTTGTCTGCGAATCTTAAGAAGAAGAAATTCCAATCAGATGTGAGACATCGTTGGAATTACACGTACATGATGTTCGAATCATTTGTTGGATACGAACACGTGATATCCGACTACGTCAATAGTAAGAGTGACGAACTTATTATTGATGACACTGACTGGGCTTCAGGAATTTCATAAATGAAATTCCTGAAGATTTTTTATGACATGATGAATATGTGTTCGTCGGTTTATACGCCCACTACTTGCATTGCACTCCGGTGCATATGCAACATTAGTAGCATGTTTAGGAAGTATCGAGCTGACCCGACACTTAGCCATATGGTTGCAGAGATGGAAACCAAGTACTTGAAGTACTGGTCCACCATTCCATCTCTTTATTGCCTCGTTGCATGCATGGACCCTAGGGTTAAGGTGGAGGGGGTAGAAAATACCATGACTTACATTTCCTCGTGCATGAACCTGGAAGAGCCACCTGAAGGGTTCATTCACGAGAAGTTGACTGACATGTTCACATACTACGATACTAGGTATGGTGGTGGTGGTAGTGAGACTGTGATTATGGACATTGATACCTTATTCGGAGATGATGATTTTTCTATTCAGCTAGCGAGGAGGAAGCGTAGGGGTGGACCATCACATAGGAGCGAGCTTTCTCGGTACTTAGATACCGATTACTACTCAATCATATCTCATTCTGATACTAAGAATCTTGATATATTACAGTGGTGTAAATCATATGAGTCCACCTTTCCCATGCCATCTAGGATGGCACGGGATCTACTGACTCCTTTGGTGTCGAGCGTAACATCGAAGTCTGCTTTTTCTGTTGCAGTGAATGTGATTTCGGATAGGAGATTGAGATTACGTCTAGATATTGTTGAGGCCTTGGCTTGTTTGAAGGATTGGGAGGATTCGAGGTTTAGCATTCATGATCGTGCTGGAGCTGGGACTGGGACATGGAATACAGCCGCATCCACTGTGATGGCGGAGGAGTTAATTGCTGATGATGATGATCCATATGATACTTATCTTGATCTTGCGGCTGATGATGTTCATGATATACCGATTGACGATTGATGATGATCTATTGTTTTTTGATTTCGATGTTTTTTTTATTGATTGTACGCTTTGTTTGTACGTTGTGTTAAAACTGTAATTTGTTTGGTTCGGACATTCAGTTTCAAATGGTTGATTGGTTATTTTTCATTTGAGTTGCTTATATTTTTTTAATTTTTATTTTTATTAACAAAATGTATTGATTTATTTATTTTTTTGTTTTAATTTTTCATTTAAAAATTTATAACTTTATTATGTAATTCTAATAAATTTTAAACTAATTTTATATTACATCAAAAAAAATTTTTACCTTTGTTATTTTAATAAATTTTAACATTTTTCATATTATAAATATATAATATTATACATTATCTAAAATTTTATATATTTTTTAATAATTTATATAAATAAAATAAAATAAAAAAAATTTAAAAAAAAATTTCTGGCCCGTACTGCTCGGATTGGCCCGTACGGCCAGGCCAGGCTCGAGCAGGCCCGGCACGAAGGCACGCTCGTGCTCAAAAAAAACGTGCTGGCCCGGCCCGGCCCGTTTGACACCTCTGCGATATACCTTGGAACGACAATGGCACGAGCCGTGCTGTGAGCTAGCCAAGCACTGGCATTGGACCAGACCATGGCATGCCAAGCTAGGCACGGCCGAGTCGGGTCGTGCCTCGGGTTGGGCCCAGGCTGCCCAGCCCATTTGACACCTCAACCCTAACGATGACATGCACTATTATAGGTTTTTCTAGTGGTCGTGGTATTGAAAAATATCCTTAAAATATCTATGATAAATTGATACAACATTATTTTTTTTTTTGTTTCTTTGGTAGACAGTCTTGGATTGGGGTGGGTTGGCTATGTTTTATTTTCACAAACATAGTTGAACTAGGTCAAATTACATGCACTTTGTTCAAATTAGTTCCCACTAGACAATTTCAAGAGGTCAAATGGTATGACTTAAATATTTTGTGTTTTGATAAGTTGAAATGTGATGACTGTTACTAGTGATCCATCATACATTTATATTCCTCATTCAAAATGCCTTTAAACAGAATAAATTTTAGAAATAATTAGAATGATAAATTCACTATGATTAGTTCAAACTAGAATGTTCTAGAAATAGTTTGGAAAATATCCAGCATTATCTCACTTGATTGCATTCAAGTGAGATAATGCTGGGACCATGTTCCACTTCTTTATGAGATGGGCAAGTGCTCCCATTTGGGCCTAACCATGAGTTTTGACGTGGCAACCCAACATGATCAGGGTTGGCCATGTCAGTGGGGTCAAAATGTTGTGTCATGCCACCTCATTTTTGTTGGCTGATGAGCTATCACAACCTAACTTTGAGATGGGTCTTATTGGCTTAGCATGGTCTTTTGGACACCCATATAACAACCTCTACTTAGATTTAATCAGATGAAGCCAATTTTTTTTTGGATGTCTACATTAAAAAAAAAGATAATTCACATTTAAGTAGGCATGATGATTCTCATGTGAGTTTATTCTATTGTGATAATTATTCAACAATGAAAAATAATTAGGATCACAATTAATTCAAATAATTTATTTATTAATTATTGCTATAAACTATCGTTGCCACAAAACAAAAATACACTTGCTACTGTTCTTGCCCAATTCTCGTAAAACAACTCTAGTATTTGATTGCATCTAAATACATCATTACATCCATATAAGGTTTCTTAGACAATTCAAACAATATGTACTAAAAACTTATTTACACATGCAAGAAGTCCATAAAGTACATAATGTTCAAAATTATGATTTGGCCTAAAATATATTTTATAATATATAAAATCCTAGAAACTTGAAAATCTAGTACAAACATGTATGCTTGTGATTTTGCGGTGAATGCTCTGGATCTCTTTCCTCATTATTCTTTAGGTAATAGCATCAGTTCGTCGAATTTATGGCTCAGAATCAACAACATAGTTGCTTCTCAATTGCTAGACTAAAGAGAAGATTATGTCCATGGCTTTTTGATTCTTTAAACATGTATGCTATTCTCGAATACAATACATATAAAATATAATTTCATACCTCAATTATGGATGAAAATCATGTCGAATAAAATATGGAGGTTAGGCAATCCAAACATGAATTGGACAAACTCACAACCAAACCAAAAAAATCTCGAAACCCTACGAACAATTTAAAGTTTCGAAGTGATCTTCATAAATTAATTATCATATTTTAGTAATGAAAATTAATTATCATATTTTCGTTGCTAAATTCCACGCAAGCATATATGCTTCTCACTTGGCAGATAATTTAGTGATGGAATAAAAAAACTTAAAAATTTACATCGCTAAATAGCGATGGAAATTTAGTCTGTTTCAATTTTTTTCCTAGTTTTATTTATTCCGTTTATAATTCGTATCAAATCCATTCCTAATTTTTGAAATGGATTTGAGCATTTCTAATTATTATTTCAAAATGGTTTCTTTCTTGTAGTGTATGCATATGTATAAGTACATACATATATATATATATATATATATATATATGATTATATATATTTTTATCTTTATATATATATTTATGTATTTATATACATTTATGTTTTTTGTTTGTCTATTTATATATATTATATGTCGATATTTCTAAACATGCATGTAGTCATGTTGGTTTTAATTTTATTTTATGCTTATAGGTAGAGGTGTCAAATGGGCTGGGCTGGTCCGGCCCGGTCTAGTTTTAGGCAGTCCAATCGGGCTACCATGCCTGGCCTAGCACGAAACAGTAACCGTGCATTGCCTGACCCGACACGGAACAGCATCCGTGTCGTGCCTGGCCTGGCACGGTTACCGTGGAGGTCTGGCATGGCACGGGCACACGGACCAAAAATAGGCGGGTTCGGCCCGGGTGGTTCAGACAAAGCCTTAATTTTTTTAGAAAATTAGGATTTCGGCGGCATGCTGCCGCGCGTCTTCGCCCTTACGGGGCTCAGCGAGCCTTCCTTGTCGATCGTCGGTACGTATTGACCACATTCGGTACGTGGTCACGCTTGCCGTGCCCACGTGCCTTGCAAGGCATGATGGGCCAGCACGACACTGTAGCGTGCCGTGCCAAGCAAAAGCACGACACGGTAGAATGCCGTGCCGGGCCGGGCCGGCTAGTTTGACACATCTACTTAAAGATTGCAACTTTTAATCTCACCACCATTAGTTAAGTGAAAATTATGATATTAAAATTTTTTTAAATTATAATTGAGGATAAAATTGGATTTATAATTTTTTTATGCACTCAAACCTAATTATTTTAGGTTCGAGGGTATTTTTTTTTTATTTCTAAAAATAAAAATTGATTGTTTTAATTATTTTGTGGATGGTTCGCTAAAAGTTAAAATACAAATCTAGTGCTAAAAAATGTATGCGATAAGTGATTTGATAATGCAAGGGCTCAGGGAATTTACCAAGAGAAGCGGTGACGATGCTGATGGACCAGCTCTAGACGCTGTTGATGGCGAGGTCTTAGTGCACGTCCAACACGAAGTCTCCATAGTCATCGGAAGTCGCCCTCCAGAGTCCCCCGGCACTCTCTACCTAACCACCAGGTCCGCGACTCTCGTTTACTGTCTCCTTCAGCAATCCTGATTTCAGTCTCCGTCTTAAAATTCTCCGTTATAATAATAAATCTGGTCAAAGACTATTACAGGAATGTGATATGGCTGGACCTGAATGACATAAATAGATCAAAGGGATACGCGGTAGATTTTCACAAGCTTTCTCTCCACGCGGTGTCTCGGGATCCCGAGGCTTATCCATCTCCCTGCATATATACTCAAGTATATTTTCTATTCTAATTGCTTCGTGTTTTCCCACTTATTCTCAGTTGTGTTTTAGGATTTGCTTATAGATTGCAGTGTAATAATTTTAGGCATGCCATGATAATAGGGTAGGAGCATTGCACAGAGTAAGTGTGATAAAAATAAAACATGCACTATTAATTTTGAATATAAAATTCTAATCAAAATAAAATATTAAAATGAAACTCTCAATGAAGATACAAATTACTAAGATTGAGATAATTATAATAGAAAAGGAAGTTTTTTTTTTATAAGTACAAATGACACTCTAAAATATTAATTTTATTTAGTGAGTTTGTTAGTATCATTGTCAGATTGTTCTTTGTTTGGTATGAATTTTTTAAAAATTCACTTTTTATTTTTTTCATATTCTCTCTCATAAAGTGATATAGTATTTTAATATATTTTGTTTTTAAGTGAAATATTATTTGCTTTATTATGTGCAGAACACCTTGACCATCATAAAATAAAATAATATTTTCTTATTTATGTTTAAGTTTTTTTAATAGTATTCTACTTATAGAGTTGAAGTAGTCATGACAGATTGCAATTTTGAAATTCACCTTATAACTTATCTAGTAAGTGTAAGTCATGGCAGATCATTTTTATAATTCTCAAATATTTTTTATAAGGATTGATTATTTATTAACTAACTATTCTAATCAGTTGTGTAATATCTTTTCTTGTATAAATCATAATAAATATTAAATTTTTTATTGTTAATGTATATGATACTTGAGATATTTTTAGTTTATCTATTTTATTGCTAGGACTCATATTTATAGATAATTTGAAATTAATAAGAAGATGAGTAATAATTTTCTTACATTTTGAATGTTGAAGTGCTACACAACCTTTTTAAATATTCCTTTTAAAAAGGTCAAATATTTTTACTCAATAAAATTTTATCACTATTTGGTAACAAACACATATATTCTCGTTGGGTATTGAAGTATTAAAGGAAGACATCTCAAGATCTCAGATATTAATTTTTCTTGTTCTAAAGAGTGATTGAGGATAATATAAGTGCATCTAAAAGTTCTTGAATATAAGCTAAATAGTCTTTTGCTAGGATGTAGGATTTAAAAGGATAAATACTAAGAAATAATATAAGAGTGCATCCGATTGATAAGATAGATTATAGTTAAAACTATTTTTCTCTAAGGGTGTTTTGGAACACTCTTCCTAAATATGAGCGATAGATTTTAATTAAATGTTTATTCTTTTTTGCAACCTATTCTGTTGGGGTGCTTCAATACAATAAAATTAGGGTCTATTTGATAATTTGAAAAAATTAAGTGCAGAAAAATAAATACTAAAAATATTAAGTGTTGAATTTGTATTATAAATTATTTGATAAGTTTATGATAATTAAATACTGAAGATAAATAAATTATTTGATAAATATAAATGTTGAATATTGAAAATTTTTTTATTTTATATATTTATCATTATTATTGTATATATATTATTTAAAATAAATATAATTTCTAATAATATTTTATTTTTTATTATAATTATTAATTGTTATTTAAAAAAAATCACTAGAAATATATTTATAATTAAATCATAATATCCAAAAAAGGTATATTTTAAAAAAATAACTAATAGAATTTAAATTTTTTAAAATTATTCAAACTTTTAATAAAAAAACAAAAATTAATGAGCAATTAATTTATTTATTATTTTCTCTCTTAAATTAATCATGAAAGAGAGATAAGGTTAATGTTTGAGGTGGTAGAGAAAGGAGGAGAAGAAGACAGATTCATAAATTGAACTGTAACGTGAATGAAAAAATAAAAAGAAAGAAAAAAGTACAAAATAGTTATTTTAAAAAAAAATTTTTGTTGAAAATTTTCTCCATTCAATGATAAGTAGGTCTCTACATATTTATTATTTTTAATGTTTTTTAATTTAAAATTTGTTATTAAATACATTAAAAAATTATAATCATTGAAAATTTTCATTTTTAATGGCTTAAAAAAATTTAATAGTTTATCAAACAAATCCTTAGTGTATATTTTTATAATTTGTATAATATGTATTGAATTGAATAGACATATATTATAATGAGTTATTATTTTTTAATTTATTAATATTTTTATCAAATAATTATTTTATCATTTTATAAAAAATCTAAAAAATAAAAAAATATTAATATATCTCAAATGAGAAGCAATAATTAAAAAAAGTGATCACAAACACCTAGATTCATATAAGGTCATATCTCTACTAAGTTCTTATTTCTCATATGTCGGAGAATATTAGATTAAATGAGTTTATACTCCAGCTAGATTACCATGTAATATATGAAATTTTAGTAAGTTTTTGTAATTGATATGTCTTACAATTTAAGTTCGAAATATTTTAAAAATTAGGAAAAAATATTTTTAACTTGGCTAGTGCTAAATAATCAAGTTGATATTGTACAAGTAAATGAGACAATATACTCAAATATCTAAAATGAGATCTTATTGACATGTATTTTAGTAAGTTTTTGTAACTAATATGTCTCACACTTTAAGTTTGAAATAATTTAAAAATCATGAAAGAATATTTTCAACTTGGCTAATGATGGATAATAAAGTTGATATTGTATACATAATGGGGCCAACACACTCAAATATTTAAATTGATATCTTATTGTAGAGGAGAGAACATATAATTTACTTTGCTCAATCCCTATTAAAGTCTTCCTCAAAATCATTCAATTATGTAAATAAAATGATAATAAAAATAAAATAAAATTAGTGTTGTTATAGAGAATAAATTAATAAGGTAATCATGAATAAGAAAAATATGTAGAAGGAAAAAGATTAATGTTAGATAATATTATATCTAATAACTTTCAAATTTTATCTTTGACTATCATAATTTTTTTAGATTAAGAAAAGAATATAATAAATAATATATGATTATTTATAATATACGTATTAATTCTTGTTTTGATAATTTCTAGTTTGAAGTGAGAGTATGAATAAGATAATTAGTGATACTTGAAAGAAATGATCTGTTATTTTCTTAGAAATGAATTGAATATTCTTTTATCTTGTAAGTGTAAGTGCTTTGGTAGTTGAAATCCGTGAGAATTTTTGGATGACTCTGGTAATTGATGTCTTTCTTAATACTATATAAATTTATTAATCTTTTCTCTTGAAATAATATTTGATATTGCATAAAATGTAGCCCATCCTATTATAGTATGTATACTAAATTCAGGCTCTCTGATATCTATTTTTATTATGATAATCTCTTTTGGTATATCATTTGATATTAGGGTTTCCTTAATCCAAAATCTTAAAATATAGAATTGCTCTAATAAGTTAGGATGTAATGAAAAATAAGTGCTACTTTTTTGTTTTTTTTTGAAATCCAAAATTTGGAGATTGTCATGCATAGCGACATGGTATGCAACTTTGGAGGTGAAAAATCGGTTGGACAGCTTGATCTCAATGCAGTAATACATATCCTACAATCATCTTGTAATTGGGCATGTGCTTGCTCGTGCTATGCCGGACTTGGCCAATTCATCTTTCTTGTGAAGCATGGTATGAGTATGACTCAAGCATTTGGCACGAGCATCACGACATGATAAGGCTCATGGACTTCATGCTCTAATTTGTGTTGAATTAAAAAATATAGGGACTTGAAGTCCATGCGCCAATAGTTTAATATTTTATAATAATATGGAGCATAAAGTTCACGCCCCCCATTTTTTTTAAAAAATAGGCTATTTTTGTAATTTTTAGAATTTTAAATATAGATTTATAATTTTAAAAATGAAAAAATTTAAAAAAATAATAAAGTATTATTTAATTTAAAAAAATTTATAAATTTGTAATTAACATTTATAATCTCTAATAAATTATAATTTTTTTATCTCTCTTAAAATCTTAAAATTATCTTTTATTATATTATTTTAATAATATAATATTAATATTGTATAAATTATTATTGGTGAGTTGTGTCACGTGTTAACAAATAATGGAAATTAAATGAAGTTATGACTTGTTGTTAGTTAGCTTCGGGTTTGAGTCTCAATTTTTCTAAAGTATATGTTTTTTTAATTTCATAATAATTTTTTTACTCGATAATAAAATAATTAAAAAATGTCTTTTTTTATTCAAAATTTTTTAAAAATTAAAAAATTATAGATAATGATTATGATAATAAATTTACTATTTATTTAGATAATGTCAACTCGATCAAAAGATCAAAGATTGATTATAATTAATTTTAATTACATAGGGTAACATTTTGATACTGGTGTGGCCTTGGCTGCTTGACATGCAATTTATTTTATTGTTTTTTTTCCTATTTTTACAGTATTTATGTTTATATTTTTATATTTGAATGTATTTTTGTAATATTTTTTTGTATTTTTATTATTAATTTTATTTAACATGTGTAGTTAAAATTATAACAAAATTTTAATTTTAAAATTTTTTTATATAAATAAATATATATATATAAATATATAAATATATAAATATATAAATATATAAATATATAAATATAACTAAAAATATAAATATAAATATAAATATAAATATAAATATAAATATAAATATAAATAAATAAATAAATAATAAATATATATATATATAGATATCACATGCGTCACAACCTACATCCCCTAGGTGAGTTGGCCTGGGTCCAAGCTTGGTTGGACATAGGCTAGGCAGCTAGGCTTGTTGCTAATGCTAGTAGTCGGACAACCCTAGCCCCTAATGGAGGCTAGCCTTTTTATGGAGTGTGGCCTGTGGCTATTTATGTGTTGGGTTTTAACCCAGGTCAAACTTGACCTGCATGATCGGCATGCTCCATTTTGGATTTGAGTCAATGGGCTTTGTGGGCCTCTCGTGTTTGCTCTTTCGTCACCGTGACATAGTGGTTCGATTGTGCCCCAAAACAGAGTCGTGTCAGTTTGACATGGCTCATTGGATACCTTTTATGTTTTTTTGGTTTCAAATTGCGGTGTGCTTGCCATTCTAGGTTGAGTCATTCTAAAATAAGCCAGCACAAAATGGTTCTTGAGCATGGTTCATGCCTATTTTGACACGTGCCTAACGTAGACTAGCTTGGGTGTGGTGAAGTAAAGCTATAGCTAGCTTTGGTTTGAACTAGGTTAGCCATGAGCCCTAGCCAGGCCATGCCCTAGGGTACGTGTCTGCATTGCATTGTACTGCAATCAAAATTGCTAGTCTAGGTGCAATGTCTGCAGATTTTACCCATATTTTGGTAGAGGTGTCAAGTGGGTTGAGTGGATCGGGCATGACATGACACGAGGCACAATCCAGAATCGTGCATGGATCGTAGTCATGTTGACTTGTGGCATGACTAATGTCATGCTGATTCGAGGTTCAACCTGCCTCATGTCAGGCCTAGTGCAACCCGCATGCTTGGCATGGTGACATGACTTGTTGGCATAGTTTTTTTTTTTTTGAAAAGCAACTATTTTTCTAATGGATACTTTTTCTGAAATATGTTGGCATAGTAATAAAAAATTATGGTTAAAACAAGTGTGGTCACAGTCTAGCTAGGCTTGGTTCTAGAAAGTGCTGTGCCGGGCCCCACCGGGCATTTTATGCCATGTTTAGGCCGCTCTTCCTACGTTACACTTTAAAAATAAAATAAGTTTATATCAAAATTTTGAGAGACAAGCTAAAAAATCTCTCTAAAATATAGGATCTAGAAGGGTATGCATTGAGAAATAAAAATGGAGTATTCGATTGATGAGGTAGATTGTGATTAATTGTATTTTCTAAAAAAAAAATATTTCTTAGCACTTTTTAAAGTATAAGTGTCCGAGTTTTATTAATCAAATGTTTATTTTTTCTTTTGACCATATTATTCATCTAGGGTGTGTCCATGCATGATCTATATACTATATGTTAAATTAGTCATATATATGTTATAATATATTAATTATTTATTATTATTTTTTAATATTTTTATCGAATTAAATTTTTATAATTTTGTGAAAACTTTGAAAAAAGAAAAAAAATCATGAACTATCATAAAAGTGATATTTATAAGTGAGTAACTATTAATAAACATGATAAAATATTTTATTTTTTTTTGTTCATATCTTAAATAGGTTTTCATATATCTGACTGTATCAGATTCAATGAGTTACTACTCAAATTAGATTAGTGTATTGGGTTAAAAATTATGGTAAGCTTCACTAGCTGATATGTCTTACACTCTATGATTGAAATATTCTTAAGACCATACTAATATATTCTTAACTTGACTAGTGATTGGTGTCCAAGCAGAGGATGCATTAATATCGGGTCCAAAATATTCATACATTTAGAGGGTGGTCTTATCATAAAAAATGGAATATACAATCCAGTCTGCTTAATCTTAAATAGAATTTTAGTTAGAGTTATTGTTTATAAGTAAAAATAAAATTAGAATTGATTTGTTTGAAAAGGTTACCCACAAAGAGTAAACTAACATGAAAATAAATAATATGCATGAAACGAGAAAAGAATATAGACAATAAAATTTGATTATAAATAATATGAATATTTATTTCTACATCTATAATTTCCGAGTCTAAAATGATAGAATGAATAAAATAATTAGTGATACTAGAAGAAGGAAATTATTTCATATGGTACTAGAGGTAGAGGTGTCCAACGGGCCGGCCTGGCACGGCACGGCCTGGTTTTAGGCTGCCCAACCGGGCTACCGTGCTGGGGCTAGACATGGTTGCTGTTTCGTGCTGGCCCAGCATGGACCTGCGGCCGAAAACTACTGGGTTCGGTCCAGTTCGGGTCGGGCAAATCCTAATTTTTTTAAAAAAATAGGGTTTCGGCACCGTGCCGCCGTGCGTCTTTGCTTTTTGGGGGCTCGGTGAGCCTCGCCTATCCGGCATCGGCTCGTATTGATCACATTCAGTACATGGTCATGTGCCGTGCCAGTGTCGTGCCGGGCCTACCCAGCTCACTTGACACCTCTAATTAGAGGTGAGATTTATTTATTTTTTTTTTAGAAAATATCATGATAAATAGATTTTATGAGGAATCTTGAATAAATTTGATAATCATCATATCTCTCTCATTATTGCATAATCCTCTCGGTCTTTTTTTTCTTCTGGAAATAACTTCTAATAATTGTGTATGCCGTAATTCATATATGATGTGATAATTCATACATGTCACAAAAATGTGATGCCTCCAAAAAATACAAAAACAAAATTTCCAATTCTTTCTTTATTTTACAAATCTTCTGAAATCATAGCTAGGGTTCATGTACAAAAAACACTGTTTACCACCCCTTAGTATCCTTTATCACCATTGCTGCTGTTGATCACCACTACTGTCGGCTAGGGTTTGCTGAAAAAGCATTCTGCATGCTATGCCCTTCCACTGTGCGTTTATAGTTGCCAACAAAGCACACATGCTTCTCTTACTGAGTGTGGGTCTCTGCTTCCACTGCATGCGCATGTATCATGGGCGCGAATGCACTGCTTATCTTTTTTTTGTTGTAGATTCTCGTGTGGTTCTTCTAGGGTCTGAAAATACACGCCACTCTTATGTAATGGGTGGACAGAGAGGAATGAGAGAGAGAGAGAGAGAGAGGCAGAAAAAACTACATATGTGGTTTGAGATAACTCATGTATTTGGTGTTTGCAAATAATGTAAAAAAAAAAGTGATAAATAGATTTACAAATCATCCTAATTTCTTTTTATGTTGAGTACACAATTCTTTTTATTAAGTAGATGATTCATTAAAATCAAATTAATATGCACTAAAAATTTTGTAAATATCTCACTCAAATTGGGTTGCAAGATGGTCTAGGAATGATAAAAAGTGTTCATTAGAATCTTATGGACTAGAAACTCTTCAGATCTCAAATTCTTTTTATATTTCTTCTTTTGTTCTGTGCTATTCAAATGCGATATACTGTTTCAGTTAAGAGCGTTGTCATATGTCCAAGAAGGTTCCCATGATAATGCAATAGAAGAGATATATGTATATTACATCCAGCCTAGTTCTTAGATTCTTTAATGCAATTATCCATGGAGTAATATATCATTTCATTTTTTTGAAACAAAACTCCTGGAGATGTCTCACTCCTATCAAGAAGGATAGTTTTACCACTTTTGAGAGGTGGATTATTTGGACATGGGAATGATCCTAATTAGTAAGGTGATCAAATGTATGTTCTTTTGGATTGAGTCTTTGAAAGAGTATTCATTCTCAAATAATATCACATTGGCAATCATGATAATATTCTTGATTTTTCGTGAGTAATATTTATTTTTATTTTGATACCAAGTTACCCAACGAAGTAGTACTCGATGGTACACATAGTTATTTTCTCTCTTTTTTTTTTTTTTTGAAAAGAGGTCATGAACAAAACAGATATATCCAAAAATCTTGGATGAAAGGTTAAAAAATCTTATAAAAATAAAAAAAATGATGCGAGATATAATCTGAGAGAATATCTGACTAACTAGGAAGTTAGTTGTTGGCACAATTTTTTTCTCAAAAATATCATGGACACTGCTATTTAGTACGAGTGCCCTCGCCATCTCAGATAAAAATTAATTACCTGTTTTAATTATTTTATTTTGTTCAAAAGTACTAGTGTATGTTGTCTGATAAATAATCTCATATTTCTCAAAGAAACTCGAAAACCAATATAAAATATGTTTCAATGAACTTTCATTTATTAATATTTTAATACCACAATTAAATTGAGTTTTTATCATTTAATAAACTTACATAAAGCCAGACAACTATGTTGCACGGACACGGAGATACGACACGGCAGGATACAGGGACACGGTAAATTCTAAAAAACTAGGATACGGATACGACTAGGATACGTCATGATAAAAAAAATAAAAATAAAAATTATTAATTATAAATATTAGGTATCTTAAAATAATTTAAAATTTTATATTTTAAAATAATTTAAAATTCTGTATTTTAAAATAATGTAAAAAAAATTTAGACCCTCTAATACCCCCCACTATCCTCCCTTTACAGTTTTGATTTTCGAACTCTTCCTCCTCCCGATACAGATTCCAAAACCTCCCATTCCCTTTATAGAATTAGGTTACCTTAGGTATTGTCGGCGCCTCGGCGGTGTGCTCCTCTCCTCCCCGTTTGACGCAATGACAATTGACAACTATTTCTCGCAATCGGCTTGTCGGCAACTCACTGTCGGCGGTGTGCTCCTTAATTTGTTGGAGATGTAGGAGTAATAGTTAATATATAGTGTATTTCCGATGCGTTAGAATCGTTAAAACGCCTCAGTTGGTAAACGACGCGTCTGTAGATAAACGACACGTCTGTTGTTAACGACGACTGTTTCCGAACAACGCGTCGGATATGTCTCTGATGCGTATCGATACGCCACGTGGCGTATCGGACACGTGGACACGGCGACACGGGTCGGACACGACAGTTCCTAGGCGTATCTGTGCAACATAGCCAGACAAAATTGATATAATTTTTTTAAAAATTGATAATTATGTGCATTTTGTTAATTATCAATAAAATACTAAAATATCTAATTGAATCGGATAGAATGAGTCTCTCTTAATACTCTCATGATATGTCAATGTCCTCTAAGAAGATCTAATATATTTTTCTAATTAACATATATTATTGTAAAAAGAAATCACCCTCTTGATGCTTGAATTTAAAATTTTTAACTTGTCAAATAATGTTAGTAGCAGCTGAGAGTATGCTACCAGTGGATTTATAATAGTCAAACACCCAGAGTGTTAGAAATCACTCACTTTTCCTAAATTTGTCCTAATCTCTCACAAAAATGTTACGTCACCATTAGTTTTCTACTCTTGGAATACTCCGTTAGCTCTCTCATTGTCATTATCTAGCGAAGTCATTGTAGTATTGTGATTAAATTATACCAACTCTGCTTGATTCGGGTGAAGGGGTAGTAGACGTTTGAATCACTACATGGTAAATTATTTGTGGCTCTCTCAATGCAATCATGCAAAGAATGGTGCAAATTTGATCTCTCAACTTTCTTGATGATGTCCAATCTTGTAACACATGTTACTTGATATTTTTCTTTCACAACTGTGTTTAAGTCTACATAATGAATCATTTCATCATGATCAGTCAGTTTGCATGTCAAAAGCAACACACTGCAGTGGAGCTATATTGGCGCCGCTGTGGAAACTGCCCCCCCCCCCCTGGAATGTCCCTAACTCGTGGACATTGCAACCTTGCCGTTGCATATCCGACATTCATAATCACTCAATCACCTACAACAAAAACTACAAAAACACATATATAGTTTTGAAACTATACATGTGTTTTTTTTTTTTTGAGGCAGCCCACATGTCTGGCCTGGTGCTCCCAAACAATGTAACAACATAAAAAAACCCTGAGGAACCAATCCAAACCTTAATAAAAATAAAAAAAAAACAAAAAAAAAAACAAAAAATAAACAAAAAATAAAAAAAATAAAAAAAAAATAAATAAATAAATCAAAACCTTAATAGTAATAATCTTTTTGCCATACAGCAATACATTTGTTCATGTTCATCCTTGAGCTTCTAATATTGCCTCTTGTCGCTGGTTTTTTTTTTTTTTTTGGGGTCTGAATTTGTGATGCTGGCTCTTTCTTGTGTGAAGATTGATAATGGAGCTGATGAAGGTGGATCAGAAAGCTCGGATGCAGAATGTGACGATGAGCAACTAGATTTGTCCAAAGTCACTGAGATGAGACTCATTCCTTCTGACCCCAATCAACGTATGGACTTGATCCTTAAAAACTGTCTTTTCTTTTTTCTTAAGAAAATTCTCACTGCCTTACCCACCACCTCTTGTCCGTTGGATAGTGGACACGCTATTTCAGAAATTTTGTTACTGTGCCATGCTAAATTCAGAGCCGACTGATGGTGGGTGCCTACTTGCTTGGCTCATATTGTGGGCTAATCTTGTTCTTCTCCGTTCTTAGCTTCTGTGGCCCGTTCTTATCCCTCCCTATTCGCAGAAGAAGATGGGGAAGAAAAAAATTGGGTTTTTAGTGCTGATCAGATGGCTGACGATCTTTCAGGTATGATGCTGCCTGTTTCGAAAAACCAATTAATGTTAAAAACTATTTTTTTAGGTCTACATGCGTCTCCCATAACTTATTGATGCCGCACATGTATTGAAGATTCTGAGTGGCAAGATCCGAGAGTTGGTCATTCAAATGGGAACTGCTTTCTTGCTCATTCTGTGCTAAAGGTAATGCTTCCAGAATTTGACTCTACAATGACATTAAAGTACTACTTTTTTTCTTTTTTGAGTTGCTATTAGTTATTGTTTGATGTAATTAATAATTAGATATAATTAATCATAGTTAATAAAAAACTATTTATCTATAATTTATATTTTAAACATCTTAAAAATTTTCCACAAAGTAAGCATAACTTATTCATAATTTTTTTTTAAAAAAAATAAATGTATTACTTATTCGTAATATCGAATTGTGAGAAATAATAATAAATTATAAATGTATGTATCAAAGCTTGCTTGGCACCTGAAATTTTATCTATCCTTCAAGGTATGCCGTATTCTTATTTTTTTTTTTTTAATTTTTTGTATAATTTTATGTAGTATGATTATATTTAATAATTATTTTTTTCTTTAATATATATTTGCGAGTATTTTAAAATATATGCTAATTATTCATTATTTTAAAAAATAAATATATCATGATATAAGAAATGCGTAATTTTAAATTAAATATTAATTAAATTTGCAAAATCATCGTAAAAATTGGTACTCGTAAAATATCTTGAAGATCTCTTTCGAATGCTCGTAAAATATTTGGAAGTAATTCACGTGTTGAGCACTCATCAAAAAAAAAATAAATAAAAGAACTATAATATATTTAAAGCTGATGGACAGAGTAATAAACTGAGACATTTTCAAGTTATTTTTTAAGTTGATTGATTTCTAACTTATTATTTATGATAATCAAAATATTATTCTCATATATAATTAATAAAATAAATGTCACCAGAAATCAAAAAAAAAAAAGAAATTATATGTAACTCATATTTTTTCTATTTTAAATGAGATAATTATAATTAAAAATTTGGCAAATTAAGCTCTCAGAATATGTTTTAGGACTCCTAAAACCTTGCAAAATCAGTAAATTTGATCATTAAAATTAATATTCTTTTCAAGATTATTTTGAATTTAAATATTCTTCACGTTAAATTGATATATTATTTAATTGCGAGAAGCTTTAAGAGAAGTAAGTGAGAGATCATCTTGAAAATTAGGAAAAAAATATTTTGATACTCAACTCTAAAAGCTTGATTCTATTTCCTTGTAATAAGTCTTATTTTTAGGTAATTTATCTTGCCATTAAGATCAATCCTCATTGTAGACACTCATCTACTACTAACAATAATGTTTTCCAAAGGTTAAGATACTAGTGCTCATGTTTTATTAGACAAGAGAACATTTGTCTCTTTTCTCATGACTTGATGCATATTAGATGAGATAATATCTCAAAAGTAGTTTTTAATATCATAATACTATCAAGAGATACAAAATTTTCACAGGTTGTGTTTAACCTATTGGGTGGGTCTGAACCGAGTTGTAACCCAACTATTAGTTCTCCACTCATTTGAAGTTGGAACTAAAATCAATTTGGAAGCTACTAGCCTGTCTAGACCAAAAGAATTTTTTTTTTTCAGGAATATCTTATTTTTTTAGAATTAAAATTTGTTATATACTTGTTAATATATGTTATGACTCAAAATGAGAATTATCATAATATGAATTAAAAAGCTTAGAAGTAACTATTGGCAAAAACTCTGTCATGGTTGGAGGCTGGCATCTAACTTTAGAGGAGTAGGAAAGAATAAGACATTTAGTATCCTAATGGTTGTTTGTGAAGAATATGTGTTATTTTTTGTTGGGTACTTAACTAATTAAAGAAAAATGCAAATTTATTATATTATGTGATATTTTATCATATTTTTGAGAGAGATCTTGAATAGAGGTGTCAATCTAGCAGTGCTGGCTCGACACTGCTTGAATTTTGGTGGTCCACTCAAGTCACTATGTTATGCCTAACATGATATGAATTGGGTATTCATGCCATGTTGTGCTGGTACGACAACATGAGAGGTAGGTTCGACACGGTCTGATGAATTGACTTTCTCAACTGGGTATGCCAGGTTAGAATGGGTTGTGCCGGGTCAATCAAAGGCCAAGCTACTCTTGGCCTGGCCATTTTGCCATGTCACTAGATAATTTCTTGTGTCCTAGTCCCCCAGCCAAGTCCCCATTGGTCAAAGTGGCCAGTGCCTTTCCCATATGGCCAATTTACTACATGTGGCGGGTGGCCACTAGGAGTGGGGATGTGAGTTATAAGTATTGATTTTGTGGCCTGTTTGTCTTTGTCCGTTAGTGTGTGTTTAAAATAAAAATTTGATTTTTGAAAATTTATATATTAAAAATAAATTGTACTTAACTATAACTAAAAATGAATAAAAATCATGCTCGATAAAAAAATATTTGTTTATCTCAATTTTATCATGATATCACAAATAATAATAAAATATAGTTGTCTCTAGTCAGCAACAGCACAACATGCCAACCTTAGTCCTATTATATCCACAACCAGTTAGTATGTTTTGGATTGTCACACCTGAACCTCATAGTCTTATTCTTGATATCCTTAATGTCATGTGCGTTATTATTCATTATCAGCTCTTTCACATGATCTTGAAGCTTATCATTAAATCTTCCCAGTCTTCTAAATATGATGATATTTTTATGATATTTCGTCATAATATTGATCACTCATCATAAAAAATAGATTTTAATACTATGCTAAATATCAAAGGTCTTAATAGACCGTCTGTAATTTTAAATAGTATGAGATAAGTTAATTTATATGATTTTTATTAGTTTATTATATCTAAATTCTTAATATCATTATGTGTGAAATAAAATAATAATTAATATTTAAGTATTAAGATAGCTCAATCTTATTTGACTTACTAATCATAGTTTGCTCATATCTATTTGAATAAAAAAAATTATCATTTTTAAATATGATATTCATGGTTGTACTCGGAGGCATGCTAAAACTATAATATCACGCGTTATAATATCTAAATATTTTATCTAATTATTTGTGAATTTTATTATTTGGTTCTTTTGCTTAATTAATGCAAGTGGATAGGTATTTGAGCATATTTTTTATTTTTTATTTTCTCGGCAATAGGATTTAGTCAAACATCTAAGCAATACTGAGATAGATAAAAATATTGATATTTTAAATATTTAGTTTCGATCCTAATAGTTATGACACTAAAATTAAGATGTTATTTATATTTATTAAACATATTGCTAATATTGCATATACACCTACATGTAATACATTTGGAGGAAGTTTACACATTTAAATACATATTTATCGTATCATAACAAATCTATAGGTATTTAAAAAATAAAATTCTTGTCTTTAAATTTAAATCGTTATAATAATTTTATCTTTTTTATTATTGATGTAGTTAGATATCACGTGTTAGTACTTAATACATGAATCTAATATTAGATATGTATAATTTCAATGATATATGATATCCGTTTGATTTTTTTTTTAAAGTTCACTAATAATGATAAATCGAAACTCATATTGTTTGCTAGATATATTAATGTTTTTTTTTTGTGATCTTATATATTTTTCATATGTGAGTAATTATTTTAATTTTCAATTATATTATTAGGTTAATTATATGACTTATCTAATGTGATAGATATTAGCTAAGTGCTCCTCTATAATGATTCTCATAAATATATTAGTCATAATATTATTATTTCAAGTATTATCGAATATAATATTAAATATTTTATTTTGAGTATAATATTTCCTAAAAATACTTGTCAGATACGCGTATGTGGCGGGGTTATAATGAGGATATTCGGAAATCTTAAAATTTTTTTATTTAATTTTTATTTAGAATTAACATGGTAGGTGGTAACACATACGAATGTAGTATAATCATGACTATTTTAGTTGTCGGACATCATAGATATTGCTCTATTGTATTTTATATGCTTTATTATTAATTATTTTTTTATTTTAAATATTATATTATGTCATTTCTACTTTTTGACCTAGTAATTATATGACAAGTGGGTTGAAAGTAGGGTTATATAAAATAAGTTAGTTTAGCATCCTCCAAAAATTTAATCAGAAGATTTATGTTTGAAATTAATTTTATCATGTTATTTCTTTTAAACTTATTATAGTAAATAAATGAGTCTTTGAAATTAAAGCTGATTCAATTTTAAGGATTTTACTCTGCTGTTGAGTTTGTGTATATTTTTTGTGTGTTGATCTACATGATTCTTCATATAATCAATGCTATTAGTACTTTAATATGTGTGTGTGTGTGTGTGTGTGTATATATATATATATATATATATATATATATATATATATTCTTTCATAGTATATATATTGTGCCAATTATTTTTCAAATCATAAAATTTTGATTTTTTATTATGCGTGTCTTTACTATTGAAGTTCATTTATTTTTAGGTTTTTTAGGTTCATGAGTTAAGATCACATGAGAGAAAATCTAGTTCTGATCTCAGATATTTTGGTCAGGCTATCATTATTTTCTTTGTCCATGTCTAATTAATATTTATAATATTTATTATTTATCATTTATTTAATCTATGAGACTAGAAATAAAAGAAAAAAATATGTTTTTTTTATTTTTTAATTATTATTATTTATTTATTTATTTATTTAAAAATAGTAATTATAATAAATATATACAATACAATATATCTTTTTATTTTATATACCTAATATCTTTGCATCTTGAAGTTGTAACTCAACATCAAAATTACGTAGGTGTTTTATCAAATTAAAATAATAAATGTAATAAAAAAATTGTGTGCATAGACATGATACAATGAGCTATGATGCTTTTAAAAATTTATAAAAAAGAAAAGATGAGAGAAGAAAAGATTTCAAATAAATTATATAAAAAAATATTATTATGTTATTTATAATTTTTTTTAACTAAAAAATATATTTTCAAAATTTTATTCTTTTTTAGGATATAAATCTGATAACCGTTGGATTCCACTCATTAAGCTGTTAGATTGGACCTAATGTTCGACACAATTTACTTATCTATTTATTTATTTTTTTGGTCGAAAGTACGACGACGTGCACTATTACGCTGGTAAAAATGGTCATTTTGGTGAGGCATGGTTTTGTACAGTGTCGTGCTGTGCCACATCTGGTACAAAATTAATCATGTCATCCTGTGGACCATACTCGTGTTGCCTAACCTACTCGACACTTATAATCTCGAATAAAGAAAAAATTCTCATGAATTGGGATATAAATTAAATGCTCTTTCTCTCAAAATTGCAAGATCTAAAAATCATTGAGAAAAATACTTAGTTGATTAGAAGATTTGTAATTAAAATTATATATCTTTAAAAATAATTTGAAATATGTATATCAAAGTGAAATATTCTTTTATTTTCAATAAAATTATTATTATTATTTTTTGCAATCATATCTTATAGTGGTGTGCAAATATAAAAAGTATGGTTTATGATTTATTTTTCTATCTATATATTTTATGTCCTCCTAATCTCTCTATCCCTCTCCAAATTGAATTCATCTTATCCCTTGGCCTATGTATGAGTCTTGACAACTAAAAAAAAATTTATTGTGTCCTGACAAGCATCCTATGTAACATATTCGATGTGTCCTGGGATCAAATTTATGTTCACACGGTTAGAGTATTCATCATCTTTTGCCGATCAACTTATAATGCTGATGGTTGATAATTAATTTATTTACCAGTATAGTAAGTAATCAATTTGTCAGGCATATATACTATTACATTATTACTATCCAAATAATTTTTTTTTTTTATTAAATTTATTGTGATTTTTATAAAATAACTAAAAAAAATTGAGATCTAAAATAAAGAAAAATAACCAAATAAAAACAAAGTAGGAAAAATTATGTAATGAATAAGTAATGAATAAAAAATAATGAAGTTGAAAATAAATAAGTAATAAATCAATAATATTCATGCATATAGTAAGATGGATACATAATCATAGAAGAGATAACAAATAATATAGGGAAAATTATGTGTTATATATATGTTATATAGGTGTATATATATATATGTGCGTGTATAGATATATATATATATATATATATATATATATATACAACTATATTCATTTGTATTTATGTTTATATTGATATATACCTAGCTATATACATTTATATGTATACATATAAAGGTGAGGGCCATTGCAACCTGTGAGCATGTTTTCTCTCTGACATGCCAAAACATGTTGGTGCGGATGCCACTGTGTCATTGTCGATATGATTATTGATGATCACCTTGTAATGACAGCTAACACTCATCCCATTCTTCTAAGCCATTGTGCCAGAGCAGTGATGCTTCTCTTGTTGCCCTCCTTTTTTGACTGAGAAGCTAGACATTGGCATTTCTGTGGCTGATGCTATTGATACTGTCAAATGATTTTAATTTTTAAATATGTAATATGTAATAAGTATGATTATTTTTAAAATATGTAATATGTAAGTAAATTATAAACAATCCAGAGTATGTTTTAAAATTTATTTTGAATGAATGAATATAATATGTAAATATGCAAATTATATTAATTTAGTCTAATTGTATGGATGTACAAAAAAGTTAGATTGATTGAGTTTTGAAATAATTTAGATTTATTTAAATGTATGATTTTTTTTTCATGCAGAATTATACAATGAGTTGTAATCCCGAGCCTTCAAGTAATCAACAGAATAATCAAGATGTGAATGACAATACTCCATTATGGAGGTATGTCACCAAAGAAGCGAAGCTGGATAAAGGAAAAAGAGGAGGAAATGTTGCTTTCCAATGTAATTTTTGTAGACAAATATATAAGGGATCATATTATAGAGTCAAGGCTCACTTGTTGAAAATTAAAGGGGCTGGAGTTGCATCTTGTACTAAAGTAATAAATGAAAATTTGGTTGAGATGCGAAGGGTGATGGAGGAAGCTGAACAAAGGGTGAAACAATCTAATCTTAAGCAAGTTCTTTTACGCACATCAAGTGCCGCAACATCTAATTTTGAAAATTCTTCTTCTAGTGCTAGTGCTATTGATCCAAAAAGGAGAAAGGGATCTATTGGATCAATTGAAAAGACATTCAATATGGGTGCACGTGAAATAGTTGACAGTGAGATAGCTAGGATGTTTTACACAGGGGGGTTATCTTTTCATTTTGCTAGAAATCCTTATTATGTTCGTGCCTTTAAAAGTGCAAGTCAATTTCCAGGTTATGTCCCACCAAGTTATAATGCATTAAGAACAACATTATTGCAGAAGGAGAAAAGTAATATTGAGAATATATTGGAACCGATCAAGAAGACTTGGAATGAGAAAGGAGTGAGTATTTGCAGTGATGGATGGTCAGATGCTCAAAGAAGACCATTTATTAACATGATGGCAGTCTCAGAAAGTGGATCAATGTTTTTGAAAGCAATAAATTGTGAAGGGAAAACTAAGGACAAACATTTTATAGCTGATTTGTTGATTAATACTATACAAGATATTGGTCCTCAAAAAGTTGTTCAAGTTATAACTGATAATGTTGCAGCTTGCAAAGCAGCAGGACATATTGTGGAAGCAAAATTTCGGCATATCTTTTGGACCCCGTGTGTGGTTCATACTCTCGATCTTGCTTTGAAGAACATATGTGTACCATCAACTCACCTAAGATATAATGATGTGATGGAACAATGTGGTTGGATCTCTAGGGTTTTATGTGATGCATCTTTCATCAAGAATTTCATTATGAATCATACAATGAGATTGTCGATGTTTAATAATCATTGCAAGTTGAAGTTACTTTCAGTGGCCGATACACGTTTTGCTTCAACTATTATTATGCTTAAACATTTTAAGACAATAAAAAGTGATTTGGAGCAATTAGTGATAAGTGAAGAATGGGAAATATATAAAGAAGAAGATTTAGTGAAAGCTAAAGAGGTCAAGGATAAAATCCTAAATGAAGATTTTTGGATGGATGTAGATTATATCCTCAGCTTTACAACTCCCATGTATGAAATGCTTCGATTAGCTAATGCTGACAATCCTTGCCTTCACAATATTTATGAGTGGTGGGATTCGATGATCAAAAAAATAAAGGAAGCTATTTATAAGAAAGAACATAAAGGTCTCACAGAAAATTCAAGGTATAATTTAGATTTATTAGTTAAATATTGAAGTTTTGATTGAAAGTTTTAAATTTTTAATAATATTTGAACTTATTTGAATTGTTTTGTAATTTTACTTGTAGGTTTTTTGATATTGTGAATGAAATCTTGGTGGAAAGATGGACTAAAAGTCACACACCTTTACATTCCTTAGCTCATTCATTAAATCCAAGGTAATCTTAAGAGTTTAAATTATAAACTTAGAAAATTTAAATATAAATGATATTCTATGATGATTAGCTTTTTATAAATTTTGTTTTAACTTAATTTGCAGGTATTATAGTCAACAATGGCTTCATGAGTCTCATGATCATGTTCCACCACATCGCGATATAGAAATTGTAAGAGAAAGAAAAAAATGTTTTGAGAGATATTTTTCTAATGAAGGTGAAAGGAGGCAAGCAAATGTCGAGTATGCTACGTTTTCGGCATTTTTGGAAGATTTTTCTAGTAGTGATTCCATCAATGACAGGTGGTACATGAGTCCTATTAAGGTGGTGGGCTGTTCATGGAGCTTCTGCACCAATGCTTCAATCTATAGCATTAAAATTGCTAGGACAACCCTGTTCTTCCTCATGTTGTGAAAGAAATTGGAGCACATATAATTTTATTCACTCCATGAAGAGAAATAAGTTGACATCACAAAGAGCCAAAGATCTGGTTTATGTCCATAATAATCTCCGACTTCTGTCAAGGAGATCTCCAAACTATAAAGAAGGCGAATCTAAAATGTGGGACATTGGAGGTGATGGTTTTGACTCGATGGATATAGAGAATGCTGGAATTCTTGAGATCGCGGATCTTTCTTTTGATGAACCTGAACTGGAAGCTATTTTATTTGATTCAGAATGAAATGGTAATAGTTAGTTTTAACATTACTTATGTTTGTGTTTGAATATTTGTAAAAATAATGCTGATCACTTTTTTAAAATCTAAATTACTGATTAATCAATTCTCTAAAATACAATATTTTAGAGAATTATATCTGCCACATGTGTCATCACACTTTGGCATGGCTCATGTTAGTGAAACAAATTTAATGCAACATCATCTTGAAATTTAAATGAAAGAGCAAACTTGTTTTACTGATGAGGTAACATTTTGTTTAATCTCAGCTCAAAATGGACGACAATAGGTTTGATGATGCAGACGAAATGGAGCAGGGCACTGACCACTGAAGATCGCACCTGTAAGCCGCGGCTGCTAAAAAAACTAACCATTGGGCCATTCTGGTTTTTAATTCTAATGAATGTAGGTCAATTAGGGACCCAATTTGGCTTGCTCTAGTAGTCTGGTGCTAACTTTTTTTTTTTTTTTTTGTTTTTTTCAAAAAAAGAATTTAGTTTTTATCTCTGATAGTTAACTTCTACTTCATTTTCACATGCCCAAAAGTAACTTTTATTATTATATATATTAAATGTAAAAAAATTGTTTGGCATGTATTTGTCTTCATGATTTTGATATTCATTGGTAGCTTAATTAATTACGTGCATGTGCGTGCCTGTGCGCGTGCATGCGTGTGTTGAGGTGTAACTACAGAAATGCAGCTGTCCTACTGTGAGATGCCCTTGATGAAGGTTAATTATGGAGCCATTTTTGTTTGTTCCCAACTTTCATTGCTATTTTTTTCCATTTATTTTTAAGAGAAAATTATCAAAAAGGATATTTTTTTGATAATTATTATAAAATGTGAAAAAATATTAATAATTATTCTCGAGGATAATTTTTTTGAATAAAAATTAAAATATTAAATATTAAGATACACGAGCAAAGGAGTAGTATAAATTGGGTTTGGAAGGAAAGGGCAGGGATAAAAAAATAAAATAATAATAATTAGAAATAAAGATCAAGTGAGTTTTTGTTAAATTATTTAAGTAAAATACATAATATTTGAATTTCAAGGATTCATAGAGCACAAAGATGAAGAAATCAAAGAATAGAGAAAAAGAAGATGAACAGTCGTAAGACAAGAAGAAGATAGCAACAGAAATAAATTAAAAATATGAGTCCCAACACTCTTTGAAAATGCAGTGCTTTTCTTTGGGCAGAGACTTTGTAAATATGTCTGCTAGTTGTTCTTCAGACCTATAAAATTGTAAAATAGCTTCATTACTCTCAATAGCATCGTCAATAAAATAATACTTAAGTCTTATATATTCAGTTTGACTGTGCAATAGACAGAGCAATAGTAGATTGTTTCTTGGATATCCAAGAAACTGCAGTTGTGCCCAAGGAGAATGAATATCCAGAAGTACTCTTGTGATCAACTGTCGCAAAGATTTACAGTACCTTTGAGAAACCTTGGCATTCTTTTTCGTACCACTAAGATGTAGGTGATTTGGCGAATGTATAAATCTAGACAATAAGTTGACTGCATAGATTATATATGGTGGTGAAGATGAAGAATACTACAGTTATCCTGTGAGACTTCTGTAGGAGTTCTCATTAACTGGCATACCTTGGGTAGATGTTAATTTCTGATTTATTATTTGTGGAGTAAAAATTTTTTATAGTTTTTCAATTTTATACTTCTTTTAAAAGAGATATTATGTACTTGGATTGGCTTACTACTACTACTACTACTACTACTACTACTCTAGTAGAGTCTTGGGATATTTTCAGTCCCAGGAAATAATGGAGAGAGCATATATATGATATTTCATATTTTACCATCATATCTTTTCTAAATCAAAGATATATTTACTTTAAACTGTATATATTTACTTTAATACAAAATCAAAGATAGATACGTGACTTGCATATATTTACTTTAAACTGTATGGTAAATTAATAAATAAAAAAAATATATCAGAATGTCTATCTATCTATCTATCTATCTAATATTAATAATTTGAGCAAATATATGCATATATTAAATACTAAACATTAATATTATTAATGTTTGTGTATATTTACTTATCATTACCTTACTCACACATGATGTAGGAAGAAATCATATGTCTTAATATTAATATTTATATAGAAGGTTATCTAGGCACATATTAAGAATTATCTATCCGTCACTTAATATGTATTAATATTACACAATAAACATTTATCCTTCTATATAAACATTTAACTTAAAAGTACAAACATGTAAATATTTATATAAAAGTATAAATATTTATAAACATTTATAATATTGATGAAGAAGATAAGAATTTAGAATGTATAACATTGGAAATTAAATGTGTTGTTTCGAGGACTTTTAAAATCTTATTCGCTAAGAAAACATTAGGAAATAAAATTATCTTGATTATGAGAATTATCTTGATTATGAGAAAACATTAGGAAATAAAATTAAATGTGTTGTATATGACGGATGTGCTTGACTTAATATGAGCCTGGCTTATGTGGCTAGCCACATAAGCCAGGCACCAATTACATTTCCATGCAATGGGTTTTTACATGCATTGTTCGGCATAGTTCTGCATGGTCGTGCACTCAGTCATGCCACCATGTCATGCTAGGTTGGTGGACCATACCACCATGTCGTGCCTAGTACGACGTGAAATTTTTACCATGTCATGTCTAGCACGACATTGTAGCATAGCCATGCCTTGCAAAAATAGGTCTCGCTGGCACGACACGGCCCATTTGATGCTTCTAATATTTAGTGTTCAATTTATTAAATATTCTTATATATTTTGGTGGTTGATAACTATATACAAATATGGAATTAAGGTTAATAAGAATTGATTTTAGGATTTTACATATTTTGAAGAACTTTGACGATTAGTCATGAAATTAATAAGTTTTGGAGGTGTTAAGCAGATGAGATAGATATATAATGCTCTCATAGTTTTAGCATATACTTTTGATTGAAACTCTACATAAATGATTAGTGGCAATTTTTATATGTTACAAACCTACCAACTCATTAGTATAATCTTTCCATTATACAACATATTCTCAATGACAGTGATATTATTATGGAGTCG
This sequence comes from Sapria himalayana, assembly GCA_029783825.1. Classification (NCBI taxonomy): domain Eukaryota; kingdom Viridiplantae; phylum Streptophyta; class Magnoliopsida; order Malpighiales; family Rafflesiaceae; genus Sapria; species Sapria himalayana. The sequence continues at coordinate 3,051,250 of JAREIK010003173.1, forward strand.
CAACCATACTAGCTTGGAAAATTTTAATGGTTGTGATATTATTTCTCTATCACAACAACTAAATACTCCTCTAGTACTAAAGGTCATGACTAATTTCATAAAACTATGACTATATCTTTATTATATGGCTTGGTAGTCTTAAGTCATAGTCATGATAATTTAACGAATCCATAACTTTTGAGCTACAAAAAATTAAAAAGTCTTAAGTAGTCATGTCAAAGTCATGACATTTATTCAAAGTTATGACTTTTAGGATACTCAATATTAAAGAGGATATTACTCGAGTATGATCATTTTCAAGGTTGTGACTTTAATCCTAAAAAAAGACATATCTGGGACTTGTACTTGCAAGCAAAGTGCAAATGTCATAGCATCCTAATAGTTTCGTGACCTTCTATGAACTATATATAGATGAAGGTTTGAAGTCATGGTCATTTCATAATACTGTGATTTTGTGTTATAGAGAAATTAAGCCAAAGTAATAGTTATTTCCATCATTAATTTGTGTTATAGAAAAATAAAAATATTGAAGAGAGTCACAGCTATTTTTTATAGTCACAACCTCAAGCTAAATAGATGATGGCCAAAATTATGACTTTCTTCTGAAAATCATAACTTTCTACCTATAGTTGTGCAATGCCGCCCAAGTATAAAGAGAAAGTTACAGGGGTTTTGAGAGATCTCTTGATTTCTTCTCCTTCTCCCTCACAACTAGCAAAGTCACGAAAATTAGAAACCATAGAAGTGAATTTCATAGTACTCTTTTCATTTCTAGGAGTTCCATAATGTAGATTTATGGAAATCCCTAGAGTTAGAGAGCACATCTTTGAAACCCCTCTCCTCCAAGGATAGATTTAGGAATCTCTATGAAATTAGCGTGGTTTAGGATTTGAATGATTTGAATTATGTGAAGTAATTGATTTGGATGATTGATGCAATTTGGTTTGATTTATTTTATATTATGGCTATTGATGAATGGTGGCTAAATAGAACTTAAATTAGAATTAGACTAATGATGAGTTTGTGTAAGGTTGTCATGGTGAATAGTGATAGGTAAACTATCTTTGTACTTGGGTAGATTAAAATAGGATGTTTCCCAGAGATATAGATTCTAATATGACTAATGATTTTGATTCACATAGGTCTACCTCATGTTATGTAACAATTTTTGGAGGGGAAACTTTATCCTGACAATCCAAACTTAGGGTTATATGGTACTTTCTAATACTTAGGTTGAATTCATTATAACTACTAAAGCTTGTAAAGAAACTTTATGAATAAAATAAGTTCTTGCAGACTTAGATATATTATAAAATTCATCCACTATATGATGTGATAATCATATTGTTATGCTATTTCACAAAATTTGATATTTCTCAATAGGTTGAAACATATTATTGTGCGGTATGATTAGATATAATATATATTAGACAAAAAGTCAATTATGCTTGAAAAAGTTTACACAAATAAAAATATCACAGATGTGTTTACGAAATCATTATCATTAAATTTTAATTTTTTCAAGTGGCATGTTGGTTTGTATCTCCCCACCTAGAGAAGTCGAGAGATTTATTAGGTTTGCCATTTGCTTGAGTTGGGAGACCAAGTTTTACCTGGTTGTGTTCCTTCTTTGGCAACTTCAATGGCAATATATAATTATTATTTGAAATTTGCATATTTTATTTTTTAGTTTTTTTTTTTTAGTTTTTTATTGTTTTGTAAGTGTGGAGCATGGTGGACCAAGAATATGAGCTAATTTATTTCATTCTGAAATTTAAAAAAAAAAGACAAAAAAGTGTCACATTATCATTTTTTGCAAGGTGCCTCTTGGATGGGTGAGTATTCCCATTAAACTACATGATAAACATAAAAAAAAAAAAGAGAGAGAGAAACACAATAGTAGTGGGAGTTATTTTCTTCCAAGAGGTGATATAACTGTGATGTCTATAGAGGTATCAAGTGGGTCGGGTGGCACGGGAACAACATGAAGCATGGCCCGATTGAGTTGTGCTTGACCTAGCATGGCACGATCCAAAACCATGCCTGGACTAGGGTGCGGCCGGCCCAAGGTATGGCCCGTATCGTGCCTTGTGCAGGGTTGAGCACGACCAGCATGCCTAGCTCATTGGCACGGTCCAACAACCCACAAAGAGTAACCCAATGGGTTATGGGTTACCGGGAAATTGGCACCTGACCCGCTTGCTTTACAGTAATGGTAAATTTTGAATCTACATCACCATGTGGTGAGGTGGGTTTTATTAAAGAAACACACCTTGCCACATGAGTTTATTTTTAAGTTTTATTGTTTTATAAATCATATTTATTAATGAAAGTGAAACTGGCATTGGCCTCCTGCCCCTGACCCGGACACTGTCACATGTTGGCATTAGGCCAACTAGAGCTGACCCTGCTTGACGCTGCCACATGATGAGGTCGGGTTGAGCTTAGCCCAACCCTATTGCATATCAGCTTTGGGAAGCAGGTGCACCGCCTACCTACACCGCATTCGCACCCGAACACCCGGGATCCGAATGCATGAACCCGACCAGCATTTCCAACCCTAATGGAAAAAATCCAGAAAAAATAATAATAATTTATTCTTCTGTAATACGTGGTCATGGCCGTTGCATTTCATTCCAACGGCTAGGGCAGAAATCAGATGGTTGTCGGGTTTATGCCCACTTAAAAATAAAAAAAAGTATTAAAAAAATTAAAAAAATATGTTTTTAACAAAAAATCTATAAATATGGACTAAGAATTTAAAGTTCTTCATTCTATTTTCTCTATAAAATCTCAATTTTCTGCTCTTACTCTCTAATATTCATCTTCTATTGTTGTTTGCTCTCTAATAATTTTAACTCTCATTTCTACATTGTAACTTGTAGTTAAAGTTTTTTTTATTGTTTCTTAAAATCTTGTTGCTGGGGAGCGGGCACCCGAGTACGATTTTGGGCTGTGGCTTTATCTATCTCATCTTCAGCCCAAAAATCAAAATATTATTCGGGTAATTTTTTTTTAAATAGCTAAAGTTATAAAAAATAAAATAATTTAAAAAATAATGGCTAATAGTGAATATAACAAAATAAGATTACCTTAGATTTAGACGTAGATAATAATGATAATACTAAAGAAAGGTCCAAGGCCAAAACCATATTTTTTCCCATGACATCGACCAAAACTCAAATGCCTAAAAAATAAAAAACTAAAAAAATATTTATAGTTTAGAATCACTTTAACATAATATAAAATTAAAATGCTAGGAATGTCTATGTAGAATCGGTACAATGTAAGCATTTTAAAATATATATACATATAGGAGTGCATATGGGACTGAGCACCTAAAGATGCATGCCGATCAATGCATCAAAAAGCATAGTGCATTAGATCTTATTCAACCCCAACTAAGCATGAGAGATAGGGTTTTTGAAGCTGGAACTAGTTAAGCTTCTTTGACCACGTTATTATACCATAATGACATAGTGAGGAAAGGCTTGGCCAAACTGATTACTATCATGGGTCTTCTTATTAGATTTTCAGAGGATCCTAGGGTTATTAGTATCATGCAGACGTATTTTTCGTCTGCTTATCGTAGTATTCCTAGGTCCACATGTAGGAACAACATTATTAAATATAAGTTAGAAAACCAATTAATAATTAATGAATTTAGGCAATTTAGTGGCGTGATGTCCGTGACATCCGATATCTGCACTAGTTGCAATGATGCTTCTTTTGTAAGTCTCAACGCCCGTAATGTAAATTATAAATAGAACTTAATAAAAAAATTTAGGATTTTCAGAGATTCTTCATCCTCATGATGGTCCTATCATATATGAGTGCTTGATAAAAATATTTAGAAATTATCATATTCATAATAAAATATTTAGTATCACATTTGATAATGTATCTAACAATGAAGTAACTATTAATATGTTTATTATGACCATTAGAGATGGACCATTATGTGAGATTTTTTATGTTAGATGCATGTATCATTTTATTATCCAGATAGTACAAGCAAGGATGAAGACTATTTCCCCCGCATAAAAAATATGAAACTCACTAAAATATCTTTGGATACCTAGTAGACAACATGAGTTTGGTAGTCTATATTTGTCTGCGTGTCAAAAGAAGAAGAAATTTCAAATGAATATGAGATACCATTGGAATTACACTTAACTGATGTTGGAGTCACATGTTGGATACGAACACGTGATATCTGACAATGTCAATAGTAAGAGTGACGAACTTATTATTGATGATACTGGCTAGGATATATGAATTTTTTTTATGAAATTCCTAAATATTTTTTATTATATGATAAATATGTGTTCATCTGTGTACATGCCCACCACTTGCATTGTGCTCGCACACACACACAACACTAGTAATATGTTTTACAAGTTTAGAGATGAACTTCTATTTAGTATCATGTCTGTTGAGACGGAGACCAGGTCCTTAAAGTACTGATTCAACATTTTACCTTTTTTATTGTTTGACCGCCTACATGGATTATAGGGTTAAGGTGAAAGGAATAGAAAATATTTTGAGATATATATCCACGTGCACAAACCAAGGACATCAACATGAATGATTCATTCATTAAAATTTGACTAAGTTATTTACATACTACAAAATTAGGTATGTAAGTAGTTAATGCCAGGCTCCGATTGAATGGACATGGATATTATATTTGGAGACAATAAATTCTCCATTTAGTTAGCAAAGAGAAAATGATATGGTGGTCCCTAAAATATGATTGAGCTGTCTCGGTACTTAGATATCAATTACAACTACACCATAAAATGTAAAACTAATTTTTAATTTTGAAAAGAGGTTTCAATACACACGCACGCATCTATATATGTTTAATATTTGATGAGTAAAATTGGGTTGATATATTATATTGTACAAAAACTTAATTATTTTTAAATTTTGTGTATTTTTTTTTAATTTAAAACAAAAAATCTTTTTTTAATTAATGTGGTTTTGATAAACTTGAACACATCTACGCGACGAAAAATAATTCTAAATTAAAGTCTTAGAAAATAATTCGATTCAAAGTCTCAGACTAAGAACTTACTTTTATATGATAACAAAGAAGAATTTTCAAAAAAAAAAAAAAAAAAAAAAAAAAGGTCAGTAAAATGTGCCTTTTTTTCTCAGAATTTATTAATTTAAAATTTTAAAAAATGATCCGGGGCGTTTATTTTCAAACTAGATAATATCATTGTTTAATGAAAAATCTTTTATTTAAATTAAAATAATCAAAAATCCAGATTGCACTATTTCCAGCTCCCAACGACAAACGATTCATCATCCAATAATCCTGCCAGTATATAAATAAACTCCGATTAAAGCATCATAACCGCAAGTTAAGGACCTGCTTCGCCATGGACCACTCGGCAGGACGGCCCACACTGCTGCTCACCTGCTCCTTTTTCCTGTTCTTGTTCTGCGTGAACGCATGGCGGCCATGGCCATCACAGAACGATGATTCAGTTCAACCTCAAAAATTCGAGGGATCTTCTGATATTGTGCAGGTGAAGTACCACCAGGGCCCTGTGCTGTCACAAAATCTCAGCGTCAACATAATCTGGTACGGCAGTTGGAGCAGAGGCCAGAAGGCCATCATCCGCGACTTCATCAGCTCATTCTCCGTCCCTGCGCCGCGCGTTCCTTCCGTCAACCGGTGGTGGACAACTGCCCGGAGCTACAGCGATCTAACTGGACGATACGTGACGCCGTTCATTTCTCTGGGAACGGAGATGATGGACCAGTCGTGCTCGAGTGGAAAGCGGCTGACGAGGATCTCGATCCAGCAGGTGATCGCGAATAACGTCAAGCACAAAATCGTAGACGGAGATGGAATCTACCTCGTGCTCACCTCCAGTGATGTCGAGGTTCAGGATTTTTGCAGGGCGGTCTGTGGCTTCCATTTCTTCACTTTTCCGGGGACCGCAGGGTTTACGGTCCCGTACGCGTGGATCGGGAACAGCATGACGCAGTGTCCCGGTGTCTGCGCTTATCCTTTCGCCACGCTCCCCTACATGAACTTGAAGCAGAATGTTCCTCCGAATGGCGACGTGGGGGTCGACGGAATGATATCGGTGATTGCGCACGAGATGGCGGAGATGGCGACGAATCCTTTCGGCAACGGGTGGTATGCCGGCGATGATTCCACATTTCCGCAAGAGATCGCCGACCTCTGCGAGGGGATATACGGTTCCGGCGGCGGCGGATCCTACATGGGAAACGTTTTGACCGGTCCCCGAAACGTGACGTACAACGTGAACGGAGTGAATCATCGGCGCTTCCTTGTTCAGTGGCTCTGGAACAACAAGCTCAAGTATTGCAGAGGTCCCAACGCGTTGGATTAACCTCTTCTGTTCTCCATTTTCCCCGTCATTGTTTGTGCTCCTGCTTTCTTCTTGGTTTTGCTGTGTCGCCATTCCACGTGCTCTTTTTTTTTTTGACTTCTTTTTTTTTTGACTTCTTTTTTTCTCGTGTTGTTGACCAAAAACGGGACTTTTATTTTTTTTTTTTTTTCTTTATATATTTAATTTCATGAAGTTTAAATATATTCTACTTTGTCAATCTCTCCTCGTGTACTCTTGACAATTTTATTTAATAAATTTTGCCATTCTAAACAAATGGTTGGTGCTTTTAATATTTATTTTAATTATTTATTTAAAAATTTTATTGGAAGAGGAATGAAAATTGTTCTTTTTGAACTTTTTCATTTTCATTGAATATTATTTAAATAATAATTTTTAAATTATTTAAAAAATCAGTTTAAACGCATTTTATTTTTAAATGTATTCTTTTTTAATTTCTCATTGATTTTTTTTATGTGATTCTTCAGTTTTAGTTTTAAATTTTTTATATATAAATTTGCTTAACAAAAAATTATATTTTGGCGCATGTGTTACAAAATATTTTAAAAAATTTTCCATAGTTTTAATTTTTTAAAAATGCTTTAATGAAAAAAATTGTATATATATATATATATATATATATATTAAATTAATAATACATCATATTAAAATATATGTATATTAAATTTAATTTCATATATTGTTAAGTTTTCAAACACATTTCCCCCAAGAGGCAAGTGGGGTTGGGCACGATTCCTCCATGAAGATGGTGAAGAATTCCATCTCCTACAATGGCGGTTAAGAGCAGGGCAGGGTCCTTGGCTCCACCATGCTGCAGCAGCTCTTCTCTGATGATTTTTCCTGTTGCAGGAGAAAGTGGATCGTCCCGACAAACCTTGGTCCACAAAGTTGCAGCAAAGCATCTTGCGTACAGGTAGCTGTAGTAGACTGCAGGGATCGGGATCGAACAGAAGCACCGCAGAATCCGATGAGCTATAGAAGCGAAACAGAGCACAGCACAAATAGAGCAAATGGGTCGGCAAAAATGGAGCCCACCTGCGCCGTAGTTGACCAGATGGTTGAATCTGACGTGCCAGCTTGTTCCATCCGCCACATGCTTCCAGCTCGTGTACTGCCTTCGAAGTTCTGCAACAATGGAGCTGGTGCCGCTCGACGAGCCCTGCAAGGCTAGTTCTGGTTGTTCTCCGAACAGCGTCTGATCCACCATCGCATAAAAGATCTAACGAAGAAGACAACACCAGAGAGAGAGAGAGAGAGAGAGAGAGCAAGAAAGTGGGTGAGACGAGCTCAGATATGGAGGCAAAAAAAATGCCGAGGAGCAACACCTGACGCTGCAATTCAGTTGCGGCAAACATATCTCTGGCATCTCGCATGGACT